>MU172943.1:380338-423316 GCA_016695475.1 Suillus decipiens
GGATCGGACGAGTGTCTCGGATCGGATATGGATCGGACGAGTGTCTCGGATCGGATATGGATCGGACGAGTGTCTCGGATCGGATATGGATCGGATGAGTGTCTCGGATCGGATCTGGATCGGACGAGTGTCTTGGATCGGATATGGATCGGACGAGTGTCTCGGATCGGATATGGATCGGACGAGTGTCTCGGATCGGATATGGATCGGATGAGTGTATCGGATCGGATATGTGAACTGGATCGAGTGGGGATTAGATGGATGTGGATATGAGCAGGATGTTATAGTGCAAGTCAAGTGTAGAATCCGGTATATGACAGGCAGTAGACGTGCTTCGAAAATAACTTCGCTACACCTTCAGAAGTGATGGTTTTCAAACAGGGCATGAGAATTACCCTTTTCATAAGCCCATGGTCGACCATGACCATGATGCTATCAAAGCTGTCGCTAATGGGGAGATTGGTGATAAGATCAATGGAGATCTGGACAAAAGGGCGAGTGGCAGAGGAAGAGATGGAGGTGAGAGGTGGTCGAATAGGGTGAGTATTTGCCTTCATTTGCTGACAAAGGGCGCAACCCTTGACATATTTTCATATATAGGCCCCCATAGAGGGCCACCAAACTTCATGCTTAATGAGTTCTTCGGTTTTAAAGTGGCTGGGGTGTCCTGTGGAGGGGTGATCATGATGGCGGGAGAGGAGGGCAGCCCAGTGGGCAGGGAGAATGTAGGCATGGTTACGAAAGTACAAGATACTGGTATCAATCTTCCAATCTGAAAGAGCAGATTTCATGGGAGGAAGGCAAACACTGTCTAGGGCATCTGATGCTGTTTTGAAAAGTGGATCATCGAGAGGGTCAGAAGAGCCCAGTACATCAAGTAAATCTGTGTTGATGAGTCAGACAACAAGGGAATCAGGAAGAAGAACAGTATCTTCATTATCATGACCGCCAGAATCATGATCAGGGCAACAGGAGAGGGCATCAGGGGCAGCAAGTTTAGTACCGGCGACATGGTGGAGTTCGATGTCGAAAGTGGAAAGAATAAGTTGCCAGTGGGCCTGGTGGCAAGTGAGCTTCTGCGCTGTCCGGAAGTACAGCAGGTTCTTGTGGTCAGTGAAGACAAGAACAGGATGAGGGCTCCCTTCAAGATAGTGGTGCCATTCAGTAAGGGCATGGATAACAGCAAGCAATTCCCTATTGAAAATTTGATAATTATGTTCAGCAGGGTTGAGGGATTGTGAAAGATAGGCACAAGGGTGATAAAACCCATTCTCATTGGTTTGGAGTAAAACTGCCCCTGTCGCTACAAGGGATGCATCAGTGGCAACCGTAAATTACCGGAGCAGGTCAGGATTCTGAAGTACCAGTTGTTGGGTAAACTTTGTTTTCAGGATGTAAAAAGTATCCTGACATTTGGGTGTCCAATCAAAATTGGTGTTCTTCTTCATTAGATTGATTAATGGCCATGCAATATTGGAGTAATGGGAGATAAAGGTTCAGTAAAAATTGCAAAAGCCAAGGAAAGATTGGACATCTTTGACAGTCTGTGGAATCAGCCAATCAGCGGTATCCATGGTGACTTCTCCAGGTTGGATAATCATTCTGAGGTATTCAACTTCTTCAGCATTGAATGTACACTTTTCTGGCTTCAGGAAGAGCCATTCTTCTCGTATGCATTCCAAGATCTGCTGCATATGCTTCTGATGTTCTTCAAGCATTTTTGAAAAGATCAGGATATCGTCCATGTAGATGACCATCCATCCCTTGTTGATTTCCTGCTGAAACATTCAATTCATATAGGCTTGAAATGTGGTGGAGGAGTTGCATAAGCCGAAAAACATTACATTGGGTTTGTAGAGACCAAACTCAGTAGTGAATGCAGCTTTCCATTGGTCATCGGGGTGAATATGGATGTTGTTATAACTGGACCTGATATCCATTTTGGTGAAGAATCGAGCATTGTGTAATCAGGTGATGAGTGTGATAGGAAGGGGAAGTGGATATGTGTTCTTGATTGCCCAGTCGTTGATGTAATGATAGTCTTGGCAGGGGCATAGTTCTCCACTTTTCTTTCCCACAAAGAAGAATCCACTGGCTTGGGGCGATTTATATTCTGATATAAAGCCCTTCACGATGTTTTCATCGATGAAAGTTTTGATGGCGTCTCTTTCTTTCCCGGATAAGGGGTACACCTTGGATGTTCGGATGAACCCAGGTTTGGTTTCAATTCAGTGGTCGATACTGGGTCTTTCTGGAGGGAGCTTGTTAAGCCCTTCTTTCATGAAGATGTCCTGAAAGTCATGAAGATATGACAGGATGAGTTCTTCAAAGCTCTTCATCCTCTTCTCCTTCTCATCAGTTGCGAACTCTTGAGCCTTGTTACTGAATTTGGTAGTTTCATTGAAGGGGGGTGGAGTGAGGGAAACTTGGGAGTAATTTGGGAGCTGCTCAAGTCTAGAAGTACTGTCACAAGTAAGAGGGGTATCCATGGAGATTTCTTCGATGATCCTCATCTGCATCCCTTCTATGTCATATTCTATGAGAAATTCCCCCTCCTGCAATTCATACGTTGCAATGTTCCTAACCTCTGGTTCAGTCCAAACATCCTGCATGGTGTCAAAAAAAGGTTCTTCTTCATCAGGAGATGGGGTTAATGCAGGTGGAGGTTCAGTTGGTACAAGGAACATTTTGCCATGTGAAAATTCTTCCTCTGTAACTTTTCCTTCTGCAAAGTCTAATTGAACCTTATCAGTTTGTTCATTACCAGGTGGTTCATCTGCCTTTCTGATGTGCTCTCTTTGTTGTTCAGGTGATTGTTGCTCTGTTGGGACTGGTGGAGGTCTAGGCGATGACTCCCTTTTGTTCTGTCTCTTCTTGGGTTTAGGAATAGGTGATATAGGTCATTGAGGGAGGGTTTCGCTAGGGAGAGTCAGTTGGATAATCATTGGTGAGGGCAACTTCACTTGTGGAGCAACTGGTGGAGTGGAAGTAGTGATAGGTTCCGATGCAGGGGAAGGTTCGGTAGGAGGGAGGCTTGCTAATGGAGTTGTGATGGTTACAGGTGCTGGAGATTCTTTTGTTGATTGTGGAGGTTTTGAATTCTTCCATCTCGGAATAGAGTGGTTGAACAGAAGGGGAAGCTTTGCCTTCTTTCTATCAGTGTTGACATCTATCTCAATATGATCTGACTTCTTAGTGTGTGATAACATCACTGTTTCGGCTGTCCAGTCTATGACCGGATTCATGGCACGCAGCCAGGGGATACCAAGAAGAATCTGGTCCCTTCATCCTAGATGGGTGATATTGAATTTCCCATACATGGTTCATTCGTTGATTTTGACAATGAGTAAGCAATAGTGCATGATCGGGCCCCCTCTTATATAGGAGCCATTGGCGGTAGTAACCTTGAACAGTTTACTAAGTCTTCTTCATGAGATGTTATGAAGCTTCACAAATTCTTCAGAGATGAAAGTTCCGGCAGCTCTGGAGTCAATGACAGCGGTGGTTTCGACAGATTGCAGATGAGTGCGTGAAATAAGGGTAATGGGAATGCGAAGTTCCTTTTATTCACCTACAGCACATACAAGTTGTAATAGTACAGATGGAGAAACATATGTTGATTTATTTCTCCAAATTAAAAATCCTGGGCCAACCATCTAACAGTTTCTTCATCATCACTTTCAACTTCTTTGATCTTTGACCCAGACCCCAAAGCTTCAGTTTCGGTCTGGCATACAGGAGTAGATTTCTCCTTCTTCTTTGGACAACCATTCACATGGTGCCTGGTGCAATGGTCTAGCTGGTGCTAGCCTTGCATGAGTCCATTTCCATTATTTGTCTAGCTCCTATACCAAATAGCATGACCACCCCTAACCCTAGCGCCATTGATATATACAGTTACCGAGGTTACTGTGCCCTTGCCAGACTACTGTACTGCAGTACTGAGACGCATTTCATGAGCTGATGCCCATCAAATGCCCATGCCATGCCAACTAGTTCCATTTGGTGCATAGTACATTCCCATTTACCGCTGCTGATCCCATGGCAAGCTTTATTACATGTAGAATGCATGCTGCAGCACATGCAGCACTATTACATATTGCTAGGGCTGAGTCTTGCATACTCGCTACTACTCTCGCCTATCGATTCTGCATACTTATGATGTATGATAAAAGACTGATGACTTCTCCTCCATTCAACACTTCCCTTCTACTGTACAGCGGTAGGAGTAGTCACTTACAATCATTTTTATATCATATCATTCATTAGATGGGATTCCCGTACTGCTACCACTCTTGCTATACACAATTATATTTTCTTTGAAATCCAAATATCTTTGAAGGATCCTTTGACATTCCTTGCTCTCAATGCTTCCCTTACTGCTACCTTCACTAAGCACCTGCATTCATCAGTATCATTGGTTTCATCACTATCATGCTATCACTCTTTGCTGACCCCTGGTATACTGCGCTATCATGGATATCAGCATATGCTATCACCATGCTCATCATTAGCAACCCTCATGGCATCATCAGTATCACCAGTACTATTGGTATCTACCTTTCGCATGGTGCTTAACATCAGCATCCATGGAAAATGCAGCGCTATCAGTGGCAGCACTACTGCTAGCATCAGGATCACTTTATAGGGGCATCACACATCTTACAGCAGCACTTGGCAAAGTATATTCACTTGTAACCCCTCGGGTCGAACATTCTTGCACTGCAAGAATAGCAGCTAGGCAAGCACTCAACATATACTAGCTTAGGTGGTAGTTCACTATCAGCTTAGCTAGATTGTAGTCTTTACACTGGGCTGTTTGCAATTAAAGCATTTGCCCTTCTTCATCAGATTGATCTTCTCAGCATGAGTAAGGTGATCAACCTCCATTGCATTCAGATCACAGGAGGATGAGTAATGGGAACTCCCATACTTCTGAGACTTCTTCAGCAGCACATGATGATTTTGGATAGATTGGAGTTGATAATAGGAATTATCTATGTTAACACAAGTGTTGATTACTTTGTCAAGGGTGTCAAGGACGTCTCTGGTGTTGAACAATCAGGTAAGGATACTCATATTGAGACTATCCTGGAAGAACTGGATTTTGATCAACTCATCAGTGATTCCTGCTTGGTTCATAAGAGGGTAAAATCAGCAGCATATGTCTGCAGGTCTTTATTTCTCTGCTTCAGGTCTCATAGTTTGGTGATCGTGGATCTAGCTGGATCAAGGGGTGCAAACACTTTTTCAAAGCTTTTAAGGAAGTCGGTGAGGGTGCTGTATTTGTGAGGAGATGATGTGTGGGCAACCTCAAGGAAGTGTTCTTTCCATAAGTGGGTGTTTCCCTTTTCCATAAAGGAGCAAATGAAAATAATCTTCTGCATACCAGTGGTGTACAACTTCTCATTGATGTCCATATATGCATGGCACAATAAGAGGAAGGACTTTGAGGTGGTGCGATCACCATTGAAGATGGTAGGCATACCAATCTTGAATTCATGTTCTTTCATAGACATTCTGGGAAAATAGCAATATCACAGGGGTGTAAACCTTCATGCCTAAATGCGCTGTCTTGCTGTCTGCTAGGACTTTTCTTGATCAGACTGATCGAGTTGGTAAATGGGGGCCAAGGACTAGATAGTCGATGGTTTCGATGGGATTCTAATCTTTTGTTATGAACTGGGATAGTTCTGAACATGACTGCCTCAAACAAGAGGTATCGAGAGTCGTGGTTTCATAGTGCTAGCTGGATGAAGGCCTAGCACAAGTCAAGGTAAACAATGAAGACAGGCTGATCCTTGAGAGGACTAGACTGGCTGAGTTGAATACGTTCTACAATGACAAAGGTAGCTCCAAGTAGAGTTACACAGAACTAGCTGAGTCAAGGCAAGTAAGCTCACTTTAGACTAAGACTTAGGTGTGCTAAGCTTAGATACAATCTTAGATGACTAAGGATTGGGGGTCCTTAGCGAAGGAAGAATCCAGGTAAAACCCAGTAAGATTAGAATGAGGAAATACAGTATATCTACAAGCATTTATATACTAAAGTAACAAGGAACTTTAGGGCAGGCTCATCAGATATAAACAGGCTATGTAACCAAAGGAGGAAGGTAGCTAAAGTACAATGTATTGAACATATGATGTCATGAATGGAGTCAAGTCAGGATGAGTCATGTATGAACATATGGTCAAGTGAGTGTGGGTGAAAGTGATATACAAAGAAAAGATGAAGTAAGAAGAGAGCTGTACAATGATTGTAACAGTGCCCTAGCAGTGAGAGAGTCAAAAGGAAAGAGACATGCATCAGAGTCCTTGATGAAAGCAAATGCAGATGTTATCAGCTTCAACTGTGACTGGAAGGGTCACTATAAGAATGATTGCTGGAGACCTGGTGGCAGAAAGGAGGGTCAAGGCCCCAACCAGCAGCAGAAAAGAGGAGAAAAGGGCCAAAAACAGGCAGCCAATTCAGCAACTGAAGTCTCCCAGCCTGAGGATCAGTATGCTTTTGTCAATTTGGACTTGGCAGGAGTGGTGAATGGACTGGACATACCACTAGAGAAGAGGGGTGCCATCATGGACTCTGGCACAACATCATATTTTTGTCCCAACTGAACCAAGTTCATGAACTTCATGGAGATCACCTCCCAGGATGTACATATGGCTGATGGGTCTGTACTAAGTGCTATTGGCCAAGGGGATATTCAGATAGAGCTACTGCTGGGCAATAAATGCACAAGTGTGACACTTAAAAACATGTTGTACACACCTAAGATGGCTTTTATTCTAATCTCTACCAACTGTATCATGTCTACTGTCCTTGCTGTTCTGTTTGAAGGCCAAATGTGCAAGATCCTGTCATAAGGCCCTAAGAGGCATGTCATTGCAGAAATTCCCCAAGTTAAGGGACTTTATAGCATTGCCAGAAGTCATCAGAGGTATCATGTAAATGTTGCTACAACAAAACTCACCATACATGAACTCCACAAGGTCCTAGGCCATGTCTCCCAAGCTGCCATCATGGATGCTGTGAGGAAAGCCTGTACTATATCAGTTTCATAGACAACTACAGTCACCAGATAAAGCTCCATTTCTTAAGGCTGAAGAGCGAAGCCCTCACTGCCTTCAAGGCCTATGAGGCATGGCTGGCATGCCAAACACCAGGAGTACACTTGACCAAAGTCTGTTCTAATTGAGGGGGAGAGTACCTAAGCACTGATTTTGACAAGTATTTGAGTCAGCAAGGCATTGAATGGCAGTTAATGGTGCATGACTCACCTCAACAGAATGGCATCACAGAATACCTGAATAGGACCCTCATAGAGCATGGACAGGTGAAGCTACTTGCCAGGGATTTGCCAAAATTCCTCTAGGCAGAGGCAGTCAGTTATGCAACCTGGCTCAAGAACTGCCTACCATCCTATGCAATTCCTGGTATGATGCTGTATGAGCTTGTACAGAAATCCAAGCCCAACCTGTCAGAGGTGCATGAATTTGGCTGCCCAGTGTATGTTCATCTGCTTGAGGCAGGAAAGCTGGAAGTGAGGGCAAAGGAGGTGGTATTTGTGGCCATAGACATGGATAGCAAGGGATACAGGATCTATTGTCCCTTGAAGAGGAAGGTGTCAGTAGAGCAGAATGTCACTTTTGGACCTACTGAGGTGAATGTCACCCAGGATGTCCTGAATGAGGGGAGGTCCAACACAATCAGTAACAGCAACAATAACAGCAACAACAATGTTGCAGTGAAACAAGGAAATAATAGCTGGCCTGCAGGTAGATGCAACTATATATCCTACTGAAGGTGCAAGTATACTATTTGACCCAAGAGGACTGCAATAAAAGAAATTTCCTTGAGTGTGTTAGCAAGGGAACATGATGAGACTAAGCACTAGAGTATAGAATGGCTTTCCAAAGGTTGCTGCCATTAGCATACTGCAGTAGAATGAGAAGAGATGAGACCAAGAATATTATAGAGTGTCAGCAAGGGTGCTTGTAGTGATACCATAGATAGTGGCAGCAGCAAACTACTGAAGATGAGAGCTAGAGCATGAAAGTGATCAAAATAATGGTGATGGCAAAATCACTGGTAGTGGTCTGGGACTCCACAATCAAAAGTCAAAGTTAGAAAGACAAGAGCTTAGCTTGTGGTATTCTGTGGCAAATTATAGTGGTACTAAGTGCTGTTCAGTCAGAAGTTAAGTCAAAACAAAGATAGATTGCATGAAACAGAAGGTTAATACTACAAGTGACTTCTATGGCTACCACAGACAGAGGAAGTGAAGTACAAAAAATATCTCCAGAGGCTTTTTAACATGGCGTATGAGTGACTGGGATGGATAGGCAAGTATAGTAGTGAGAGTGTGAGGCAAATAGATGAAACATGTAATAACACTGCAGTATACTGTGGCATGAGGTGTGTATGTAACAGTGCTTGCTGTGGGATCAGTTTCAACAGTTACTAAATAATACACACCAAACAGAGCTAGATGGACTTAGGTAGGACATGGGTGGATGATGCAGTTTGGAGGGTTGGTACAAGTGTCATTGGCATTCAGATCCCTCAGCATAGACTTGGGATGAGTGTGGAATACTTGAGACATGAGGTCAGTGGCAATATGGTTGTCACATTCCCTGGGTACTTTAAATGCTGACCATTCCCAGTCAGGGATGCTGCTGGTGAAGAAAGGGCTGACATGGGTGCTGAACAATGGTGCCTCATAGAGGCCGACTATTGGAAGTAAGGGGTAAATAAAATACATGGTGCAGTGAGGCATTAATTTACCAAGTCCCATAAAATGACCACTGGTCTCAGTGAGTCCTCATCTCTCATCTTCAATCCAGACATGTCGACCTTTGATTTCAATGTTGGGATTTCCCCTGAGGCATGCACATGTTCGAGCAGTTTCATGAGGTGCATGAGATCTGTGATAGATGCACTGGTCAAACACATGCTGGCAGATAGTGATAAGTCATTGGAGGGTAAGAAGACATGGATGGAAGAGTGGGCTCATGTAATGGTGAGAGGCTTCTTTCTCTTTTTTCCTGATACCTTTGTAGGCTGCAATGAATGAATGTCACAAGAAGGCTAGTGGTCATGGACTTGTGTTGGTGATACCACAGGCACAGGCCACCATGGGTGCTGAAGGGAAGAAGGCATATGTGCACTTCACTTTGCAAGCTCATCATGCCATGCTTGCTAATCAGAGAGATGCTGATAGCACTTTGATTGTGACTGGGATGGGAGATAACAGTAAGAGTAAGGCAAAGGCAAAGGATGTGCTGATAAAGGGCATTGAAGAAGGCAATCATGATGCTGATAAGGAAGAGGATGGAAATCTCACTGCTAGGAAGGTTGGTCATTATATTAGCATGAAGGGTGCTGCTACTCTGGTAATGCAACCTCAGGGTTTGCTTCACACAGTCAAGTGTACTGTGTATGCTAGAAAGAGCCTGCCTTGTGCTGGTGAGCCTAGTAAGGTATGCCTTACTTGCAAGAGGATTAAGCAGAAGTGTTTGCTTAATATTGGTGCATTGGCTTCTTTCACTCTTTAGTCTACCCCTGACCTTGCTGATAGGTCATCATTCTAAGGCACCCACTATGGCTAAGGTGCCATCTGTTACAATCATACATGCCCCTATACATTTTCCTTTCTTCATGTGTATGTCCATGGACTATTTGTCTCATGATACAGTCTACAAACCAGTCATTGTATCTAGGTGGCTTTGCCACATCATACTTTACCTCTTCTGCTTTGTTGTATCATCTCATACTCATGCCTTCCATATTCATCTCTCTATGTACTTGTTTGTTATGGTCTTAGTCTGTGCGCACATACTGGCCTATTGTCATATTCCATACATCTGATCAATCCTGCTTCTATCCAGACCACAGATCCAATCTGGATCACCTATCTGAGTGCCCCAGCTTCTTGTGTTCTAAGTCCACTGTGCATACTTGCTTCTATCCCCTTTTGGTGATCTACCTGTACCGGTATCCTGGCTGTGTATATTCCTGTCCTGCTTACTGATCCATTACCTGTGCTTCATATCCGACTCGCATTTGCTGATCCACTGCGCATTTACTAATAGACTTCCGTTATACTTTGTGCATAGCCCTCCAGTTCCAGACTCACTGATTATCTGTACTATCTACCTACAGTATATAAACTACATGTACAACTCTAGAGAACCTTAGTTCGAATATCATCTTAGATTCTGCTCATTCCATTCATCTGAACCCAATCCGCTTCCAACTCTAAGTATCCTCTGAGACTTAGGATTGATTCCTAAAGTCTACATTTCTGACTCTACCTCTGTTACGACTGGGGTGGGCTCGTTGAACGACGGTTCAAAAGAGAACAGCGGTCGTATAACGTATCAACGCTTTACGTAGAAAAGACTACGATGTTGTCAGACGACACAGATAGTTTCGTACGGGTGGCAGTACGAAACTGGCTGAGTCGAATATAACTAGGTTCGGGCTAAGACTTAGGAGTGCTAAGACTTAGAAACTAGCTTCACAAAGACGACTAGAGTTGGAAGACTCTAGCGAAGGATGTTCCAGGTAAAACCCAGTAAGATTAAAGTGAAGATTCTACAAGTACACGAAGGCCTTTAAATACTAAAGTACGTAGGTAACTTTAGGGCAGGTCTACGAGTCAATACGAGTCAATGGAACACGGTGGAATGTACAAGAACGTATTAGTCATAGGATAGTGACGTGGCGTAGAAGTCCATGGAATGTTACAGAACAAGAGAGAACAGAATAGAACGTACAGTCAAGTGACTGTGGGAGAAGTGGACGATCACCTGATCGTGTAAGGATACAACCGTTAAGGTAATGATGACATAAGCGAATAGAGAAATGAATAGGGGCGTACAACGATTGTAACAACCTCCAGTAGTCTATATCCATTAGTTTCTAGTATGGACCTCATCCGCTACTAGCCTTATACCTCAAATCCATCCATATGCTCCAGATACCCTCTGGACATACTCTTTCCACCCTTCGGATCTGCTATGCAAGCACATCTGGAACCTCGGACAAAGGTTACTCCTCTGAAATAAAGGGTAGTACTTGGGAAAGGGGCACAGTGCATGAACTGAGGCCAAAGCCCTTTAGATCTCTCACCTATTGAGTATGGTCTTAACACCTATTTAAGCACAGTGTATCACTTGTAGATTCCTCACTTTAATCTTACTGGGTTTTACCTGGAATCTCCTTCGCTAGAGCTCTGCAACTCTAGTTGTCTGAATCATCTTTCTAAGCCTTAGCACACCTAAGTCTTAGTCATTGAAACAATCTTTGTATTTGACTCAGCCAGTCTAGTCCTCTCTTCAGACTCATCTGTCTTCATTATCTAAATCAAACCTTTGCTCTTCCGCTTAGGTACAGATAACAAATGACTGTCACTCTCTTTTGAGTAGTTGTGTTGTGACCAATCCCAGTCATAACAAAAGATTAAAGTCTACAGAATGCTGCACATCCATGAGCACTAGAAACTCAGACCTCTGAAACTAAACCTCAGCCAAAGACACATGAGTACTGATACTGACATAGCAATGTCCGGATCAGTGCAAGTCCAGATCACCACACCAGAACTCAAGGCTGGGTTACCAACTCAATTTGATGGGACACCCTCTGATGCCAAGAGATGGCTATATTTAGTCAAAAACTATTTTGCACTGAATGCCAACTATTACAACACAGATGAAAAGCAGATTGCCACTGCTCTTGCTTATATGAAAGAAGGCAGTGCTGGAGCATGGGCCCTGAACTTCTACTCCAATATATTTGAAGCAGGAGAGAAATGGGGAAAGTTTGATGACTTCAAAAAGAAGTTCAAAGCCTCATTTTGCACAGCAGATGCCAAGGTCAATGCTATGACCAAGATAGGGTGAATCAAACATACTGGGAATCTTACCAACTACATCTTGGAATTCCACACCTTGATGGTCAAATTGTCTCTAAAGGAGAGCATGTCTCTCATCTACTTCTCTGAGCAAGGACTTAAACCAGGACTCCAACATGCAATCTGTCAAATGGGGACTGTTCCTGTCACCATTGAGACTTACATAGCCACTGCAATCAATCTCAATGCCAATTGGGAAAGGTGTGTTGCTGTTACAACTGGTGTTGGTCGTGATACAACTACTCAAAAGAGAGTGACAGTCATTCAGTATCAGCATCAAAGTACAAAAGAGTACTATGCTTCAGTAAACAACAAAGATAGTATAGTAATAGAGAGGACTAGACTGGCTGAGTTGAATATGAGATTGTGTTCAAACTAAGACCTTAGGAGTGCTAAGACTTAGAAGATGATTCAAGATGACTAGAGTTGCAAAGTTCTAGTGAAGAGGATTCCAGGTAAAACCCAGTAAGATTAAAGTGAGGAAACTACAAGCTATACACTGTGCTTAAATAGGCCAGTATGTGTGCACAGACCAACACCATAACAAGGAAGTAAATCAAAGGACAGATACAGAAGGCATGGGCATATGATAGTACAAGGAAGCAAGAAATGTAAGTGATGATGTGGCAGAGCCATGTAAGTACAACAACCAGTTCATAGACTGTATCATGAGACAAGTAGTCCATGGTCATACACATTATGTAATCAGACAAAGGGAAAATGTATAGGGGCACATATGATTATAACATTACCCCCATATTTATGGTAAAAACACCATGTTTTACTCATCTTGGTTGGCCCAGTAGATAGGGTCATCAGAGATGAAATGGCCATCTTCGTCATAGTCATTCTCGATAGCCCTTGCCTTGTCCTGCTCTTGACAGGTGCATGCATATTTCTCATCTTCTAATTCCCAAGCAGGAAGAGTGGCATAGAAGTTGAGGTTCAAAGTCTTTAATGGGGAACCCAATGTCTTTTCCCTTTTAACAAGGGGCAATAAATGGACAGGTGTCTGAGGGTGATGGTGTGACAATACACACAGTGATATTGGTCACAGATCTTATGACAGTGACCTGTACCTTTACAGATTTGGCAAGTGCGATTTTCATCAGGATTGGAAGTGGATGCATGTAGAGGAGGGGCAATAGTGATATTACCATAAGCAGGGTCTTGACTTTGTGACTGATATCGCTTCCCTGCTGCTTTAGTCTTCATAATCGGGTGCAAGTCTTTAGGGATATGGGCTCAAAAAGGACACCTGGCCACTGGCTCAGGTACTGGTTTAACATCTTCTACTTCTGCGGCGGCGATGAGTTCCTCTACAGAGGAGGGTGTAGTAGCGCCTAGAGCAGTGACTGGAATGAATTCTGGGAGTTAAACTACAACCAGGGATAGGGATACCAGTGCTGGTTCATATAGCCCAGCAGGATGTTCTTTGGTCCAGGTCTTAACAGACTCTGGGGACAGGGCAGAGGATTGATGGTAATCAGGGGGTGTGGTTTGATTTTGTATGATGGTATGGATAGGGTTTACAGTTCATACTGGGGGCAGGGTGCATTCTATATCCTGATTTTATAGTACATTGACTATGTCTGTGATAGCTTGTCTTGCCTCTCTAGAGGTTTCAATGGATTGCTAGATGTCTTGCATGATGGTGGAAGTTGTTTCGGAGGCACTTTGGATGGCTGCCAAAAGATCGACAAGGTTACTAATAGTAGAATGAGGATTCAGAGGGAAGGCAGTATCTGTGAGAGTGGCAGGGCTAGCTTCAACTTCAGCCATCAGACTATGCAGTCTAAGGGTTCCTTCTGCCCTGGCATTAACAACCTGAATAGCTTCTCTAAGATCTTCCTCAAAACCACAAGGGAGAAGATGTAGAGCATGAGTCCTGATGCACCTTTGTAAGTGCATAATGCTAAGATGAGTTTCTTGGTGTGAGATTCTTCTAGCCCACACTTCCAAGAGGATGGCGTTTCGAATGATATGGATGACAAGGGATGCAGCAAAAGCATCTCTGCAGATGATGATATTGTCGACCTCAATAGCATATTCCTCACACATGAGGATGGCTTCGATGAAGGTGTATTCTTCAAGGTTGTCGAGATAACACATGAAGCATTCAGTATTGGTATTGCAGTCACTGTCTTCTGCTGGAGTAGTAACAACTGCAATAGGTCTGGCATAGTCTTGGGTGACTGGAGAGCGGTGGTGGACAGGGGTGGTAAGGGCATCAGTGCTATCTGTGAATTCAGAGACAGAGGATGTTACGACTGGGATGGGCTCGTTGAACGACGGTTCAAAAGAGAACAGCGGTCGTTAACGTATCAACGCTTTACGTAGAAAAGACTACGACGTTTGTCAGACGACACAGATGGTTTCGTGCTGGGTGCAGTACAAAACTGGCTGAGTCGAATATAACTGTGTTCGGACTAAGACTTAGGAGTGCTAAGCTTAGAAGACAGCTTTACAAAGACGACTAGAGTTGAGAGGCTCTAGCGAAGGATGTTCCAGGTAAAACCCAGTAAGATTCAAGTGAAGAATCTACAAGTACAGGAGAGCCTTTAAATACTAAAGTACGTAGGGACTTTAGGGCAGGCTTGAGACGGCTATAAATGGTAGACAACTAAGTATGGTATACAACGACGTGAGTCAATGGAATGTGATGGAACGTCGTGGAATGTATGAGTCAACAGAAGTCCATAGAACGTCATAGAATGAAAGAGAACAGAATAGAACGTACAGTCAAGTGACTGTGAGAGAAGTCGGACGATCATCTGATCGTGTAAGAGTACAACCGTTAAGGTAATAGTGACATAAGCAGAGGGAAAATGAATAGGGGCATACAACGATTGTAACAGAGGATTCTGTAGAGGAGACATTGGTCATAGTGGGTGTAACAGGGATGAGGATGTTAGAAGACATGTGGTTATAATTGTTTGTATCAGGAGATGACTAGGGCGAGGTGTGTTGATGGGGATTTCAGAGTTTGTGTCGTCTTTTATATGTGTCAAGGATCTTCCCAGTGTTCTTCAAAATTTTCTCAGGTAACCACTCAAGCCATCTTCTGCATTGTGATATTGTGGCATGAGATTGCTTCTTCTCTGATTTTCTGTAGCATGTGAGCCCATTCTTCAGCTGTTGGTACAGTAGAGTCTGGGATCAGATGAGGAATGGCATGGGGTTCATAGTCCATCATGAGGAAAAATGGAGAGGCGTTTCATGCATCGTGTTTCCGATGATTGTGTACAAATTCAGCAATTGGTAGATGCTCTATCCAATCTTCTGGGTTATTGTGGCAATAGATGCGGAGATAGGTTTCTAATTCTTGGTTGAGTTGCTTGGTTTGTCCATCTGTCTGTGGGTGGTATGTGGTTGACGGGGCTATTGAATATTCTAAGAGTTGCGCTAGCTCCTTTGTGAATCATGATAGAAATTGTGGTCCTTGATCTGAAATGACTTTGTCATGTAACCCAAACCTTCTATAGACATGTTTTATAAATAGTCTTGCTACCCCTTTTGACATGATCATTTTGTGGCATGGAGTAATTATTACCCCCTTTATAAGCCCAGAAACTGGGAGGTCAGTGATGAGGTCAATAGAGAGCTGTGCAAAGGGGTGAGTTGTAGAAGAGGGGATAGGGGTCAGTGGGGGATGAGTGGAGTGGGTGTTGGCTTTCATCTGCTGACATAAAGTGCAACTGTCAACATATTTCTAAATGTAGGAGCCCATAGCCAGCCACCAGGCTTTGTGTTTAACCAATTCTTCCATCTTAAAACAGCCAGGGTGGCTGGTGGTGGGGTAGTCATGGTATTTAGCAAGGATAGCTGCTCAGTGGGTGGGTGGAATATAGGCATGGTCCTTGAAATACAAGATACCATGGTTGATGCACCAGTCAGATAGAGCTGATTTCATGGGGGGAAGACAGATGCCATCTAGGGTGTCAGAAGCTGTGTGGAAGACCGGGTCCTCCAATGGGTCAGAGGATTGCAAAGTGTCGACTAAGTCTACATCAAGGAGGCGAACAAACATTGAATCAGGGAGGAGGATCTGGTCGACATTATCTTCTTTACCAGATCCATGATCAGGGCAGCATGAGAGGGTGTCAGGAGCTGCCAATTTACTTCCAGCAACATGGTGCAATTCAATATCAAATTCAGACAGGAAGAGTTGCCATCATGCTTGACAACGTGTCAGTTTCTGAGCAGTGTTGAAATAGAGCAAATTCTTGTGATCCATAATGTCATATACCGGATTCTACACTTGACTTGCACTATAACATCCTGCTCAAATCCACATCTAATCCAATCCCCACTCAATCCAGTTCACATATCCAATCTGATACACTCATCTAATCCATATCCAATTCAAGACACTTGTCTGATCCAGATCCGATCTGAGACACTTGCCTGATCCATATCCAATCCATATATGATCTGTGTCCATATCCGATCTTGTTCATATCCGAAACCATTCCCGCGCACTTGCACATTACCTCTTTTAGGATATACCTGTGCCACCAGCTCTCGATCATTCCTGCCTTTGCCTCTTGGTCATCTCTGCCTCCGGCTATTGGTTATCTCTGCCTCCATCTCAATAAGTTATTCCATACAAGTTTTATCTCCGAGTTCATAGCCTGATGTTTTGCTGTACTTACTATTATGTTTCTGACATAGCCTCAGACTATGCTTACTTACCTTCCAGCATGCTACCTACAGTATATAAACTCATAGTACAACTCCTGCAGACCTTAGTCTGATCATTGCTTATATCCTTACTTATCCTGTCATCTATATAACTCTGTTTCCATTCTCACTTAGGCTCCAGCCCTTGTAAGTCTCCAGCTCTGGACTATGGGAGTACTCCCTAGTCTGGAGCCTTGACTCTCTGTCATATAATCACTTTCAGACTTCATCTGATTGTAGTCTGTCTTCTGTTCCACCTTCGACTCTACCTGTGGTAGTCTTCCTCTGTTAGTTTCTACTTCGGACCTTGTCCAAAGTAGTCTATACTCTCTCTACTTCACATCCAGACCTACTCCTCTATAGTAGTTATACCATCTGTCCATCCATACACCTATCCATCTATCCATCCATCTATCCATCCATCCATCTATCTGTCCATCCATCTGTCTATCTATCTGTCCGTTTACCCATCTGTCCATCTGTCCATTCATCCATCATCCATCCAACACTCCGCTACTCCTACTTTTGGACATCTGTACCTTCAGACATCTGGGCCACCTTCGGATTTTCGTACCTTCAGATTCTTGAACCTTCAGATCCTCATACCTTCAGACCTTCAGACCCTTGGTCCTATGGTCCTATGGTCCAGTCCTGTTCTATCCTTTATCCTATTGTAACATCCTTCACTGTTCTACTCTGGACTTCATCCAAGTAGTCTTGTCATCATCCCCTGTCATCCAGAAATAGTTCCAGTGCATTCCCATGCTCATCTGGAAGTCCTTCGGAGCTCTATTGAGCTATCCTGCCCTAGAGTTCATTCCAGACTATGTCTGGACTTCACCAGAACTCTCCTTAGGACTTCATCTGAAATTAAGGGGCAATACTCAGGTCAGGGGCACAGTGTATGAGCTGAGGCCAAAGCCCTTTATGATCTGTTAATCCTCCGAGCACGTCTCTAACACAAAGGTGCTTGCATAACAGATCCAAAGGTCTGAAGGTATCAGATATGGTACATCCAAAGGGTATCTGGAAAAGGAATGAGCAAACCTCAGATACATTCTTTGGTACTTCCCATTTTTGAATTCCTTCAACCTTTTCTATATCAGAGGTGACTTGTCTGGGGTGAATGACCATTCCTAGATACTCTACCTCTTCCTTGTCAAAAGTGCACTTCTCTTGTTTACAATATAGCATCTCCTTTCTCAGCTTTTCTAAGATTCTGTACATATGCTTCCAGTGTTCTTCAAGATCATTCAAGAATATGAGAAGGTCGTCCATATAAACAATAAGCCATCCTTCATTTAATTCCTGCTGGAAGGTTTGATTCATATAGGCTTGGAACATAGCTGGGGAATTGCAGAGACCAAAGAACATGACAAGTAGTCCGGCAAGGGTGCAGTAACCTCGGTAACTGTATATATCAATGGTGCTAGGGTTAGGGGTGGTCATGCTATGCAGTATAGGGGCTAGATAATAATGGAAATGGACTCATGCAAGGCTAGCACCAGCTAGGCTGTCAAAACGTCTTTGGTTGAGGTTTGTCTGGGTTCAGGATTCGCTTCATGGTGAGTTCTTCTGAATTCTGATTCTGTTGTATCTGGTGCTCACAGATGCATGGCATTCAAAAAGACTTTAATCTTTTGTTACAACTGGGGTTTGTCGCGATACAACTACTCAAAAGAAAGTGACAGTCGTTCAGTATCAGCATCAAAGTATAAAAGAGTACTATGCTTCAGTAGACGACGAAGACAGTATAGTTGTAGAGAGGACTAGACTGGCTGAGTTGAATATGAGATCATGTTCAGACTAAGACCTTAGGAGTGCTAAGACTTAGAAGATGATTCAAGATGACTAGAGTTGCACAGTTCTAGCAAAGAGGATTCCAGGTAAAACCCAGTAAGATTAAAGTGAGGAAACTACAAGCTATACACTGCTTAAATAGGCCAGTATGTGCACACAGACCAAGACCATAACAAGTAAGTATGTTAAGACCGTACTCAATATGTGAGAAATCCGAAGGGCTTTGGCCTCAGTTTGTGCACTGTGCCCCTTTCCCGAGTACTGCCCTTTACTTCCGAGGGATAACCTTCGTCCGAGTGTCTGGAAGTGCTTGCGTAGCGGATCCGAAGGTCCGGAGGTATCGGATATGGCACGTCCGGTATATATCCGAAACGTATGGGTGGAAGGAGCTCGTCCAGAGGGTATCCGGAGGGTAAGGATGAATGCGAGGTATAAGACTAGTAGCGGACGAGATCCGTACTAGAAACTAACAGGTATGGACTACCAAAGGTAGAGTCGGAAACGTAGACTATAGGAATCAATCCTAAGTCTCGGAAGATACTTAGAATTGGGACAGATGGGTTCGGATGAACGGAATGAGCAGAATCTAAGATGATATTCGAACTAAGGTTCTCTAGAGTTTTACATGTAGTTTATATACTGTATGTAGATAGTACGGACAATCAATGAATCCGGGACCGGAGGGCTATGCACAAAGTATAACAGAAGTCTATGTGGTAAACGCGCAGCGGATCAGCAAACGCGAGTTGGATGAAGCACAGGTAACGGATCAGTAAGCAGGACAGGAATATACACAGCCAGGACACCGGTACAGGTAGATCACCGAAAGGGGATAGAAGCAAGGATGCAGTGGACTTAGAACACAAGAAGTTGTAGCGCATCGGATGAGTGATCCGGATCGGATCTGTGGTCCGGATAGAAGCAGGATCGATCGGATCTGATCGGATCTGATCGGATCTGATCGGATCTGATCGGATCTTGGATCGGATGTATGGAATATGACAAAGTAAGTCAAAGGATGGATATGGAAGGCATGGGCATATGATAGTACAAGGAAGCAAGAAATGTAAGTGATGATGTGGCAGAGCCACATAAGTACAATGACTGGTTCATAGACCATGTTACAGTTGTACATGCCCCTATACATGTTCCCCTTTCCTCTGATTACATAATGCATATGACCATGGACTACTTGTCTCACAATGCAGTCTATGAACCGGTCATTGTACTTACATGGCTTTGCCACATCATTGTTTACCTTTCTTGTTTCTTTATATCATCATATGCTCATGCCTTCCATATTCGTTTCTCTACATACCTACTTGTTATGGTCTTGGTCTGTGTGCACATACTGGCCTATTTAAGCACAGTGTATCACTTGTAGATTCCTCACTTTAATCTCACTGAGTTTTACCTGGAATCTCCTTTGCTAGAGCTCTGCAACTCCAGTCATCTGAATTGTCTTTCTAAGCCTTAGCACACCTAAGTCTTAGTTGTTGAAATGATCTTTGTATTTGATTCAGCCAGTCTAGTCCTCTCTTTGGACTTGTCTGTCTTCATTGTCTAAACTGAACCTTTGCTCTTCCGCTTAGGTATAGATAACAAACAACTGTCACTCTCTTTTGAGTAGTCATGTTGTGATCAATCCCAGTTATAACACCATCCACTACTGATACCATCAAGACTTTAAAGAGTACTGTGGTGAAGACACTGGAAGCACTGGCTGATGTTACTGATGCTGAATGCATGCTGATTTCCCCTCCTTGCTTGGCTAAGGTAGTGAGTAGGGTGGAGCAGGAATCTGAGTTGTCTGAGGAAGGCAGCCTCACATGTGAGCTGAGTTAGAATGCCTAGAGGCTCACTTCATGCAGATGGAGGCACTTATGTGAGAGCAGGCAGTCAGTATCCATTTCATATTTGTGGCTGCTTGGAGTACACTGGAGAGAGAAGGCATCTGTAGGTCTGTTTCATTGTAAAGACTACAATCTAGCTAGGCTGATAGCAAACTACCACCTATGCTAGTATATGTCAAAATCTTGCCTAGCTGCTATACTTGCAGAGCAAGAACATTCGACCCAAGGGGGGTGCTAGCTGGGTATAGTCTGAGTTGCCTAATATAGTGTGATAGGGGCCAATGATAGCGAGAAAGTTGCCAAAGTTGCCAAGATGGTTTCCAAGGGTAGCATGATGTGAGCTGAAGGTATGCATGGTGTGGGAAAATATTACTAAGCAGTGGTAGAGCAGTATAGTGAAGGTATTGTGTGCAGTGGGATAAGGATTTATTATGATTTTTGATAAAGATTGTTATTTTGTATAAGGATTGAAAACTATACCAAAAGGTAATAGTGACTTCTCCTACTGAGTGTACAGTAGAAGGGTAGTAAAGTACAAGTCTTGGTAGATAGGAAATTATATACCTAAGTAATAGCTACAGAGATGGAAGGGATAGGAAACCACACAGTAGACATGTAATAAGGATGTACTACATGTTACAAAACATAAGGCAAGGAAATTTACATACCAGCATGGCTAGGTGAACATTGGACAGAATGGAATTCTTGAGCCTTTAGGTTGCCTAATGGGTCTTGGCAAGTCATGGGAGCTGTGTGTGGCATGGGAAAGTCACCATAGGGTGGCCGCTAAGCAGCAATGAGGCTGCCAGAGCTCAGAACAGAACTGGAGATAGGGGGTAGCACATGGGAAATGGGAAATGGGCTCAGTAAGGGACAGAGGCTGAGGGATATGGATAATGATAGGGGAGTACTCCTGGCTTGATACCTATATGAAAATAGGATCATGCGAGTCTATAGTCAGTTTGACTGTCACATCATCTGTGTGTCCTCATGTCCATATCCCAGTACCAATCATAGCTAAGATAAAGCTTGGTAAGTGCTTAGATAGGATGAAAGCTAAGGTAAAAGAATATGGCCAATGTACAAGGTGCTGCTCAACTTGTCTTCTTTATTATGCTGCAATCATCTACTCCTCCATGATGCCATTGGTTGTTTTTGATGCTATGATCCTTGTCCTATCCAAAGGGCATGGTGTGCTGCCTACATATTAGAAAGTAAAATGTACAGTACTTAACAGTGCATGGTATCAGAGTCAAATCAGTGTAATCTAGGTTCTGCTACAGAGTCTGTATGCCATTAGGTGCATATCATAGGTAAGTAAGATGATGGTTTTCAAGAAAAGAAACTGAGACACTAACCAAAATGTGGGGTAAAACTAAGGCTATTGTACTGAGTGGTATTGTTTTTGTATTTTTCTTATTTTTCTGATTGCATGAACAAAAAGAGTGAGGGTCAGAAAGAGGAGGGGGCAGGGAAGGGTAGCATGGTCAAGTGTTGATGCTGAAATCGATGTCTTCATCTGCTGGCTCTTCATCTTCTTCTTCTGCTAAGATGTCCAATGTTTCATCATCAATACTGGTGATACTAGTGACAGAGATTCTGGAGTTACTGCACAGTAGGTAGGGGATCAAGCAGAATGCTGCTGTCATATTCCATACATCCAATCCAAGATCCGATTGATCCTGCTTCTATCCGGACCACAGATCCGATCCAGATCACTCATCCGATGCGCTACAACTTCTTGTGTTCTAAGTCCACTGCATCCTTGCTTCTATCCCCTTTCGGTGATCTACCTGTACCGGTGTCCTGGCTGTGTATATTCCTGTCCTGCTTACTGATCCGTTACCTGTGCTTCATATCCGACTCGCATTTGCTGATCCGCTGCGCATTTACCACATAGACTTCCATTATACTTTGTGCATAGCCCTCCGGTCCCGGATTCATTGATTGTCCGTACTATCGACATACAGTATATAAACTACATGTAAAACACTAGAGAACCTTAGTTCGAATATCATCTTAGATTCTGCTCATTCCGTTCATCCAAACCTATCCGTCCCAACTCTAAGTATCTTCCGAGACCTAGGATTGATTCCTATAGTCTACGTTTCTGACTCTACCTTTGGTAGTCCATATCCGTTAGTTTCTAGTACGGATCTCGTCCGCTACTAGTCTTATACCTCGCATTCATCCTTACCCTCCGGATACCCTCTGGACGAGCTCCTTCCACCCACACGTTTCGGATATATACTGGACGTGCCATATCCGATACCTCTGGACCTTCGGATCCGCTACGCAAGCACTTCCAGACCCTCGGACGAAGGTTATCCCTTGGAAGTAAAGGGCAGTACTCGGGAAAGGGGCACAGTGCATGAACTGAGGCCAAAGCCCTTCGGATTTTCATATATTGAGTACGGTCTTAACAGCTGCATAGCATAGCTTGGACATCATGCCATCTATTCCTGCCAATATGTAAACACCTCCCTTGGTACACTGTAGTACTATCATCAGCCCAAGATACAGCAGCTTTGTCTTTCAGTTCAGCTCATACTCAATCTTGGAGTTATGGACTAAGACTAGCATGCCAGCTTGGAAGTCATATTCCTTGATTGAGGTGTGATAGCGCTCCTTTCCATACCAATTGATACCGTGCTTTGACTACTTTGTCTCTGATGTCTTGCAGGTCTTCTTGTCATTTCTGCAGTTGCCAAGCATAATAGGCAATAAGGTCAGTAGTGGTGAACTTGTCTTGACTGGGTAGTGCTACAAGGAAGGTACCTTCTGCTAAATCAAAAGGGAAGATTGGCTTTACACCATGGACCATGAAGTAAGGTGATAGCTTGGTATCCTAATGGACAGTAACTCACTCAGCCCAAAACACTGTGAGCTACCTGATACCAATGAGACTCATCCCCCTTACAACTTTTCATGATGGCCTCCTGGACATTGTAATGACACCACTTGATAATGCCATTGGCTTGTGAGTTGTACAGAGAGATGTGTATTGGGTGAATCCCATAGTGTTCTGCTAGATCATTAGCGGTGGTGATGAACACTGGCCGATTGTCAGTAACAATTTCAGTGATAGGTCCCTACAAGCATAACAACTCTTTGAAGATAAATGAACTGAGGAGCTTAGTATTCTCCTTCTGTAGCATACACCATTCCAGATACTGTCATATACTGGATTCTACACTCCACTTCCACTATAACATCCTGCTCAAATCCACATTTCCAGACACATCCATCCAATTCCCACTCAATCTAGTTCACATATCTGATCTATGTCCATATCCAATCTGTGTCTATATCCAGTCCATGTTCATATCCAATCTGTGTCTATATCCAGTCCATGTTCATATCTGAAACCTTACCTTCCAGCATGCTACCTACAGTATATAAACTCATAGTACAACTCCTGCAGACCTCAGTCTGGTCATTGCTTATATCCTTACTTATTCTGCTGTCTATATAACTCCATTTCTGTTCTTACTTGAGCTCCAGCCCTTGTAAGTCTCTGGCTCTGGACTATGGGAGTACTCCCTAGTTTGGAGCCTTGACTCTCTGTCATATAATCACTTTCAGACTTTGTCTGATTGTAGTCTATCTTCTGTTCCACCTTTGACTCTACCTGTGATAGTCTTCCTCTGTTAGTTTCTACTTCGGACCTTGTCCAAAGTAGTCTACACTCTCTCTACTTTACATCTGGACCTACTCCTCTATAGTAGTTATACCATCTGTCCATCCATTTATCTGTCCATCCATCCATCTGTCATCCATCCAACACTCCACTACTCCTACCTTTGGCCCTTTGGACATCCGTACCTTTGTACCTTTGGATCTCCATACCTCTGGACCTTCAGACCCCTGGTCCTATGATCCTATGGTCCTGTCCTATTCTATCCTTCAACCTATTGTGTAACATCCTTCACTTGTTCTATTCTGGACTTCATCCAAGTAGTCTTGTCATCATCCTCTATCATCTAGAAATAGCACCAGCACATCAATGCGCTCATCTGGAAGTCCTTCAGAGCTCTATTGAGCTATCCAGTCCTAGAGTGCATCTGTACTTCACTAGAACTCTCCCTAGGACTTCATCTGAAATTAAGGGGCAATACTCAGGTAAGGGGCACAGTGTATGAGCTGAGGCCAAAGCCCTTTATGATCTGTTAACCCTCCAAGCATGTCTCTAACAGATACCCAGTGAGAGCACAGTGTGCTTAGACTATATGGTTGAATCCACCAGCTTTTGGCATTATCATGGTATCAATGTGTGCATGCCTAAATATACTGCTGTGATAGTCAAACTTGCTATAGGCTCACATGACCATATTATCATATAGGTATCAAGCCAAAAGTATTTCCTATCATTATCCTTACCCCTCAGCTTCTTCATCCCTTACTGAACTCATTTTATATGTGTTACCCCTATCTCCAGCTCTGTTCTGAGCTCCAGCAGCCTCATTGCTGCTTAGTGGCCACCCTACAGCAACTTTCCTGCACTGCATGCAGCTCCAGCAACTTGCCAAGACCCATTTTGCAACCTAAAGTCTCAAGAATTCCATTCTGTCCTATGTCTACCTAGTCTTGCTGGTACATAAATTTCTTTGCCTTATGTTTTGTAACATATAGTACATCCTTATTACATGTCTGCTGCATGGTTTTCCTATCCCTTCTGTCTCCATTGCTATTACATGTACTTAGGTATATAATTTCCTACCTACTGAGACTCGTACTTTACTACCCTTCTACTGTACGCTCAGTAGGAGAAGTCACTATTACCTTTGGTATAGTTATCAATCCTTATACAAAATACAATCTTTATCAGAAATCATAATAAATACCTATCCTGGTACATGCAATGCTCTACCACTACTTAGTAACATTTTCCCATGCCACACACAGCTTTGGCATACATCATGCTACCTTCAGAAACCATCTTGGTATCTTCAGCAACTATCCCACTATCTTCAGTAGCCATCTAAGACAGCATCTTAGGCAATATAGACTATTTCCAACTAGCATCCCACTTGGGTCAAACATTCTTGTCTTAGAAGTGTAGCAGCTAGGCAAGGCTTTGACATATACTAGTCTAGGTAGTGGTCCACTATCACTCTAGCTAGATTGTAGTCTTTACACCACCCAGGATAGGTATGGTTGGCAGAATATGCAAGTGGTGAGTCTGCCTGATCTGGCACTCATGACAAGTCCTGTGGTACTATTTGATATCATCAGTAATATATGGCCACCAAAAACATAAGAGAAGTCTAGTGTGTGTTGAGAATACTCCCTTGTATCTGAGATTGTCATGAGCCTCCTTCAGAATGCAGAGCTGCTTAGCTACTAGTACCACCAGTTTATGCTTGCTGTGAGTCTGCTGTTGGAACAAACTTTTCCCTATCAAAAAGTAATGAGCTACCATTGTGATGAATGAAGTGAATTCATTGTCAGTCAGGCCTGCTGGTCTTTTGCAGTTAGTAAGAAATTGTTGCATCTTGAGCAATTGGCTATCTTGTGCTAGCACTGCCTTGGAACATGGGATCTGATGTTCATTGGCTGTTGCAGTAGTAGTTCCTAAACATACAAGTAGCATGAGTGGACATGTTAGTGAGCATGGCATGGGTGATGGTGTGAGTGACACATGAGGTTAGTGTAAGGACTAGCAATGGTGCAAGTCCAATCATTCAAGATCTCCATACTGAATTGGAATACCAGTACAGATGAATCACCAAAAGGGGATAGGTGCAAGTATGCATAGTGGAATTAGAACATGAAAAGCTGGGGGTTTTGGATGGGTGGTCTGGATTGGATATATGGTCTAGATGGAAGCAGGATTGATCAGATCAGATCAGATCTGAGATCAGATGTATGTGATATGACAGAGATGCATGATAATTTGTAAGGATGATGCCAAAGGTAGCAGTAGCATTGCTGCAGTTAATGCTAGAAAAGCTGGCAATGCTGACACTAATACATGCTAAGGATAATGTGTACCAATTATGCTGATGATACTGATGGTACCAAAGGTAGCAATAGTGATGAGTGATGTAGTAGTGAATGCCAATGACCATGATTGTGATGTATGCTGATGGGCAGCAAAGCTCAAGCAATGGGCAATGGAGAGATATTAAAAGACCATCAGAGTTCAGAGATAATGATGTCAAAAAGATATATTGGAGTAGCAGTAACAGTAGTGGTATGGGAATCCCATCTAATGAGCAATACAATATAATGTAATGAGTGAATACTTCAGTGCATGAATTGTGCACTGAAGGTGACTTCTCCTACTGAATGTATGGTAAAAGGGAAGTGTAGTATGTAGAAGAAGTCAGCCATCTTTTATCATACATTGTAAGTAAATGGAATCAATAGGAGAAGGTAGTAGCAAGCAACTGAAACTTATCCATAGTAATATGTAATAGTGCTGCAGGTACTGTGGCATGCATTCTACATGTAATAAGCCTTGCCATAGGATCAGTAGTAGCAGATGAGAATATACTACACACCACATGGAACTAGTGGGCATGGGATGGGCATTTGGTGGGCATTGGCTCATGGAATGTAGCTTAGCACTTCAGTACAGTAACTGGCAAGCATGCAGTATTGTTGGTAACTATACATGGCAATAGCAGTGGGGTTAGGGGTGGTTGCATTATGCACTATAGGGGCTAGACAAATATGGAAATGAACCTATATGTGGCCAGCAGTAGCTGGTCTGTCACACCAGTGAGGGTTGGCAGCTTGGTGCTGATGGTATTAGGGACAATTCCATGGAAGGAGTATCAACAATAACAAAGGGTACTTGAGATTCCTTGGGCTCAAAGGATCCTAGTAAAACTTTATCTTCTAGTGGTGTTTCTTTGTAATTGGTTAGCAGATTGTCACTAGTAAGATCCTGGTGAACTGTGGCTTCATCAGCACTAGTGTGCTGGCTAGATTCTGCAACTTCTGGTTCTAGTGGTACTTCTGGCAGTACTTCAGGTGGTGCATCTGGTACAGAATCACCACACCTGGTGTGACTCCTGAGAATACAGTCAGACAGCTCCAGTGTTAGTGCTTCTATGGTCCCCTTGCAGTGGGCTCCAATTAAAACAAGGATATAATAGCTGGCCTGTAGGTAGATACAACTATATATCCTACTGAAGGTGCGAGTATACTATTCAACCCAAGAGGACTGTAATAGAAGTAATTTCCTTAAGTGTGTTAGTGAGGGAATACAACAGGACTAGCACTAGAGTATGGAATGGCTTTCCAAAGGTTGCCACCATTAGTGATACCATGGTAGAACAAGAAGAGATGAGACCAAGAATATAGTAGAGCATCAGCAAGGGTGCTTGTTACTGATATCATAGATAGTGGCAGTGGCAAACTACTGAAGATGAGAGCTAGAGTGTGAAAGTAATCAAAATAACAGCAATAGCAAAATCACCAGCAGTGGTCTGAGACTCCATGATTGAAAGTCCAAGTTAGAAAGATGAGAGCTTAGCTTGTAGTATTCTGTGGCAACTTATAGTGGTACTAAGTGCTGTTTGGTCAGAAGTTAAGTTAAAATAAAGATAGATTGCATGACACAGAAGATTGATACTATGAGTGACTTCTATGGTTACCACAGACAGAGGAAGTGAAGTACAAAAAATATCTCCAGAGACTTTTTAACATGATGGATGAGTAACCAGGATGGATAGGTGAGTATAGTAGTGAGAGCACAAGGCAAATAGGCAAAACATGTAATAATTCTGCAGTATACTGTAGCACGAGGCATGTAGGTAATAGTGCTTGCCATGGGATCAGTTTTGATGGTTACTAAATAATATACACCAAACAGAGCTAGATGGACTTAGGTAGGACATAGTTGGATGATACAGTTCAGAGGATCAGTACAAGTGCTGTTGGCATTCAGCTCCCTCAGCATAGACTTTGGATGAGTCTGGAAGAGCCCAATCAGTCACATAATATGTATAATACATGCAGCTGAGGTTGACAAAACACTGTTTCAAACAGCCCAGCAGACATTGGCTGATGGATGCTATATGTCTGTGTCTAATGTTTGGCCAGCTGTCTCACTAAGCAGTGATATTGATAGGTGGGCCCATACACAGTGATGCTTGACATTAACATGTTGGCTGATAACCAATAAAATGGTTGGTGTAATATTGTTGGCTGGGCCCATGTGCTGTTGTGAGTATGTGAAATGCTTGGCTGATAGCATGCATATCATTAGGCTGATGATGGGGGTAAAAGGTGTCAGGTAATCCTAGGCAATAATATATTGCCTGTGCACATTGGTCTGTCAATTGCTGGTATGATGCCATCATATGGGTTAATAGACAAAATTACTCGAGGGAGTCAGTACCATTGGCCTATATGATACCATCAGATATTGACATTCTTAGCATATCTGATTGCATCAGGTATGCAGTTGTATTGGCCCATGTGTTTACATCAGTACCATGGGCCAAGATGATGGCATTGAGTATTCATTATTCTTGGCCCATCTGAGTGCCTCAGGTATTGGGTTGATCAGCCCATATGATGACATCAGTGCAATTGGCCAACATAATGGGATTGGGCATTCATCACCTTTGGCCCATATGATAAGATCAAGTATTAAGTTGCATCAACCCTGCCTTGGCTATCCACCTGATGCAAACATATGGGCCAGATCATTTCAGCCAATGGTACTGATGCTATCATATGGGCTGATCAAAACCAATACCTGAGACACTCAGATGGGCCAAGAATAATGAATACTCAATACCATCATCTTGGCCCATGGTACTAATGCAAACATGTGGGCTGATGAACCCTGATATTATCATATGGGCCAAAGGAAATGAATGCCTGATGCCATCATCTTGGCCCATGGTGCTGATATAAACATATGGGCCCATATAACTACATGCCTGATGAAATACAATGGGCTGATGCAACTCAATTCCTGATGTTATCATATGGGCTGAAGGCAACAAATGCCTGAATGCCTGATACCATCATATCAGCTAATGGCACTGATGCCATCACATGGGCTGATTAAAACAAATGCCTGAAGCAGTCAGATGGAGCTGATGTTTTCATATATGCCAATGTAAATCAAATACATGATACTATAGGCTGAAACAGTCAGTTGGTCAGTCAGAATGGGAGTGGGAATCCCAAGGTGTCAAAATGATCCTTCCACCAATTATGAAAGTAATTAGGAACCACTGTGAATAGAACTAAATTCAGAGTTATATGGAAAACAGTACATTTGGAATTCATCATGGAATTGCCTGGTATTGATGTTCCTAGTTTGCAAATGGGCAAATCTGCTGAGGATGCTGTAGAGGAGCTCAGGCATGGTTGGGTGAATGTTCAGGATCATACATAGGGTGATGTATGGGAAGAAACACTGAAGCAGATATTAGTTGTGATATACCAACTAACTGACCAATGAGACACTTACATTTGCCTCCCATAGAAGGTGCTGGACAAAGCTGTCTTTGTAAGCCAGCATCTGAGGCACATGGCTTCAGTCACAGGCAATCCAGATGGCAGCAAACCAAGAAGTGGCATACTCTAGAATGTTGGTGGCATTCCAGACAGTAAACTTGGTTATCTCATTTGTTGAGAGGGTTGCAGAATCAGACATGATAGTGAAAGTGAGGACAAGTTGGGTTTAATTGATGCAGAGTAATAAGTTATATAAAAATGACTAATCCACTGTGGCACATATTACTGCCTGAATGTGGTTGTGGCTCTATATAGACCTCTGTCACTCTGCCACCCCTGCCACTCCTTTTGTTCTTTTAAAGCTATCTTGGGCTTGCTGTGAGAGTCAGAGATAAATTCAAGCCTACTGGGCTGTAAAGCACTGATGCCCAACCTTGTTGTTTGCATTGGCCTCTTGCATTTGGCCAACCCATTATTGTTATTTGTGAATGAAAAAATCAACTGTCCATGTCATCTCCCAACTGACTAGTAGGAGCTCTTCTGCCCATTGATTGTGCAGTGCCAGCATTCTAAGCCAATGGACATGGTAAACTGTCATATGAAATATTAGCCCTGGATAGGTACAGGTACATAGGCAATGGGCATACATTTATTGATCCAGTCATTGCTGGTGGAATCTCCTTGAACATCAATGAATCAGAACCAAGCTAATGTGCTGTTCTGCTGGCCCTAGGCATTTGGGTCTGCTACCACTGTAGTGGCTTTTATGTTGGCCTTCTCCAATGGCCAAAACTTGGCAAATAAGTCATTGGCACTGAGTTGTACAAGCTGCTTGCAGCATTTTGAGTACATCTGTACATCCAGGCAAAGGATCCTGTCCACCAAGTGCACCCATGCCCATGCATGGGTTGACTAAGCTTGTGACTTTGCTGACCAAACTGTGGTGTGAAAGAGAACAGCCTTGTCTGCCAAGTTAACCCTGATGACATACAATGCATTATTTGCTTGGCTCTCTCTCAATAATATCTCTTGCAGCACAAGGTCAGCAATGTTACAATCAGCATATCTTTCAATGCCAATGTTGGAGGGCAGTGGAATGACCATGGTCTCAGGAGTGAATTCAACCAGCATATCATATTGGTCTTTATCATCTGGCTGATCATTATCATCATGAGATGACCTGGCAGAATCCAATTCTGCAGTATCTAACATTACTGTCATGAGGTCCAACTGGTCATAGCCATCTAATTGATTGCCAAGACATGTCACTGCCCTAATGAATTCATCAATTTGACCTTGCAGTCTGTCATGGAAGAGCAAAAGCCAGTTTTTGGGCATTGGTTGGTCATTTTCCTAGTTTTCTAATATCTATCAGAAGGCCCACTTGTGCCTCCTTCAGTGATATTCCCAATGCTAGCCACATTGCAGCACCATGATGGATCTCACCAGTGGTCCATCTTACCTGATGGTTCAACAGATGCAACTCTTGTTGCTTCCTTATTAATACTTAGCCAATCCATATGAGCATATAGTAGATGGCTAGTATTATGCTGCATACCTTTTGTCAGTTAAACTTTATATATGTCCATGGCACTTGGATCATCCAGTCAGTCATCCTGAGTTGCTGCAGCCTCTGCTTCCCATTTAACAAGGGCATCATTGTCAGCAGTCTTGCTCAGTCAGTCAAATGCATATTGGCTGTTCAAACTCCCTGCATGGCCTCCTTGAATTTTTGGCAGAGGAACTTGCCTGAATAAATGTCAATATCCATAATCAGTCAAATGATATTGCTCACTGATCCATGTCATTTTCATAAAATTACAGTTGTTCATTTGAAAATCCAAATATTCCTTTTGGTGGGGGGTTGATATCCCCCTCACCAATGGAGATATGATGTTCAAGGGCACCCACAGGGTCTTCATGATCTTGCTGTCAATTCTGGCAGCACTGGTGATGAAGTTTGATGCATATCATACATAGCATTTGTCTTGATGGCCATGGATATGCTAGAGTCTGATACCAGGGATCACTGCCATCCCTCATGGAAGGTCAAGATAAGGCGACTTGTCAACCCGCTAGTGGAGATGCTTGTGGTATTGACAATTAATGTCATAGAAAGTCAATGCCTGGTCAATCCCATCTGTATTGTACCTCAGAGCTTGACATAGTGCATAATCCATGTTCATCTGCCTTTGGCCAACTGACAAATGAGTTCATACCAGGCAAGGTAAAATATCTGTCAGCAAACCTTTCCCCCTTCTGAAAGTCCACCATAGAATATAGGACAAAACAGCCATGTCTTACACAGGCACACCCACCTATCCCCATGGCTTCCAGCTTGTGGTGTGAAGCATTTGCCTGGTTGACCACTTGGTGGTTGTTGCAGTCAGACCAATTTACAATGTCCTGTGCCTCAGCAAGATGCATTTTATATCAGGAATTGCTGACCATGAAGCTAAGACCATTGGTCAAAGCCACCTCATCAGTTGGATTCACCAGAAAAATGTACTCAGCCTTGAAATTGCCATTCATGACCAAGGATCTCAAATACAGCCATGCAGAATCTTCTGCATTTTTTTCAGACAAATTTATGTTTACCCCAGGCTGCAGACATGCAGGACAGAAGAGTGCAAGCTCCCCTGACTTTGGCTTTGGCTTCTCATGTCCAAAACCATACCACTTGAGCTACTTCAGCTATCTCCACTACCTGCCCACCCTCATCAATTCTCTATATTGGTCCTTTTGGCCATTGTAAGCAATATAATGAAGGCATCTACGCTACTTACTGGAACCAGATGAGGGAACATGCTCGACGTGATTTGCCTTAATTTGCTATAGTAGTTCATTGCTGATGTCCTACATTCCAGATTATCCAATAGGAAATCATCCAGCATTGCAAATGTGAATGCTGTCTTTGGCAAAGTGAAATACACTGGGAAGAGGCCTGTTTCAAATAGTTGCATATTGGGACTCAGTGCCTTGGTACACCAACAGAATCTGATCATGAGGGAGTGGAGACCTGATGTATCCACCACTGTGGTCATCCAAGGATCATTGATCAAAGGCATCCATGGGCCTTCAGTGAAATACTCTCCTTCATTATTCATGTTGTACCACTCTTCAGTCACTTCAGGGTAAGGCTTGCCCTGGTGACCAAGGTAAATTTCTAGTCCAATCTTGGTCAAGGAAGTGTCCTTAAAGAGTCCTCTAGTCCATTGACTGATCTGATGGAATAGCATGCAGCTGTGAACTGTCCTACAGCAATGAGTGCAGAAGAGCAGCTCACCCATACAGCTGTGACATCTTGTCATATTCCATACATCTGATCTCAGATCCAATCCAATTAGATTGATCCTGCTTCTGTCCAGACCACAGATCCAATCCAGATCACCCATCTGAAACCCCTAGCTTCTCATGTTCTAAGTCCACTGTGCATACTTGCTTCTATCCCCTTTTAGTGGTCTACCTATACTGGTGTCCTGGCTGTGTATATTTCTGTCCTGCTTACTGATCCATTACCTGTGCTTTATATCCAACTTGCATTTACTGATCCACTGTGCATTTACTAATAGACTTTCATTATACTTTGTGTATAGCCCTCCAGTCCTGGACTCACTGATTATCCATACTAGCTACCTACAGTATATAAACTGCATGTACAACTCTAGAGAACCTTAGTTTGAATATCATCTTAGATTCTGCTCATTCCATTCCTCTGAACTTGAGCCTCTTCTAGCTCTAAGTACCTTCTGAGACTTAGGATTGATTCCTACAGTCTACACTTCTGACTCTACCTTTGGTAGTCTATATCCATTAGTTTCTAGTATGGACCTTGTCCAATACTAGCCCTATATCTTGAATCTATCATGCGCTCCAGATACCCTTTGGACATACTCTTCCAATCTATATGTTCCAGATACCCTTTGGATGTACCATATCTGATACCTTCAGACCTTTGGATCTGTTATGCAAGCACCTTTGTGTTAGAGACGTGCTCGGAGGATTAACAGATCATAAAGGGCTTTGGCCTCAGCTCATATGCTGTGCCCCTTACCTGAGTATTGCCCCTTAATTTTGGATGAAGTCCTAGAGAGAGTTCTGGTGAAGTCTGGATGTAGTCTGGATGAACTCTAGGGCAGGATAGCTCAATAGAGCTCTGAAGGACTTCCAGATGAGTGCAGGAATGCACCAGAACTATTCCTGGATGATAGGGGATGATGACAAGACTACTTGGACAAAGTCCAGAGTAGAACAGTGAAGAATGTTACAATAGGATGAAGGATAGAATAGGACCATAGGACCAAGGGTCTGAAGGTCTAAAGGTTCAAGGATCCAAAAGTAGGAGTAGCAGAGTGTTGGATGGATAACAGATGGATGGACAGATAGACAGATGGATAGACAGATGGATGGACAGATAGATAAATGGACAGATAGATAGATGGACAGATGGATAGATAGATGGATAGACAGATGGATAGATAGATAGATAGATGGATAGGTGTATGGATGGATGAAGTGGTATAACTACTATAGAGGAGTAGGCCCAGATATGAAGTAGAGAGAGTATAGACTACTTTGGACAAGATCCGAAGTAGAAACTAATAGAGGAAGACTACCGCAGGTAGAGTTGAAGGTGGAACGGAAGATGGACTACAATCGGATGAAGTCCAAAAGTGATTATATGATAGAGAGTCAAGGCTCCAGACTAGGGAGTACTCCCATAGTCCAGAGCCCGAGACTTACAAGGGCTAGAGCCCAAGTGAGAACAGAAACAGAGTTATATAGACAGCAGGATAAGTAAGGATACAAGCAATGATCAGACTGAGGTCTGCAGAAGTAGTACTATGAGTTTATATACTGTAGGTAGCATGCCAGAAGGTAAGTAAGCATAGTCCAAGGCTATGTCAGAAACATAATAGTAAGTACAGCAAAACATCAGGCTATGAACTAGATAAATCTTGTACAGAACAACTTATTGAGATGGAGACAGAGATAACCAATAGCTGGAGGCAGAGATGATCAAGAGGTGAAGGCAGGGATAACCAAGAGCTGGTGGCACAGGTATATCCTAAAAGGGGTAATGCACAGGTGCACAGGAATGGTTTTGGATATGAACACAGATCAGATATGGATCAGATGAGTGTCTCAGATTAGATATAGATCGGACAAGTGTATTGGATTGGATATGTGAACTGGATTAAGTGGGGATTGGATGGATGTGGATATGAGCAGGATGTTATAGTGCAAGTCAAGTGTAGAATCCAGTATATGACACTTTGGATCCTCGGACATATATTACTCCTCTGAAATAAGGGGCAATACTTGGGAAAGGGGCACAGTGTATGAACTGAGGCCAAAGCCCTTCGAATCTTTCACCTATTGAGTACAGTCTTAACAACCACTAGGACAGGCTATAGTGTTACATTAATACATCTTATATGGACTATTACTCATAAACCCTCATACATCTTATTCTCTTATAGTTCACTGCCCATAGAAGATGTATCCTCATTCCCCAAGATGTATCCTGGTTCTCTGGGATGTATCCTGCCATTTCTGGGATTACAAATCTTCACACTGGGGGTTGGATACCTGAAATGGACAGTATCCCCCTTGTTTACAGCTGGTTCCTGATTCCTCCTTCTTGCCCAGGCAAAGATGGCTTCTTTTGATTCTATAGCATACTGATCTTGATCTGAATCTGAGAAGGTACCTATATGCCAAAGTCTTGCTATCATGTGATTTGGTTGATTGTCTTGTAAAAAGTACAATACTGATGCACTAGCTTAGTATCCAATATATGGTTGCACAGAAAACAATATTTGATTTATTGTATGACAGACAACATCATTTAAGATATATGATAGATATTAAGATTATCAAGATAAACAGCAAGACAATGATAGCACAGGGTGACAGTCAGCAAGACAGTGCATTGGAGACTAAGACTAAGACAAAGAATACTGGTAGATCAACGCAGCATTGGAAACTAAGACAATGAGACAGGTAAATCAGCACACTTAAAATAGCAAAGTATCTAAGACCAAGAGCCAACAAAAAAATGAAGATGACAGCATCTACACCACAAAAGCCAAGACTTGAGGGATGTTAGAACTGTGCTCAGAGGGTTATTGGATCATAAATGGCTTTGGCCTCACCTTGTGTGCTGTGCCCCTTACCCAAGTATTGCCTTTTAATTTTGGATGAAGTCTTAGAGAGAGTTCTGGTGAAGTCTGAATGGAGTCTGGATGAACTCTAGGGCAGGATAGCTTAATAGAGCTCCAAAGGACTTCTAGATGAGTGCAGGCATGCACCAGAACTATTTCTGGATGGCAGAAGATGATGATAAGACTATTTGGATAAAGTCCAGAATAGAATAGGTGAATTATGATCCATAGAGGTTAGAGGATACCATAGGACCAGGAGTCTGAAGATCCAGGTCCTATGGTCCTGAGGTATGGAGATCTGAAGGTATGGAGGCCTGAAGGTAGGAGTAGCAGTGTATTGGATGGAAGGACACATGGACAGATAAACAAATGGATAAATGGACAAATAAATGGATGGATGGAGGTGTGGAGCTCCATGGATCTAAGGAGAGAGTATGCCTACTATAGAGGAGTAGGTCCGGATGTGATGTAGAGAGAGTATAAACTACTTTGGACAAGGTTCAAAGTAGAAACAAACTGAGTATGACTACTGTAGGTAGAGCCAAAGGTGAAATGGATGATAGACTGCAATTGGATGAAGTTTAAAAGTAATTGTATGACAGAGGGTCAAGGCTCTGAACTAGGGAGTACTTCCATAGTTTAGAACCAGAGACTTACAAGGGCCAAAGCCCAAGTGAGAACAGAAATGGAGTTATATAGACAGGAGAATAAGTATGAATACAAGCAATGATCAGACTGAGGTCTGCAGGAGTTATACTATGAGCTTATATATCATAGGTAGCATGCCAGAAGGTAAGTAAGCATAGTCTGAGGCTATGTCTGAAGTATACAGAAACATAATAGTAAGTACAATGGAACATAAGGCTATGAACTCAGATATAAAACTTGTATTGAATGACTTATCAAGATGGAGGCAGAGATAACCAAGAGGCAAAAGTAGAGATGACTGAGAGCTGGAGGCACAGGTATATCCTAAAAGGGGTAATGTGCAGGTGCATGAGAATAGTTTTGGATATGAACACAGATTGGATATGGACACAGATTGGAGCAGATATAGACATGGATTGGATATGGACATGGATTGGACAAGTGTCTCAGATTAAATCAGATGAGTGTGGGTTGGATGTGTGAACTGGATTGGGTGGAGATTGGATGGATATGTCAAGATATATGGATTTGGACAGGATATCATAGTGGAAGTGGAGTGTAGAGTCCAGTATATGACAAGGGATAATAGATCACACCTTTGCCTTCCTACTCCCTATGGTTAGCAAATCAAAGCAGATAAATTGTTGAGCACTTACTTGGATTTTGTGCTGTTGCCTGGGGTACCCTCAGCCAAATGATGTTTTGCAGACAGCTTGGGAGGTATGTTCTCCTTTCCAAGGCCACCAATTGACTTGGCAATGTTGTTGCATGTTGATAGTTTAGACTTGTGGCTAGTCCTACAGTACCCAGCCTCAGTATCCTCTCCTGCAGTGTTAGTATCAACATCAGTCACACCCAATGCAGGTGGGACAACTGGGACCACCATTTTGGTTTCAACAGGGCCTGGACTTATCTTCAAAGGCATGGCAGGGGTAGCAGATACAGTGAAAGTTGCAGTAGGCAATGTGGGAGTAACAGGAGCAAGGAGAGAAGCAGCCAGAGAAGGGTCAGGAAGTGTGATGGCAGAGGGAGACATAGTAGGAGGGTTGAGAAGTGGGATGGAAGTTGTGTAGAGAGACACAGTGAGTGAAGCAGCTGGAGAACCAGGCACCACATAAGTAACAACACTGGCCAAAGATATGAGAGATGTAGCAGAAGGGTCAAGAAGTAGGGCAGAAAGAGACATAGTAGGAGGGTCAAGAAGTGCAGTGGAGGGAGACATAGTAGGAGGGTTGAGAAGTAGGGTTAAGGAGGAAGATATATTAAAGAAGCACTCATCTGAAAGTGTGATGAGAGTTGGGTGGGGAGAAGCATTAGAGATTAGATCATCAGGTACCATACTAGGTGTCATTGGAGTAGGGTCCCACATCTCAAAAGAGGTAAAGAAGGTTGCAGCATCATACCAAGAGCAGAATTGAATGCTGGAGTTGCCCAGTATAGAGTTTTATCCTAAAAGTGTTGGAGATAATGTGAGTAGCTAATCTCCTTCCTTAAGATCATAAAAATCTCAATTTGTCCCCATTAATGGAAATGACAGCAGTCCAAATCATAAGAAATTACCATCTGATACATTCCATGTGGATGACTGTCCACTCATGGGATATATCATGCTTGATGCAGGGGATGCTGTGGCAATAGTACCTGTAGGCAATACATCCTGAACAGATATATCTTGTGACTTCTGTGCAACTGCTACCATTATCAAGTTTCATTAAGCCAACATAAAAACTTTGCAAAGTCAGTATAACTGTTTATACACTTGAATGTCTACTTACCTGTACATATAAATATGCCTTTGTGCCTCAGGTGACAGGCCACCAGCAAGAAGCAAGAAGGACATCCCTGTTGCATCTGCCAGGCCTTTCAAAAACTTGTTGGTGATAGCAGCCAGTTTGTCCAAGTTCCTTCAAATTATGACAGGTGAGTATGTCAATTGAAGTGATGACATTTAATAACCCACTGTAAATAGTCACCTTCCAATTTACTCCATGGGCCTTCCTCTTTCATCTGCACTCTTTGCTGCTTCTGCTCCTCAAGAAATTCCTTCATGTGTGCTTTGACCTCAGGTGTTTCATTGGCATACATCACAGCAGTCTCCTTCTTGATGAGTGCAACATGCTTTCCACTGGTGAGTTTTTTGCTGACAGCTGTGAGCTTTTCTTGCATGGTAGACTTGATGCAATCACAGTAGTAAAGCTTAGAGTAAGCCTCTTGTTCCTGAAGCTGACACATTGGTTTTTCACACTCAGTCATCTTGCACACTACAGCATCAATGATGTTAGTGGCATGTGCTTTCACCTTCCTGCCAGCCTTCATTGCTCCAAAATTATTTTTGAAATAATTGTGCAATTTCTGCCCCCCCCCCCCCCCACATGAGTGTCAAAGGGGCAAGTGGGGGATGGGGGCTATGTTACCAACATGGTTAGTGGTGGTTGCTAAGAGATGATTGAAGACTTGAAAGGTCCCTCTTATGACTGCAAGAAGGGGAAAGTTTCAACTGATGGTCTCATCAGCAAATCTTCAAAGGGTTTAAATAGGGGAGGATGGAAACATTAATCAGCCAAAGCTGTGGTTTACTGATGTCATCATTATGGCACATGATATCGCAATTCATAGTGTGGCACCCTGAAGGGGAGCCATTTTCTATTGCCCAACACATTGCATAAAGGTTAAGTATAACTTTACCTTAATCTAAAAGTGTTCCCATGTCACAAGGAGATGAGTGTCCAAAAAGTATTTTCATGATGGAAGCTACATCAATCAGTGGTGTTCATGGGTAAGAAAGAAGTTACCAAATCCTTCTGCTCTAAGAGAGTCAGGTACCGGTAGGTAGTCTCTAAGAATGGCTAACTCTAAGAAGCCACAATTAAGTGACAACTTGATATTAGACCAATTCCATAGGAGTCACCCCATAGAACCTTCATGTCAGTGTGCCTTTTGGCCAGCTAGGATCTTTATCACACTGCAGACCTAACCCACAGCATCTAATTAAACACAGACCTTCCTTTCCCATGTCCTGTTGGGTCCAGACCCAGAAAAATCCAGCTTACTTAAGACATGTTCCTGGGAACTTGTCACATGACAGTCACATGATGAATACTTTTCAGGAAAATATTATGCAACTCCAGGAATTCTGAAAAAAACCTTGGAGATGCTGTGCAGCATTGAATGAGGTTCTACATGAGCATTAGTGGACCCCCCATATATCAAATGTACAAGGTTTGAGACATACCACTTTTTGTGTGTCTTCTACTGATTTCATTTCCTTGAGCTCCTCAAAGGTTATAGGCCCAAATGCTGCTACACTACTTGGCCTTGGCTTAGAAAATGCCTCAAACCAATTTTTGTAAAGGTCAGCAAAGAATTTCCTATAGTTTCCACACTTTTCACTCTGCTTTATGAGAAAGGCTTTGTAGTACAGTTTTAACCATCCTCTTGTTCATGAGATGTCCATTTGTGAGGGGCCATCTACATTTATGTTCAAATCAGCAACATTTCTATCCCATTTGCAAAGCATGACTTACTGTAGCACACATATAATAATAGTGAGCTGAAAACTATGATACAGTGAAGTGAGATGAAAATTTACAAGATTTTCACTGTGCACATGCTAAATAATATCTCACACATGGGTTATTTGGACTTATTGTGTTGAATTTAAGTCAAAGTCATTATTCAACACTGTGCTCAATAGGTGAATATTGTGCAAGATATTATATTGAGCCAGCCTTGAAGAGTGTATTTAAATTGAAGTACTTAAGTAGCTAATCCAAAAGCTTTTGAAATAGAAAGTCTTTCTTGGTGTACAACTCCTCCAGCTTCATGCCATCTACTAAAATGAAGGATAATATATCTTTCAGTGGTAATAGAACATCCTTAGTGCCCTTTGTGGCATCACAAGCTCTAGTATACCCAATACCATTCTTTTCCTACTGTAGTAGATCCTCTTCTACATCCTGTAACTCGCAGTATATCTCTTCAATAACTCCAACAGCAGAACAAATCCTATCAGACACACCAGTTGCCAGGTAATTGTGGAAGAGCTCATTTATAACTTCACAAGGTTCACCTATGAGGTACTTTTGCAAGAGACCTTGAAATTGTGACTTCCATGTGATGACTTGTGCAGTGCTTTAAGAGATAAGTTTGAGACATTCAGCATCTACATGCCATCACAACTTACATGGCATCTGTTATAGACCAAACTTCTGATCTCAGATCTAATCAAGATCTGATTGATCCTGCTTCCATCTGGACCATATATCCAATCCAGACCACTCATCCAAAAACCCCAGCTTCTTGTGTTCTAACTCCACTGTGCATACTTGCACCTATCCCCTTTCAGTGACTCACCTGTACCAATATTCCAGCTGTGTATATTCCTATCCTGCTTACTAATCTGTTACCTGTGCTTCATATCTAATTCATGTTTACTGATTCACTGTTCATTTACTAATAGACTTCTATTATACTTTTTACATAGCCCCTGGTCCCAGACTCACTGATTATTCATGCTAGCTACCTATAGTATATATTCTGCATATATGACTCCATAGAACCTTAACACCTGGATCATGTGATTTGGCCCAGGGGATGTGAAAATATGACTATTTTAAGACAGAGATACCATTGTAACAGTTTTTCAACTGTTGATAATAATTAAGGTATTGACAAATATCAGTACTTGGTATAACCTTCTTTGGCTTTAATTACTGCCTCAATCCTCCTAGGCATACTTTCAATCAATTCTGACACACCTCAGCTGGTATCTCATTCCATTCATCCTCAATCCTTCTCCACAACTCCTCCATTCCCTTAGGGGGATGCTCATGCTCTACAAGCCTTCTTTTGAGGTGACCCCAGAAATATTCCAAGGGATTAAGGTCAGGAGATTGTGCAGGCCATACCATAGTCCTAAATTCCTGGTCATCTAACCACTCCCTGACCTTTTTGCAGGTATGCTTAGGGTCATTGTCTTGCTGAAAGATGACATCAGAAGGATTAAGATCATATAACTCCTGGGAATTCTGAAGTTCACCCTTCAAAATTTGAAGATAAAGATCCCCATCCATCTTACCATCAATCTTAGCAGCAAAGCCAACTCCTTCCCTGGTCATACAGCCCCACATCATTAAAGGACCTCCACCAAACTTGACAGTTCCTTGTACCAATCTGTCACTGAGCCTCTCTCCTGACTTTTTCCAAGCTCATTTGCAATCATCTGACCCTAGGCAATTAATCTTGCTTTTATCAGACCATATGACCAACTTCCAGTGCTCCAAAGTCCAATCTTTATGAGCATAGGCAAAATCCAAGTGGGCTTTGTGATGTTTGGCAGACAGTAGAGGGTGTTTGGACTTGACTATAGCCTTCATTCCAGCTTTTTTGAGGTAGCAGCCAGTGGTACTTGGATGAAGAGGTTGATTGATAATATTTGAAAAATATTTGGTCACTTGAACAGTAGTTTCTGCCTTCTGAGTGGAGATGAGATGAATAGCATGGCAAATATTGGCAGAGAAAAGCTTAACTGGATGACCACCAGTGGACTTTTGCAAGGAAGAACACTCTTTGGAACAAAGTCTGGAGATAGTAGCAGTGCTAATATCAGTTGTAGAGGGAATAGAGTGGATAGAATAACCAGCATCAAGCTGAGAGAGGATGGTATTCTTTTGAGTAGTAGAGAGAGATCTCATGGTGGTAATGGTTGAGAACAAAGAAGTGTGGGACAAATTTCAAACTCAGACATAATGTTTTTATGTATATCTTCAATTGTATTAACAAGTAATAGTAGCTATCCTTTTATTTGACTGAGATCCTACTATCTAGATCAATAGTTGCAAAACCATTATAATAGTATCTCTGCCTTAAAATAGTTATATCTTCACATCCCCTGGGCCAAATCATGTGATTCAAGTGTCCACATGTAGCCAGGGGTTGTCACTCTAATATTATATCTCTCACCAACATAAAGTGTAATTTCCACACATACAGGCGCCATAATGTATATACTAAAAAGGTATCAAACATTAGTGGTACTCAAAGTAACTTTTGAAACTCGCTTAACACCTCTTGAAACTCGCTTAAACACTTCAGACTCCCAGCTAGAGTATGATAAGAACTCGTTTAAGACTAACAGAAATAAGGTTGAAACATGTTCGGTGCACATCGGCACAAAGTCGGACATTCAAACACTTAGGATTTTCGAGGTGTACATAGGAGGACAAAAGCGCTGTAGATACGGTGACTTCATCTCGAAGTGTTTTGGACGTCTACAAGACAATAAAACTGCCCCGACGAGGGACAACGACGGACAACGACCGAGATAATCCTAATTCACCATCATCAGCAGATTCAATATGATTGATATTACCACTAAGTATACATGAAGTTTCTAGAAACACAGAAGGAAACCAGCAATTACTGAAAAACAAGGACAATGAGACACTGTCACCACTTTGAAGGCCAGGCATGGAGGATTGGAGA
>MU172943.1:433772-456598 GCA_016695475.1 Suillus decipiens
GATCGGATATGTGAACTGGATCGAGTGGGGATTAGATGGATGTGGATATGAGCAGGATGTTATAGTGCAAGTCAAGTGTAGAATCCGGTATATGACAATCGGATCTGATTGGATCTGATCGGATCTTGGATTGGATGTATGGAATATGACACAGCCACTGGACAAGTTGCAGTGGAGGTGTTAGGGCAGACCATGCCTTCCTCCACTGAAGAATTGTTGGACGCTGCCGAGAATCGCATCCCGTCCCCTCCCTTTCAGGGACCACTTCCTGACAATCGAGCAGTCCGAAACCAAAAGCGCCGTCATAATTTGGCATCTCATGCAAGATCTGCAAGTCCTAAACCACTTCCTATCCCTTCCCCACTTCGCCAGTCCTACTCTTCCCACGATGATAATATGAAATGTCGCATCTGTGGCGAGTATGGCCATCGACAGATTAATTGCCCTCAGTATATCTGCCGTATTTGTACCCGTTCTCAACTGGGTCATCTTACCCTTTACTGCCCTTCCTTTCACAGCAAACCACCATTCGACTTATCGTACAAGGATGATGGCTTCTACGATGCCCTTCGTACGTGGGAGGCACAACTTGATGCGCAAGCAACTGCATCATCAGCCTCAGCCGTTCAACGTGCAAAACTCAGACGACGAGGTCAGGAAGAGGCAGCATACATGATGCGCTGTACAGGGGGAGATGATGAAGAACACTTCAAATGGTCGGACGACCTGATCTATTACGCTAACCAAGAAGAATGAAGTCGGTGACTTCATCTGTAAAATGGGGGTAATGTTACAATCGTTGTACACCCCAACTATTTCTTTTTACTGCTTATTTCATCTTTACCTTATCAGTTGTACTTGTTCATGATCATGTGACATCACCTTTCTTACACGGTCACTTGATCATATGTTCTGTCTTGTTCTATGACCTTCTTATGATGTCATCCTAACTATGACTTGTTGTGACTCATGTCTCCCTTTTTGTACATTAGCTACTTTCCTCCTTTGGTTATGTAGCCTGTTTCTACTTCACAAGCTGGCCCTAAAGTACCCTTATACTTTACTATATATATGCTCGTAGTTACTCTGTATTTTCCTCATTCTAATCTTACTGGGTTTTACCTGGATTTCCTGTTCGCTAAGGACCCCCAATCCTTAGTCATCTAAGATCGTATCTAAGGCTAGCACACCTAGCTCTTAGTCTAAAGCGACGCTTAGGTACTTCGACTCAGTTAGCTCCTGAATCATCCTCAGGATCTACCTTAGTCATTGTCTTGTTACAAAGTCCTTGAACGTCAAGCCTCTGCCCGGTTGACATGACTTCCACAATCCTTGATCTCTCTCTTTTGAGACGATTGTGTTCAGACTCATCCCAGTTTGTAACAGCATGTGTTCTACATGTAATAAGGCTTTCCATGGGATTAGCAGCAGTAGATGGGAATAAACTATGCACCAAATGGAACCCCACTGGACTGTCACAGCAGACATGCATAATATCCTGTCTAATATGGCCAGCAGATCATAGGCCCATGGTAGAAATATCTTCAACTATGATGGATGGGGCAGGATAAATATTATTTCTGATGGAGATAGGAGGCTTGGGAGGATATCATTACTGATGAAGATGGATGAGCCAGGAGAAATATTATTTCTGATGGAGACGGGTGTGCTGATGTAGGGAATATGTAGAGTAGATGAGTAGACTGATGGACATGAATATTCTATAGACTGATGGGCTGAGGTAGTTGAATATAATGTAGATGAGTGTACCAAGGTAGATGTGCAGACGGATGGGTATGCTAAGGGTATTTTTTATCAGATATCTGGGTGGGCCCAGACATACATTGAATTAGATGGGTAGGCCATGGGTGATATATCATATATTATATTAGATGGGTGGGCCAATGGTGTTATATAAAATATTATATTGGATGGATGGGCCAGGGGTGGTATATAATATTGATGGGTAGGCCCAGGTATATAATCCACTGTGGTAGTTGTATATCATCCAAATCAGAGGATGTAATAATTCAAAGTCACTGAGTTGACTTGCAGAATGTGAAAACCAGCATGTGAAGCTTGCATTGCCCTGAGATGCCAGCCAGAGGTTCCAACTGCCGAAATTTGGGTGAAGCATAACCAAGTTTCAAGTGCCAAAACCCAAAACTTGGAACCTGGTGTGCAACATATTCATTGTTCATTTACATTTAGACAGATCATTGAGTTCTGAGTTCCAAGTGCCAAGACCTGAAGCTCAAGCCTGAAACCTGAAATCAAACATGTCCATTTGTTGCTCATTGCACAAATCACTGAGTTTCAAGTGCTGAAACCCAAAACTCATTTTCATTTATATTACACAGATCATCAAGTTCCAAGATCTGAATGCCAAGTTCCAAGTGCTGAGTTCCAAGTGCCGAGACCTGAAGCCCAAAACCCAAAATCATGTACACAACATGTCCATTTTTCACTCATTGCACAAATCACTGAGTTTTGAATGCTGAACCTCAAAACTCAAAACCCAGTATGCAACATGTCCATTTCTCATTTACATTACACAGATCATTGAGTTCCAAATGCCAGGTTCTGAGTGCTGAGGCCCAAAGCCCAAAACCCAAAATCATGTACATAACATTACACAGATCATCAACTTCTGAGTTTCAAGTGCTGTGACCTGAAGCCCAAAACCCAAAATTATCGAAATTCAAAACATCACTGATAATGAAAAAATGAAAGTCATTACTATGCTTAACTTTCTTGCTGAAGGTGGTAGTGCCAAGTGCTGAGTTCCAAGTACCAAGTGCCAAGACCCAAAGCCCAAAACCTAAAATCATCAATGTTTCAGATTTATTTAGCTTATATCTGTTAAGACTGTACTCAATAGGTGAAGGATTCAGAAGGGCTTTGGCCTCAGTTTGTACACTGTGCCCCTTTCCCAAGTATGCCCCTTATTTCAGAGGAGTATTATATGTCCAAGGATCTGAAGGTGCTTGCATGACGGATCTGAAGGTCTGAGAGTATTGGATATGGTATGTCCGAGGGGTATCCAGAACGTATGGATAGGAAGAGTATGTCTGAAGGGTATCCAGAGCATATGGATGGGTTCAAGATATAGGGCTAGTATTGGATGAGGTCCATACTAGAAACTAATGGATATAGACTACCAAAGGTAGAGCCAGAAGTGTAGACTGCAGGAATCAATCCTTAGTCTCAGAAGATACTTAGAGCTAGAAGAGGTTCAAGTTTCAGAGGAAGGAAATGAGTAGAATCTAAGATGATATCCAAAATAAGGTTCTCTAGAGTTGTACATGCAGTTTATATACTGTAGGTAGCTAGTATGGATAATCAGCAAGTCCGGAACCAGAGGGCTATGCACAAAGTATAATGGAAGTCTATTAGTAAATGCGTAGCAGATCAGCAAATGCAAGTCGAATATGAAGTACAGGTAATAGATCAACAAGCAGGACAGGAATATACACAGCCAGGACACCGGTATAGGTAGATTACTGAAAGGGGATAGAAGCAAGTATGCACAGTGTACTTAGAACACAAGAAGCTAGGGGTTTCAGATGGGTGATCCAGATCAGATCTGTGGTCCAGATAGAAGCAGGATCAATCATATCTGAGATCAGATGTATGGAATATGACAGTATCCCCCCTTTAGGGCCAAACCCCTGAGGCATAAGAAGTGTCAATCCACATCAGATGAAATTAATGTGAGACAATGAAGAATTTTGATGGTTGACATGCTGAGTCTGTAATCCAACAGATATATGGATGTCAGACATCCAGAGTGATTCCTAACCCCCACTTTCTTATATCTCAAACAATGACTGCTCTTATCATGTCTGGAGAAGGATCACATATCCCTGACCCTGCTGCAGACCTTGTAGCAGATTTGGAGAAGAAGTTGGCAGCTGCCAAAGCTGCAGCTGAAGCTGACAAGGAGCAGAAGTGCAATGAGGAGGAGGAATAGAAGCATCAGGAGGATCTGCAGAAGATAGAGGAGGCTGAGAAGCAGAGGGCAGCAGCAGAGGAAAAGAGACATAGGGAGATTGCAGCAGAAACAGTGAGTTTCAGATGTTTGTTCTGTATCCTTCCTAACTTTCGGAAGTCTTGTGCTTTGTCTTTGGACAATGATGGATCCTGTGTGCATTGCACTGGAAAGGGTTGGATCTGTCTGCAGACAGATGCAGACAAGAATGCCATGGTGAGTCTATAGAGCCATTTCGGATTCAAGCTAATGGGCTTTCAGATAGATCAAGTCTTGTGATCCGTGCCATAGGGATAAGGGCACTTGTCCTGGGAGGCCCAGATCCATCAAGGTTCCAAGGGGCAAGGGCAAGAAGAGACAGTGTGCTGTCAGATCCCCATCTCCGAAGGATAAAGGTAAGAGATGTCAGAGGAGTCCAAGTCTGGATCCTTCAGAAGTTGTGGAGGATGATGAACAATCTTTGGTGACAGCTATCAACAATGTCTTGGCTGAGTTGGCTCAGACCAATTCTCTCCTAGAGCGAAGCATCCTGGCAGCAGAAGGCAGCAGGGCTGCAATGGATCAGATGGGCATTGGACTGGAGGTGTTCCTCCAACAACAAAGGGAGTTTCAGGCCTTGCTTTTTGGGGAGCTTCAGCTGGGGATTCAGATCCCATCAGATGAGGTTTGGATGACTTCAGATGTTGAGGAGAAGGATGAAGAGATGAAGAAGGATTGCAGAAGTGAGGAGGACGGATCCAGAGAGGTGGAGGGGTCTATGGAAATGTAGTCATTCTCAGTTCTGTGGCCTTTTCTGATACTTGTACTTGTATTTTGTATGTCCTTCATGTACTTCAGATTTGAATAGGACCAGGTTTGTCTGGATATGCAGAGTGGAAGTCAGATACAAGTTCAGATACATTTCTGAGCTTGGTAGCAAGCAACCATGAAGTTTCTTCATCCATTCCTTTGTATCCAGGCCATCAGACAAGGTACAGAAGTTGACACTGAGGTCTACGATGATCAAGTCTAGAGTCTAGGATTTTGGATATCTTGTATTCTGGTTCTCTGTCAATCTCGACTGGAGGAGGAGGAGGTTGGATGCAATTGGGGATGGTGTTCAGAACTGCTGGCTCTAGTTGGGAGACGTGGAAAACCAGATGCACAGAATGCATAGAATCCGGAAGTCAGATGGTGAAAGAATGTGTGCCTGGACAAGACATAATTTCAAATGGACCTAAATTCCTTTCTGAAAGCTTCTTCGATAGGTGAGTGGAACTGAAGTACTTGGTTTTAACAAAGACTTGTTCTCCAATCCAGAAATCTGGAGCAGGTTGTCTTTTAGCATCCACAGGTCCCTGATAGCATTTCTGCACTTCAGACATTTCTTCCCAGAGGAACTGGTGAAGGTCATTAAGGTCTAGGGCATATTCCTGGGCACAGATGGAGGATAGATCACATTCTGGATGGATGAAAATATTCAGATGGTAATCCTTATTGGCGAAGAAGGGCAATACCTTAGTAGTAGCACTCAGAGCATTATTGTATGCAAATTCTGCTAGGGGTAGTAACTCAGACCAGTTGTCCTGCTGATAGTTGCAATAGATCTGGAGGTATTGTTCCAGCATTTGATTGGCACATTCAGTCTGTCCATCCCCTTCTGGATGATATCCAGATGTGAAGTGCAGGACCATGTCTAATGCTTTTCCTAAAGACCAGAAGAAATGGGATATGAACTCAGTTCTCTGATCTGAGGTTACATCAGACAGAACACCATGCTTGGAGAATATGTGAAGGAGGAAGAGGCAGGTGAGATCTGGGGAGGTTATGGTGTCATGAGTCAGAATGAATATGGCTTGCTTGGATAGGTGGTCTATGATGACAAGAATAGCTGTATAGCTGGATGAGTCTGGAAGTTGCTCAATGAAGTCCATAGAAATGGAATTCCATGGTTTCTCTGGAACAGGGAGTTGCTTGAGTAATCCGTATGGCTTGTGTCTTGGAACTTTGGCTTGGGTGCAGGAAGTACAAGACCTGACATAATTCTTTACATAAGTACATATTCCAGGCAAAGTGTAGTCACATTGGACGAGCTCAAGGGTATGATTTTGTCTGAAGTGTCCAGATAGGGGGTGATCATGGCAGTTATGGAGGACATGTAGTTGTAAGTCATTGGCTTCCAGGACATAGATACAGTTGTCGCAGCAAAGGAATCCACTATCATTTACCATCCATCTCAGATCTGAAGGTACCAGAAGATGTGTTTTGGCAATAAAATCATTGGGAAGTGTGGTCAGGATGTCTTTCTAAAGATTTTCCATATCCATAAGGACAGCTGCTCTAAGAACTGGAGGTGCTAGGGTTGTGGCTTGTAGAGATGAAGCTAACTGTTTGGAGGTGAATACTGGGCAGAAATTATGAGGATTAACTTGAACATAGTCCTTATCCCCCTCATTGGGGTAGACATCCCAATGTCTAGTCAGGGAATCCAGTTTGGCTCCAAGTTTTCCGGGATGGAAACGGATGATGAGATTGAACTGATGGAGAAATTCTCACCAGCGAGCCTGACGGCATGAGAGGAGTTTGGTGGTGGAGAAGTAACCAAGGTTCTTATGGTCCATGACGACATCTATAGGCTTGGACAAGCCTTCTAGATAATATCACCAGGTCTGGAAAGCCTTGTGGATGGCTAGGAGTTCCTTGTCATCAGTATCATAATTGAGTTCTGGCATGGATAGTGTATTGGAGTAGTAGGCAACCAGATGAAGCTCTGAGTCCAGACATATGATGGAAAGTATTCCAGTAATGGCATAGTCAGAGGCATCAGTTTCCACAACTATAGGGACATATGGAATCCAGTGGGTGAGTACCAGAGCAGAAGTGAAGGCCTTCTTGAGTGTTTCAAAGGATTTCTGGCAGTCCTTGGAAAAGTTCCACAGAACTCCCTTGCATGTAAGCCAAGTGAGGGGAACTATGATATCTGAGTAATTGAAGATAAATCGATGGTAGAAATTAGTGAACCTGAGGAAGGATTGAATGTCCTTGATCTTCTGAGGTTCCAGCCAGTTGAAAATAGACTGGATCTTCTTGGACAACATTGTCAAGCCTTCTGGAGATAGTAGGTAACCAAGATACTTGATGGAGGATGAGTGGAATTCGCATTTTTTGGGTTTAGCATAGAGACAATGTTTATGGAGATGGCGTAGTACTTCTTGAACATGTTTCCTATGACTCGTAAGGTCTTTGGAATAGATAAGAATGTCATCCAGATACACAATAATGCATATATCTAGCATATCAGCAAACATGCTATTAACAAAGCATTGGAAAGCTGCTGGAGTGTTTGTAAGCCCTTCCGGCATTACCAGCCATTCATAGGAGCCATAGTGCATATGGAATGAGGTTTTCCACTCATCTCCTTCCACTATCCGGATGAGGTGGTAAGTGGAATGGAGATTGATTTTGATATAGACTTTGGCATGGCTTGGAGAGTCTAGGAGGTTGGTAATGAGGGGTAACAGATATCGATCTTTCTTGGTAATTTGGTTAAGGCCATGGAAGTCCACACAAAGACAAAGGGAGCTGTCCTTCTTTTTGACAAACAGGACAGGGGCTTCATGAGGGGAAGATGAGGATCACAGGAGTCCAGACAAGATGTTTTTGTCAAGGAACTTCCAAAGGGCTTCAAGCTCAACTGGAGAAAGAGAGTATATGGTTCCAAGAGGTGGACTGGCCCCTTCTTCCAACTCAATTTTGAGGTTATAGGGTTGGTGAGGAGGGAGCTGCCCTGCTTTGTCCTTGTTGAAGACATCTGTGAACTCATGGTATTCGGAAGGGATTCTGGAGAGGTCTGGAGGATCAGATGTTATGGATGTTACAGATGTTATGGATGTAGATCAGAGGTTGACTTTGGATGGACAGAGGTAGATGTTGAATTGAGTGGATCCTTCTAAATTGCAGGCACAGCAAAATGCCACTGCATTTATCAGAGATATGTTAGGGACCAAGGTACCAGCAGAGGGTTTGGATTTGGTTGGAGGAGGAGTCTCTTCCACAGATGGGATGCCTGGAGGCAATGGAGATGTAAGGAGAGGACATTTCTACCTCGGATGGGACTTCCAGAGGTAACAGAGGTGTTGGATGGGAAGCTTCTGCCTCAGATGAAATGTCCGAAGGCAGCGATAATGTGGGTAGGTCCAATGATGTTTCTTGTATAGTTGTCCAGAACTCAATGTTGCCTATTACCCAGTCAATCAATGGATTGTGTTAGGTGAGCCAGCTATATCTGAGAATGATATACTGTAACAAGAAGAATCCAAAGGGGCAACATAGAACATGTTGGAGGTGACTATGCTGGAGGAGAATTGGACAGACAGGTTTATGGCTTTGGAAATATTGTTATTGCAGGTGCCATCAAACAAATGGAGTGGTAGTGGAGGAATCTGATAAGTAGGGATTTTATGTTCTTGGATGAAACTAGTGTCTATGAAGCAGTGAGAAGAACCTCAATCTATGAGGGCAGGAAATTCAGATATATTGGAGAAAAACAGAAGAGAGACATATGGGCATAGAGAGTTTGGTGTAAAGACTACAATCTAGCTAGGCTGATAGTGAACTACCCCCTAGACTAGTATATGTCGAGTGCTTGCCTAGCTGCTATACTTGCAGTGCAAGAATGTTCGACCTGAGGGGGATGCTAATTGAATATAGTCCAAGTTGCCTAATATAGCATGATAGGGACTGATGATAGCAAGAAAGTTGCCAAAGTTGCCAAGATGATCTCCAAGGGTAGCATGATGTATGCTGAAGGTGCGTGTGGCATGGGAAAATATTACTAAGCAGCGGTAGAGCGGTATAGCAAAGGTATTGCATGCAGTGGGATAAGGATTTATTATGATTTTTGATAATGATTGTTATTTTGTATAAGGATTGAAAACTATACCGAAAGGTAATAGTGACTTCTCCTACTGAGTATACAGTAGAAGGGTAGTAAAGTATTAGTTTTAGTAGGTAGGAATTTATATACCTAAGTAATAGTGATGGAGACAGAAGGGATAGGAAAACCATGCAGTAATAATGTAATAGGGATGTACTACATGTTACAAAACATAAGGCAAGGAAATTTACATACCAGCATGGCTAGGTGGATATAGGACAGAATGGAATTCTTGAGCCTTTAGGTTGCCTAATGGGTCTCGGCAAGTCATGGAAGCTGCGCACAGTGCAGGAAAGTTGCCATAGGGTGACTGCTAAGCTGCAGTGAGGCTGCTGGAGCTTGGAACGAAGCCAGAGATAGGGGTAATGTATGGGAAATGGACTTGGTAAGGGATGGAGAGGTTGAGGGGTATGGATAATGATAGAAAAACACTTCAGGCTTGATATCTATATGAAATAGGGTCATACAAGCCTATAGTGAGTTTGACTGGCACATTGGGTCTGAAAGAATTACAGTGTTGAGTCATAGCTCTGTTGTATGGGTTGGGCCAATGCAACCCCCATCCCATACAGAGTCAAGAGGGCCGTGGGCTAATTTTTTGCCTCATCTGAGGCTTCTGGATCCACTTCCAGGGCAAGTGTTGTATCATGACCCTTAGCTGCATGTGAGGTCGACTTGGTGCAGTTTCAGGCAGTGTGCCTGGGTCTGCCACAGAACATACAGAGTCTTTTGTCAAAACATCTCTGATGCTCCTCAGTGGTCAACTTTCCATCAGCTCCAATCCCATTAGGTAGGTCCAGGACTTTAGGAGCGGAAGAGGTTGCAGGATTGGGTTTCACAGACCTAGTCATTTCGGATCTGGACGAGTTAGCATTCATCCAGTTGGATACTGACTGTCTAGGAGGGTTGGAGAGGGTCAATCTACTTTCCTGAGTGTTACAATTGTTGTACGCCCCAATTATTTCTTTTGTTTGCTTACTTCATCTTTACCTTATCGGTTGTACTTGTTCACAATCATGTGACATCTCCTTTCTACCACGGTCACTTGATCATACGTTCTGTCTTGTTCCATGACCTTCTCTATGACATCATCTTTACTATGACTCATTCTGACTCGTATTCCCATACTTGTACTATAGCTACTTTCCTCCTTTGGTTATGTAGCCCGTTTCTACTTCATGAGCCGACCCTAAAAGTACCTTTGTACTTTACTATATATACGCTCGTAGTTACTCTGTATTTTCCTCATTCTAATCTTACTGGGTTTTACCTGGATTTCCTGTTCGCTAAGGACCCCCAATCCTTAGTTGTCTAAGATTGTATCTAAGACTAGCACACCTAGCTCTTAGTCTAAAGTGACGCTTAGGTACGTCGACTCAGTTAGATTCTTAATCATCATAAGGATCTATCTTCGTCGTTGTCTTGTTACAATATCCTAAGGACGCTAGACCATCCACCCGGCTAGCGTGGCTTCCACAGCCCTTGATCTCTCTCTTTTGAGACGGCTGTGTTCAGACTCATCCCAGTTCATAACACTGAGTGATTTCCCCCTTATGTTCCCAGTAACAGGCATCAATGGTCTGGGCGAGGGTTTTGAATTCTGAGAGGGTGGTGAGTTTACCCATGTGACTGATCTTGTCTTTAATTCAGGCAGAAAGGCCATTATAGAACTGTCGTCATAGAGCTCCATCCCACTTAGAACTTGAGAAGCTAGGGGTTTCGGATGGGTGATCCAGATTAGATTTGTAGTCCGGATAGAAGCAGGATTGATCGGATCTGATCAGATTTATGGAATATGACAATATCTCAGTCAAATGATAACTGATGGACAGGAAAAGACTACCAATACACTCCCCTAGACTTGGACTAAACCTTTGATAAGAAAGTTAAGCATAATAATGACTTTCATTTTTTCATTATCACTGATGTTTTGCATTTCTATGATTTTGGGTTTCAGGCTTTGGGTCTCGGCACTTGGCATTTGGCACTTGGCACTACAACTTTCAGTAAGACAGTTAAGCATAATAACAACTTTCATTTTTTTATTATCACTGATGTTTTGGATTTTGGACTTCAGGTCTCAGCACTTGCTACTCAGAACTTGATGATCTGTGTAATGTAAATGCAAAATGGACATGTTGCACACTGGGTTTTGAGTTTCAGGTTTTGGCACTCAAAACTTGGTGATTTGTGCAATAAGTGAAAAATAGACATGTTATGTACATGATTTTGGGCTTCAGGTCTCAACACTCAGCACTCAGAACTTGATGGTCTGTGTAATGTATAAAATGGACATGTTGCATATATATTTTCAGGTTTCAGGTTACAACCTTCTAGTGCTGAGTCCCAGGATTTGGCATTCAGCACTCAGTGGTCCAGAAAAATGGATATGTTGCACACCAGTTTTTGAGTTTTGAGTTTCAGCACTCAAAACTCAGTGAGTTGTGCAATTGTCACAACCCCTTTAATCACTTAAGACAAGGGCAGAGACTAGGACTTGAATGAAGGTTATCACAACAATGAGAGAGAATAAGACATGAGCAGTGATGTCTGGTTGCTACTCTAGGTAGATACAAGAGGTTTGAACTAAAGAACTACTACAACAAAACTAGCTAACTATATAGGCATATTGAAACTGAGATACAAACTGAGTCTGAAACTATTAGCCAATCAGAAAATAGAAATGAGAATCATATGATGTGATGTTGTGACATTATTGATGACATCATAATGACATCATATTCTAGAAGGTTCTAAGGTCACGTGATTTGTCATGTGATACTATCTTATCTTATCTGATAGCATCATAAAAGACCTCTTCATCAGGAAGTTCAACTATAGAAGTGGATGTGGGGATTTTAGTAGGGTTAGGGTTTGTCTTAGCACTGGGTTTAGATGCTTTGGGGAAATTGAGGAAAGAATAATAGTTTGTATGAGGAATTCATGACATTACCCCCTCTCTAGGATGAGCATCATTATGAATGTATGATGGTTGAATATTGTGTGTTCTCCATTGTTTGAAATCATCTGAATTAAGCATAGATCCTTGAATTCATTTGGTTTTAGCCACCATGGGATTCTTTTTGTGAAACTCTGCTATCAAAATTGAGGAATTCTTAATATTTTCTTCTGGTTCTCATGTCGATTCTTCAATTGGATATCCTTCCCATTTTACTCAGTATTGCAGCTTTCCTCAGAATAACTGGCTATCTAATACTTCTTCTACAATAAATTCTTCCTGATCGTCAACTATGTCAGGAGGTGGTCAGGTGGGTTGAGAATGAGGGATTAATTGAGATGCATAATGTGGAGTGAGTAATTTGACATGGAATACCAGATGAATCTTATAGTTTGCTGGTAATTTCAACTTGTAGTTCACTTCACCAATCTTCTCTAGTATTTTGAAGGGCCCAAGACAACGATCTGACAACTTTTGACTTGGATGACATTGTTTGATATTCTTTGCATCTAGCCAGACCTTGTCTCCCTTTTGATACTGTGGTGTGTCTTTTACTCCTTTATCATGGAACCATTTCATTTGTTCATTGACAAGTTTCAATGTAGTTTGTGCATCTTCTCTTGCTTCTTTCATTTGATCCACTCTCTCATCAGCAGCAGGAATATGGGAGTTGGAATTAGGAGATATTGTGAATTCAGGGTTATATCCATATAGAACTTTGAAAGGGCTATGTCCTGTTACTATGACTGCATTGTTGTGTGAAAATTTGGCAATCGGCAACCAAGATACCCAATTGTTTTGTCTATAAGAGGTAAACAGGCATAAATATTGTTCTACTTCTTGATTTATGCATTCAGTTTGTCCATCTGTATGGGGATGATAGGTGGTTGAAGCAGACCATTTTATGCCTAATTGTTTTGACATTTGTCCCATGAACTTGGACACAAACTGTGTTCCTCTATCTGAAATCACTTTCTTTGGTGTTCCATGATGTTTCCATACATTTTTCAAAAATAGCTTGGCAATTTCCTTTGAATCTACTTCTTTGGTGGTAGGAATGAAGTGTGCCTGTTTCATAAATCAATCAACAACAACAAAAATGCTATCACACCCTTCACTCTTTGGTAAATCCACTATTAGGTCACATGTGATCATTTGCCAAGGTCCTTCTGGAATTTCATTTGGCTGTAAAGGTCCCATTGGTTTACTAGGATAGACCTTTGTTTGTCTGCAGCGATCACAACCATCTGCATAATCATGGATATACTTCATCATTGAAGGCCACCAATAGTTTCTGGAAACTAATTCTAAGGTTTTAGCATGTCCAGGATGTCCAGCTGGTGGTGAGTCATAGAATAACTCTAATATCTCTCAGCGGATCTCTTTATCATTTAGAACATATACTAAACCTCAGAATAACACCAATCCATCTTCAACATTCCATTCTTTGACTCCTCTATGCAATTGCACCAGTGCTGCTTTTAGCATTTCTAGCACTTTCATTACTTCAGGCTCTTGTTCTGTGCATTATCTAATCTTTTCAAAAGAGATTTTTCTCCTTCAATAAGAACTTGGCCTCTTTTAGCAGCATTGATTTTAAAGAATTCCAGTTTAAGCAAAATGCGATCAGAATTATTGTTTTCTACCCTCCCTCTGTGGTCTGATCTCTGAGACAGATGATCAGCCTTATCATTGACTACACCAGGCTTATGTTAGAGCATAAATTCATACTCCACTAGGAACAAACACCATCTGGCTTGCCTTCTTGTCAACTTCTGGTTTGTCATGAAATATTTGAGATTTTTATGATCTGTCCAGATCTCCACAGGATGAGGTGCTCCCTGCACATAGTGCCTCCACTCTTCTAATGCATGAATGATTGCTGACAATTCTTTGTTATGAATGTCATAATTTTGTTCAGCATCATTCATTGACTTTGAATAGTATGCAATAGGATGCCATAGTCCATCTTCCATCAGTTGAGAAAGAACTGCTCCAGTTGCATAATCAGAAGCATCTGTTTCTATCTTTTTCTTTTTCTCAACATCTGGCATTACAAGGACTGGAGCTTCTGTGAAGTGTTTCTTGAGTTCACCAAATGCATTCTGTTGTTTCTCTATCCAATTCCATGGAACATCTTTTCTTAGCAAATCATTCATTGGTCTGGCTATATCCAAGAACCCCAATATGCATCTTCAATAGAAGTTGGCAAAACCCATGAATGCTTGTATATCTTTTATGCATTTGGGAATGGGCCCTTTCAATACTCCTTCTATTTTCACAGGGTCCATAGATACATTGCCTCTTTCCACAATCAACCCTAGGAATTCGACTTTAGACTGTTCAAAGCTACATTTCTCAGGCTTCAAGAACAGGTCATTTTCCTTTGGTTGTTTGAGTACTTCTTGCACAACATTTCAGTGTTGCTCTCTATTTCCATTTGTAAAGACCAAGATGTCATTGATGTAGACAACAACTGTCTTTCCATCAATAAGATCTCTAAATATTTCATTCATCATGGTCTGGAAAGTTGCTGGAGAGTTTGTCAACCTGAAATACATTACAGTTGGTTCATGGTGACCAAAAGGTGTTTTGATGGCTGCCTTCCACTCATCTCCTTCTTTCATCTGAATGTTATTATATCACCATCATACATCCATCTTGGAGTACATCATGACACCAGTTAAAACATCAATTAGATCTTGAGATCTCGGTAATGGATATGCATTTTTAACTGTCTTCTCATTGAGCTTTCTATAATCCATAACTGGTGGTTTAGACACTTTAGGGAAATTAAGGAAAGAATAATGATTTGTATGAGGAATTTGTAACAGCAATAAGTGAACAATGGACATGTTGTGTGCATGACTTTGGGTTTTGGGCTACAACCTTCAAGTGCAGTGAAACAAGGAAATAACAGCTGGTTTCCCAAGTCTCTGCCTCCTTGATAGGTGCATATCTGAGTGCTACCTTTATCCGCTGCTCATCAGTGAGCATTGCGTGATCAATGATGGCATCTATGTCTTCAAGGAACAGTATCAGATGGGCTGGCATGCCATCAAACTTAGGTGCTGTGTCCATGCCTTGAAGCAGCATGCAAAATGGGACAGACATGATTTGTTGTGGGAGTATAGGCTTTTGTGTGAAAATAGAGCATGCTTGCATGGCTACCCAATTATGGATCGCTGGAATGGTTGGTGGTAAGTCAGCGATGCATTTACAAGGTGACAGCATGGAAGGCTGTCATAGAGGAATGAGAGACTCCTTATCTGGTGAGGGTTGGTGTGATGGCACTGATGGCATTAAAGATGATTCCATAGAAGGAGTGTTGACAAGAATGAAGGGTACTTGGGAGTCTTCAGGCTCAAAGGATCCTGGCAGGACTTTGTCCACTGGTGCATCTTCATGATCAGTTAGCAGGTCGTCACCGGTAAGATATTGGTGAACAGCAACTTCATCAGCACTAGTTGTTACGACTGGGATGGGCTCGTTGAACGACGGTTCAAAAGAGAACAGCGGTCGTTAACGTATCAACGCTTTACGTAGAAAAGACTACGACGTTGTCAGACGACACAGATAGTTTCGTACAGGTAGCAGTACGAAACTGGCTGAGTCGAATATAACTAGGTTCGGGCTAAGACTTAGGAGTGCTAAGACTTAGAAGCTAGCTTCACAAAGACGACTAGAGTTGAGAGGCTCTAGCGAAGGATGTTCCAGGTAAAACCCAGTAAGATTAAAGTGAAGAATATACAAGTACATGAAGGCCTTTAAATACTAAAGTACGTAGGTAACTTTAGGGCAGGTCTATGAGTCGGTATGAGTCAATGGAATGTAATAGAACGTCCAAGAACATATGAGTCAGAGTCATAGAAGCTCATGGAATGTTACAGAATGCGAGAGTAAAGAATAGAACGTACAGTCAAGTGACTGTGGGAGAAGTGAATGATCACCTGATCGTGTAAGTGTACAACCGTTAAGGTAATAGTGACATAAGCAGAAGAGAAATGAATGGGGCGTACAACGATTGTAACATTACCCCCGTACTTAGGGTGAAGGTACCATCCTTCACTTCAATTATCTTGGTTATCCCAGTAAACGGGATCATCGGACCAAACAAAGTGACCGTCTTCATCGAAGTCGTTTTCGATAGCTCGCGCCTCGTCCTGCTCCTGGCAGTGACGCGCATACTTCTCGTCTTCTTCTCTCTCCAGAGCGGCAAGTGCGGAGTAGAAGTCGGGGTGACGGAAGTTTTTATAAGGGAAGCCGACATCTTTCCCTTTCAACATGGGACAATAAATGGACAGATGTCCGGGGGCGATTGTGTGGCAATACACACAGTGATATTCTTCGCAGTTCTTGTATCGATGGCCGACACCATTGCAAAGACGGCAGGTACGATTGGCGTCGGGGTTGGAAGTGGACGCGCGGAGAGGAGGGGCGACAGCGACATGACCGTAAGCAGGGTCTTGACTTTGCGAGCGGCGTCTCTTTCCCGTTGCTTTAACTTTCTTAATCAGGTGCGTGTCATGCGGGATGATGGCTCGAAAAGGGCGTTTGCCCTTGTCACGGGGTTCCGGTACAGGCCGGGCTTCTTCTTCTTCTTTCTCCACAGCGGCTATTAGCTCACTGCGTGATGTTGGTGACGTAGCTCCCAGCATAGCTACGGGGACGAATTCTGGGAGTGTTACCACGACTGGCAGTAGGCGTGGTGACGTTGGTGCTGGGGAGTACAGTCCAGCTGGGTGTTCTTCCGTCCAAGTCTTAACGACTTCTGGGGACGGGGCGCGGGATCGGTGATAGTCAGCGGGTGTAGTCTGACTCTGAATAATAGTGTCGATGGGGTTTACGGTGCGAGGAGGGGGAGTCGGATTCATCTGATCCCTAAGTACGTTGACTACATCATTAATAGCGTCTCGTGCCTCACGAGAGGTTTCGACTGATTCTTGGATGCTGGCGACGATGGCGGTGGTAGTGTCGGAGACGGTTTGAACGGTGGCCAGCAAACCCACAAGGTTGCTAATAGTAGAACGAGGATTTGAAGGGAAAATGGTATCCGCGAGAGCAACGCGGCCTGGCTCGATCGCCACATCTGGACTATGTGGTCTAAGGACTCCTGCTGACCTCTCGTTAACAACCCGTATAGCCTCTCTAAGGTCTTCTTCAAAATGACGAGGCAGCAAACGTAAAGCATGAGTCCTAATGCATTTCTGCAAGTGCATAAGGCTAATGCGGACTTCTGGTTTGGCGACTCTCCTCGCCCATTGTTCCATGAGGATGGCGTTTCTGATGATGTGGATGACGAGGGAGGCTGCAAAGGCGTCCCTTCTGATGATGATGTTGTCGACTTCAATGGCGTACTCTTCACACATGAGCACGGCTTCGATGAATGTGTATTCTTCAAGGTCATCGATGTAGCGAGTGAACCTTTCTGCGTTGGTGTCACAGGTGGAGTCTTCGGCGGGGGAGGTGACGACGGCGATGGGGCGAGCGTAATCGTGAGCAAGGGGTGAACGGCGACGGACTGGTGTGACGAGGGCGTCGGTGGTGTCAGTGAACTGGGAGATGGACGATTCTGTGATCTCCGTCGTTGAGGCATTAGGTGAAGCTGGGGTCGATGGGATGTAAACAGCAGAAGGCATATAGATCGAGAGGAAAAGACGACGGTGGATGAACGATGACAGTGGTTTGGGTTGAAGGGCCATTTCACAGGTTGTGTCGCTTTTTATATGCTTTCAAGATCCGCTCGGCGTTCTCCAGGTTAGCTTCCGGTAGCCACTCGTTATCAGCTGACGAGTATCCCTTCCACGTCACCAAGTATCTTCGGCATTTGCCATTCCCTTTATGGGACAATATCGCTTCTACTTCATATTCCTCCTCTTCTTCGATGACGTCGGGGGTTGGTTCTGAGAAGTTCGGACCGTGTACGTCATTTTCGCTATAGGACGATAGCTGAGAAGCATGGAACGTGTTGTGGATCTTCCACTGCTTTGGGAGTTCTAGTTTGAAGGTGATTGGCGATAAGACTGCGGTGATCGGGAAGGGTCCATATCGTTTCGGGGCGAGCTTCTTTGAGGGCAATTTCAAACGTAGATTCTCCGCCGATAACCAAACTCTATCTCCTGTCCTCCACGGGGTGTACTTCTGTCCATACGATCGTTCGGCCATCTTCTGCATGGCGAGGTTATGACATGATATAGCTTCTTCCCTGATCTTCTGCAGGGTTCTGACTCGTTCTTCAGCTGTGGGTACGGTGGAGTCGGGGATGAGGTGTGGGATAGCGCGTGGTTCATATCCCATCATCAGGAAGAACGGTGATGCGTTCCGTGCGTCGTGCTTTCGGTGGTTGTGCACGAATTCAGCGATTGGTAGGTGCTCTACCCAATCTTCGGGGTTATTCCGGCAGTATATCCGGAGATACGTCTCCAGTTCTTGGTTGAGACGCTCGGTCTGACCATCCGTCTGGGGGTGATATGCCATGGACGGTGCGATGTCGTATTCGAGGAGTCTTGCTAGCTCCTTCGAGAATCTGGATAAGAATTGCGGGCCTCTGTCTGATATGACTTTGTCATGTAACCCGAATCTTCGGTAGACGTGTTTCAGAAATAGTTTGGCCACCCCCTCCGAAGTGATCGTTTTGTTGCATGGAGTAACAATTACCCCCTTCGTAAGCCCATGGTCTACCACGACCATGATACTGTCAAAGCCCCCGGAGACAGGGAGGTCGGTGATCAGGTCAACGGAAAGCTGGGCAAAGGGGCGTGTCGCGGAGGAGGGGATCGGTGTCAAGGGCGGTCGAACGGGGTGGGTATCCGCCTTCATCTGCTGGCATAAAGCACAGCCATCAACATATTTCCTGATATAGGAACCCATACCAGGCCACCAAGCTTCCCGTTTAACCAGTTCTTCAGTTTTAAAACGGCCGGGGTGCCCCGCGGTGGGGTGATCATGGTAGCGAGCAAGGATTTCGGGGCGGTGTGCCGGTGGTATGTAGGCACGATCTTTGTAATACAAGATATCCTTCGCAATTCTCCAGTCGGACAGTGCCGACTTCATCAGGGGAAGGCATATGCCGTCAAGGGCGTCAGAGGCGACCTTAAACACTGGGTCATCCAGTGGGTCAGAAGAGCGCAGAGTATCGGTGAGGTCGACGTCAAGTAACCGTACAAACATAGAATCTGGGAGGAGGACCTGATCGGTGTTATCGTCCTTTCCTGTCCCGTGATCGGGTCGTTGTGATAAAGCGTCCGGTGCGGCTAGTTTGCTTCCCGCAACGTGGTGAAGTTCCAGATCATATTCTGATAAGAACATCTGCCAACGGGCCTGACGACGTGTCAGTTTCTGGGCCGTGTTAAAATAGAGCAGGTTCTTATGATCGGTGAATACTATGATCGGGTGGGGATTCCCTTCCAGGTAATGTCGCCATTCCGCGAGCGCTCTGATAACTGCGAGCAATTCTCTGTCAAAGATCTGGTAATTGCGTTCGGCAGAGTTCAAGGATTGCGATAGATAAGCGCAGGGGTGGTAGACACCGTTTTCGTCTGTCTGAAGGAGAACTCCTCCCGTGGCCACGAGTGATGCGTCTGTAGCGATAGCGAACTGCTTTGTAGGATCTGGGTTACGTAGTACCGGTTTCGTGGTGAATGCGTGTTTTAGCGCATCGAAGGCGTCCTGTTCCTTGACCGTCCAGGTGAACTTATTGTCCTTCTTGGTGAGGTCTACCAGAGGTCGTGCAATGTCGGAGTAGTGGGGAACGAATGATCGATAGAAGTTGCAGAATCCCAGGAACGATCTAACTTCTGATACGTTCTTGGGTATCTCCCATTTCCTAATCCCTTCGACCTTTTCTATATCTGACGTGACCTGTCCCGGGCGAATAACCATACTGAGGTATTCGACTTCATCGGCGTCGAAAGTACACTTCTCCGGTTTACAAAACAGCGTTTCCCTTCTCAGTTTCTCCAGTATACGTCGCGTCCTCTTCCGATGTTCTTCTAGGTCATCTGAAAAGATAAGGAGATCATCCATATAGACAATAAGCCACCCTTCGTTCAACTCCTGTTGGAATGTGCAGTTCATATACGCCTGGAATGTTGCCGGTGAATTACATAATCCAAAGAACATGATGTTTGGCTCATAAAGTCCAAACTCCGTCGTGAAGGCTGCCTTCCATCTATCGTCGGGGTGGATTCGGATATTGTTATACCCAGATCTGATATCCATCTTCGTGAAGTACTTTGCTTGATGGAGTCGGGCGATAAGTGAGGTTGGCAGTGGAAGGGGATAGGCGTTCTTGATTGTCCATTCGTTAATGTACCGGTAGTCTTGCGTAGGTCTCAGATCTCCGCTCTTCTTGCCAACAAAGAAGAACCCGCTTGCTTGAGGAGATTTCGATTCAGAGATAAATCCCTTGGCAAGGTTCTCATCTAGGAAGGTTTTTACGGCTTCTCTTTCTTTCGGTGATAGCGGGTAAATCTTTGAGACCCTGGGGACATACCCAGGCTTAGTCTCAATACGATGGTTGGTTCCGGGTCGTTCGGGTGGTAACTGGTTAAGACCGTCCTTGGCGAATACGTCGGCAAAGTCGTGCAGATAAGCCGGTACGAGCTCTTCGAAGCTCTTTTTCTTGGCTTCTTTCTCGGCTGTGGCGAACTCTTGAGATTTACTGCTGAATTTAAGGGGCGCATGTCGTTCAGCGTAAGAGGTGCCATCTCGTGTGAGAGGGGTATCCATAGAGACGTCTTCTATAATCCTGACCGTTTCACCGTTGATTGCATATTCCGCTAAAAATTCTCCTTCTTCCAATGGGTAGTCGGCAACGTTTCTAACCAGTTCTGCTAGGGTATCCATCCAAACGTCATCTTTCGTATCAAAGTTTGGTGGAGGGTCGTCTTCTTCCGTAGGTAATAATGATGGTACCGGCGTTGCTTCTTCATCGGGGATTTCTTCGATCGAAGCGAAAGGGGGAGGCATCGGGTCTCGTCGTTCTGTGCTGACGCTTCGTTCGGCCTTTCTCTTTCCTTTCTTCTGTTCTTCGATCGGTCGCTGCTCTTTGACAGTAGGTGCAGGGCGGAATGATTCTTCTAGCTCCGCCTTCCTCTTGTTCTTCTTCTGCACTTCGATCGGCCTCTGTTCTTTGACAGCAGGCTTCGGACGGAATGATTCTTCTAGCTCCGTCACCCTCTTCTTCGGCCTTATTATGGGCGATATCGGTCTTGGTGGTAAGACGACCCTTGGTTTCGGTGGTTCGGGCTTTATGTCTTCTTTCATTGGTGATACGGGTCGTTGTACCTCTTCTTGCTTTGGTAATAGTACTCCCTCTGGTGTTTCGTCAACTGTTATAGGCTGCGGTTCTTCTACGCCTTTCAGGGGGGGTCCCGTTGCTGAGTCAGCCTTTCGTAGTCTGGACTGAGCCCATTTGGGCGTAGGGTCGCGGCGGAAGAAGGGTTTAAGTTTATTACCCTTTCTGGCATCATCGATGCTCCTTTCGACTTCTGCTGATCGTTCGGTCGCTGGAAGTTTGACCGTTTCTGCCGCCCAATCGATAGTGGGGTTCATGGCTCTCAGCCAGGGGATACCGAGAAGAATCTTGTCTCGTCGTCCTAATCTCGTGATGTTAAATTTTCTAAACATCACACGCTCATCTATTTTGACATGAAGCATGCAATATCGGGAAATGAGCCCTCCTTTCGAGTAGCTGCCGTCGGCTGTAGTGACGGCAAAGGGCTTCTTCAATGGGTGAGTCTTTATACGATGGTCGCGGACGAATTGGTCGGAGATGAATGTTCCAGCTGCTCCGGAATCTATGACTGCTGTGGTGTCGACTGGGTCTTTACGGACTCGGGAGTAAAGGGTAATCAGGATGCGCATTTCCTTTCTTTCTCCTACTTTGCGTACAAGTCGTAATGGCCTAGTGGGGAAGTCTATCGTCGACGAACTAGCTTCCCAAATCAAAAATCCTCAGCAAGTCTTCTGGCTTCTTCAACTTCCATATCGGTATCTCCTTCTTCGATCTCCTGCTTCCTAACGGGGACCTTCTTCTTCGGGCATCTATTGGCGCGATGACCCGTCTGGGCGCAGTTGAAACACTGGCCTTTCTTCATGTATTCGCGGCGGTCCGCGTCGGTAAGGCGATCTACCTCCATGGCGTTGGGGTCAGATCTCTTGGAGTTGGAAACGTACTTGTTCCCATTCTTCTTCTTCCCATTCCCTTCTCCTTTCCTTACTGCGGAGTATCGTTCCCAATTGGAGTTCTGAAGGATCGCGGCGGAGATATAGGTTTCAATGGTTACGGGGACGGTTTCCATCTGGCAGATGGCGCGCTGGAGACCGAGTTTCAACCCTTGCTCAAAGAAGTAAATGAGAGCGGTGCTCTCTTTGAGGGCCGATTCGGCCATAAGGGTACGGAATTCGGCGATGTAGTCCGTAAGGCTACCGGTGTGTTTGATGCGCCCTATCTTAGTCATGGCGTTGACCTTTGCGTCGGCGGTGAAGAACGATGCCTTAAAGGTCTTCTCAAAGTCGTCCCACTTTCCCCATGCTTCTCCTCCTTCCCAGATCTTAGTGTAGAAGTTCATCGCCCAAGCTCCTGCTGTTCCTTCTTGCATGTATGCAAGGGCGGTAGCGATCTTCTTCTGGTCGGAGTCATAGTAGGTGTTGTTAAGGGAGAGATAGGTTTTCACGGAATATAACCATCTCTTGGCATCAGAGGGACTCCCGTCGAATTGTACAGGTAACCCTGCCTTGAGTTCTGGTGTGGTTATCTTTACTGCTGTTGATCCGGACATGCTGTCGTCGGTATCGTCGGTACTAGTACGTAGTAGTCTAGCTTTGATCTGTGCTGCGTCGTGGCAGAATCAGGTCCCGTTTCGTGACGGTTCTGGCTGATTATCGGCGGTGTCGGGGGTTCTGATGACGTGGCGCCACGGATGTGTGGCGTGCGAAAGACTTTAATCTTTTGTTAC
>MU172944.1:0-12477 GCA_016695475.1 Suillus decipiens
GGGCAGGAAGGGGAGCAGGATGGCAAGCAGGACAGCAAGCAGGAAGGGGAGCAGGATGGCGAGCAGGACAGGGGAATGCAGGTGAAGAGAATCGACCTTAAAATATATAATCTGGCCCTTTATCTTCAGAGTCTTCATATTCCTCCGAGTCATGGTCTTAATCAGTCATGTGGTCATCCTCATCTTCATCATTCCATGCGTCATTATCTTCATCGTCATCATCATTAACTTCTTCATTATCCATGTTGTCATCATTTTCTTCGCCTGGAGTTGGGTTCCGATGGTCTCCAGCATCGGTATTGCTCATGACAATGTCCAATTCATCATCACAGTTTCCTAGTTCATGTTCGCATTCAGTGTCCCTCAACAAGTTATACTGAACAACATGGCCAACACCAATGCCTGTGAAACAAGTGAATATGTCACAATCTGCAAAACTATAATATCGCAAGCCATTATCGATCAGTACAGCAATAATATCAGCTTACTCACATGTTAACGTAGAATGCAGCCCAGTCATTTACTTCTCCAAACAGTTGCACAACAGTTGGGCTATACTGAAGAAGAGTATCCATGTGGCCATCAGCAAAGCAGGGTATAAGATGACAGGCTCTAAGAACAATGGATGGATCAAGGAAACCGAACACAGAGGGCGAGTCCAGTATGAATCCAACTTTTGGAAGACAACCCTCCCTGATGCCCCACCGGTAACATGGGACTACACCAAACCACCAAACCCACAGGAACTCCATGGACTGAGGTGAGCAATTACAAATGTCAGGGCCAACATGGAGCACCTGTATGGAAAAAGCACCTAAAACTTGGGCATACCAAAATGGATGAGTGTCATCGTCATGTTCTCTGGACAAAGTCATTACAACACCACTGTACCCTGGTTTCAGGGTATCTTGATCACGATGGACATCGTAGGTTGTGTAGTTGATTTGGAGGTGCTTGGCTTGGGAGACCATGTTCAGGTTGTTGATGAAGCATACACTGTTTTGTTCTACATCGGTGAAAACCCTCTCATCACCATCATAATCCAAGCTGAGCAGTTGTGAAAGAAGATGGTCTTTCAGCTTAGGAACGAAACCCTTTTGATTTCCGTTAGCAGTGAAGTTTTAATAGACTAACATCTTACCTTGATAGCTGGATCATCCTCATGTTCACTCAGGTAATGGGCTAGATTGAGGAAGTTGGATGTATTAGACATGAAGTGGTGAGCCTCGATCGGTAGTTCACTGGTATGTATATCCTGGAGGGGGGCTGTAGACTGCCGCTGCCAGCAGACATGAGTACGTCTTCTTTCCTGTTTAGCAAGTTGCTTTGAGACATCTTGCTTATTTGTATTTTGATACAGCATTTTTATGAGATGGTGGGAAAGCTCGCCCTGTAAAACGCAGAATGTCAAGACGGTCAGATACTTGAACATCAACTATGACTATGTACAATCTGAGTGGTATATGAATCCATTGTCCCAAATAGCCTAATGCAACCCATGTAATTGCCAAGTGCATGCAATTTTTACATTGAAAGATTGAAAGTTCTGGGATGAGCACCCGATGATCTTGTTCCCCCATCAGTGGACCATAGATTAGCCTCATGCCTCCTCTGACGTGCAGCAACTTCTCGTGGAAGTTCTACAGTTTGAAAAGCCGAGCATGTAAACTGCTGAAATTTTCAAAGTTGCTTTCCTAAACCTTCCAGTGCCTGATCAAGTCGAGCTAGTGAATCATCTGTGTAAAGCCGAAGCTTGGCCAAGGCATGCCATTTAGCCAGTTGAAAAAGAAGAAGACGGACAACATTGTCATGTTGTACAGGGAATAACCCTTCAAATGCAGGGATTGCACACTGCTCAGAAGTGGGAAGTCAGTGATTGGAAAACAGCCAAGTTTATAGACAAACTAACCTGTAAAACGTCCTCAAAGTGCCACGCAGCACTATGCCGCACATCTGACACACTGGATGGAAAACACCGAATTGCACCCCTGCCAAAGGAAGGGATTAAGCGGAAGCTATGGTAAGAATGAGTCCATGTCAGAGATAAAATCGGTAGTCTTTAAATGAACCAAATGTCTTTACAATTCATTCAGGACAATTATTGTTTCAGGATTTATGGCATAAAGGAGCGTCATGAGATGCTTAAAAATGGATTTGAACACACCTAGTTCAAACTCATGTAGAAGGTTGACAACAAGCATTGGGAAAAAATTAAAACCAAGGGAGCTTAGTCGATGTGACAGTCTAGCTGGCACTAGCCTTGCATAGGTCCATTTCCATTATTGTCTAGCCCCTATACCACATAGCACAACCACCCCTAACCCTAATGCTATCGATATAAACAGTTACCGAGGTTACCACACTCTTGCCAGACTACCGTGCCACAGTACTGAGCCACGTTCAACGAGCTGATGCCCATCGAATGCCCATGCCATGCCAACTAGTTCCATTTGGTGCATAGTATATTCCTATCTACTGCTGCTAATCACACGGCAAGCCTTATTACATGTAGAACGTGTGCCACAGCACATGCAGCACTATTACATATTGCTACAGCTGAGTCTCACATACTCGCTACTATTCTTGCCTATTGATTCTGCATACTTACGATGTATGATAAAAGACTGCTGACTTCTCCTCTGTTTGACACTCCCCTTCTACTGTACAGCAGTAGGAGAAGTCACTTACAATCATTTTTCTTATGTCATATCACTCATTAGATGGGATTCCCGTACTGCTACTGCTACCACTATACAGAAATACATCTTCTTTGAAATTCAAATATCTCTAAGAATCCTTTGACAGTCTTTGCTCTCGATGCTACCCTCACCGCTATCTTCGCTAAACATTGGTATCCATCAGTATCATCGGTATTATTGTCATCACACTATCACTCTTCGCTGTCCCTTGGCATACAGCACTATCATAGTTATTGATACACACTATCATACTGCTCATCGTTAGCACACCCCATGGTATCACCAGTATCATCGGTATCCATCTTTCACAGGATGCTTAGTGTTGGTATCCACGGAATCCACAGTGCTATCAGCAGCAATGCTACCGCTATCATTGGCATCACCTTATAGGAGTATCACGCATCTCATATCAGCGTTTGATGAAGTATATTTACCAGCAACCCCTCAGGTCGAACGTTCTTGCCTCGCAAGTATAGCAGCTAGGTAGACACTCGACATATACTAGCATAGGTGATAGTTCGCTATCATACTAGCTAGATTGTAGTCTTTACACCAGCGACTTGTAACACCCACACATGTATGCAGGTGTGCCTTGCCCATACCCACTGGGCCCTGGGCAAACTGTTTTATGACTTTTGGGTGTAGTGCCCTGCGAGTACACATCTATAATGTATTCTTCCAGGTTATCTGCTGCTCCATCATGGTAGTCGGGGTGATGGAGGTAACACTGTCTTGATAAGGGTCAGACAATATTTTCACACTACTATGTATCCTCAAGGGTAAGGATATTTAAATACTCACAAACCTAGAACTAATGCTCTGACAGCCTTATTACATACCAGAGCATGTGCCCATGGCCAGTGTTGCCTTCCATTCCCAACTCAGGGCTAGACTACTACAGGGCATAGAGCAGTGCCAGGAGAAAAAAATGCCAGTGTATCCCATCTAGCTCTTCATTGCCAACTTAACTTAGTCACAGATGTATTGGTGGTGCATATGGCTTGCCCTGGTTTTGGTATATGGAAAATTTCAAGTCGTTGTCATTTCCACAGTACTTATCCCCATTCTTTTTAGTTTTTTAATGTTCATCTACAATTTAGTTCCTACTGACACGTAAATCGGCAAGATCTCATATGCAGTGCAAATCAACATCAGATCAAACTTGAATGTGCACTGATTCCTTTATATTACTTGGGCAATAATGAAAATTTCTTGTTCCTTCACTCCATGCTTTTCAAGTGCAAGGTCTATTTCTATTTCAGATGTCACAGATTCCTCTCTCAGACAACAACTCACCTGTCGATATTGTAGCCTCCTTGAAGAGATGAATTGATGTTCTTCAGGTGCAAAATGAAGAGCTACACAAGGAACCTTCCAAAGAGAAAAGGTATGTCCAACCTTCAAACACATGTCCATGCTATTGATTTAACTGTAGTAACCACTACCATCTTGAGGGTAGAGCGATTCGACGACTGGTTTGTCTGACCAGTTATATCAGACAACTAGTTGCGGAACATAATCAACGCATGGTACTTGGTGCTGTCAGTGAATCTGACACAGACAAATTTGAGTCTGAGGATCCCAAGTAAGTCATTTTGCATTTCCAGTGACTAAAGCTAACAGTTTACTTTTATTAGTGATGATAGATGGTACAGATCATTCAAGAAACTTCTTGTATCATGCCCATCTGTACATAAACTAACAAATTCACTGGTCAAGGACCATGACCTAGCATTTGCGTACAGCCAGGTGAGACATTGTGACAACCAGGCCTTGGCTAAATAACCCTTTCTTCTAGCTGAATAAAGGAGCTGATTCAGCTAGGGCAGATGATACAACAAAACTCAAGACACTTGTTGTTTCTTAGTTATCAGAGTGCTCCCCACCACCAGACCCCATCCTTCACCCTTACGACAAGACTGGCCATGATTTCTACAATGATGCAACAGGAAGGCTTCTATGTCCTGTAGATCATAACTGGAACAGCTCTGAGTAAGTTTCATTGTTTGTTGGCGACATCTTTGTTGACCAATCTCACAGTGTTCGACAATGTATTCAGGACTACCACCCTGCTTATAGGGTGACAGCTTACTCTTGGCTGACATTCTTGTATGATGGAGGTTACAACGCTAGGAATCCTAGAGATGGCCTATTTAAAGGGAAGCTGCTATTAAAGGTATGATTCACTGTGTAGATGATCAATGCTTTCCTGAAATGAGCTACAGGCATTTAAAGCCATATTTACATCTCCTACCTCTGCAGAGCTTGATGACCCAGAGCAGGCTGGTTCTAATGAGGTTTCTGTGCATGGACACTCAAAGTGCTGAAGGATCCAGGGAAGTGGTGAGCAGCACACACATTGTGATGTTGCAGGGCTACTCAACATGACATCCATTCAACTGCGGGTAATTGCATACATCACCATCCAGGTATGAAGCATGAGTTCTGATTGGCACCTTACATCATTAATGTGGTTGCTTAGCTTTGCTTTGCTTTGTCCAGTGCTAACTCGTGGCAGATCATGGATGATGACTTCAACAGCAAAGTTTTCTATAACCATATTGTTGATTTCTTTGAGCTCCCCCCAACACAAGATGCAGCAAAGGAAGTAGATGGTATTTTATTGTGGTGGAACTGGTGAGTAGGCTACTGCTTCTCTTTGTCCTCCATCTCATATTGTATATTAGCAAGGTTTTCAGTTGCAAGTATGTGTCTTTTTATTGCCCCCAAAGGGTTGAACAGTTGTCAGTTGCTTGGACATGGGCTGGACAAGCCTGATTGGTTTCAAACTTGCAACACTTCTCCCTCACTTCATTATCTCCGTCTCCCTCCTTCCACTGTCTCTGTCATCCTCCTTCCACCATCTCCATCATCCTCCTTCCACTGTCTCCATCATCCTCCTTCTGCCGTTTTCATCTCCCTCCTTCTGCCATCTCCATCATCCTCCTTCTGCTGTCTCCATCATCCTCCTTCTGCTGTTTCCATCTCCCCCCTTCCGCTGTCTTTGTCATCCTCCTTCTGCCATTTCTGTCTCCCTCCTTCTGCCATCTCCGTCATCCTCCTTCCACTGTCTCTGTCTCCTTCTCTCTGTCACATCCCTCTCTCTCTCTCTGTCGCCTCTGTTTCCCTTTCCCTGTTGCCCCCATTCCTCTTCCTCTGTGGTTTCCCTCCTTACACTGTGTCCATCCTTCTGCCATTTCCTTCTCTCTGCTATCTCCTTGTCTCAGTCCCTTATACAAAACTATAGCGTATGTAGTGCATATTTTATCTGATTATAGACATTGTTGGGATTATAATGTGTATATAAGGGTTTATCGTAGATCCTGGTTTTCAGTGATGATCAGTCACGTGCAACGATGTCCTTGATTTGTGCCAGCAGCTTGAAGTTGCATGTATGCAATATCATACCATGGTGATCCTCAATTTTCACTTGATTTATCTTCACAACTTCAAAAGTTTTGCACTAACTTCATAACTTTTCTGTCACATTTTTGGCGGAGGTCACACATGTGTCACAGTTATGTGACAAATATCATCTTGCATATTCCTCATAATGCATAACATTTTGGGGGTCCCATCGGTATGCATTATGACCATTCATTTTGACTGTAGTTACTTGAGAAATGCCACTGCTTGCTTGACCGAAATCTTAGTCAATGCAGCACAGCTATGATGTAATTATGTACTCAGGTCAGCCAGAAATTGCTGGTTGGTTGAAAGGGTCAGAGAAACCTTGTTGAGCAAGGTAATATTACTGCATATCACACATGGTTGCATTGGACACCCCTGGTAATGAAAAGAAAACAATCTACAAGTTAGGGAAACTAGTCAAAAGTCCTCTACTAGGATCATAGGTCTGACCAACTTTGGTGCGTGCGTCGATGCATTAGCGTCACACCTACCGTAGTGATTCCGATTTCAGCCAATTTTGCGGTACAGTTGAAATGGGCAAAATGCATTGACTTTTGTGGATTCCGACGTTGTTCCCAAGTAATTCTACACATAATGCATAATGCATAAGGTTTGCATACCCAATATGCATTATGAGGTATTGATTCGATAGGGTACGACATGTGTATAATAACATAGTGCATCTATTGTTGTGCCTCAGTGTTATTATATCTTTTGGCCATGTATAGAAGCCAGTGAGCAATTGAAAGAATACAATATTGCATAAAATGTCTCTAACAAAGCGCAAACCTCGTACCAACAAGCCTGCTGTCTACAACCGGCCTGCAAAGCGGCAGAAAATCGCCACTTGGAGCCCGCAGCCGTGTTTTTGGTACCTTGCTGATTATTGATTTGAACTTTTGGACCCTGCCGAGGAGAGAGAGAAGGGAAAATTCTCTGCGTTTCAAGGCGGTGACTCATCCATTACAGATGGGGTCTGTCGTGAAATTGCTCTTGTATTGTGATAATGCACCCCCAATGCAATATCATCTAAATAATATCCCAATATAGAACACTTCCCCTGGACATACTTCCCACTGCTCTGTCACTTGATCCAATTCGCAATGGATATCAAATATTCTCTGATGCTGATGCACCGACTAGTTGTCAGGGTCAAAGTCTGACTGACTATTTTTAGTCAATAATGACTGACAACACTGAGATTCATGCCAGTATCAAAAGCAAACAATCTCTTGCCACATTTTATCGAATCCCTGCACTCGAGATGACTCGCATCGTAACCATCTCGTCATCACTTGGGGACTGACGTGGCTGAGGTGCTCAACATTATCATCGCGTTCGCTATCACATATATAACCGAGTATGATATGACTTTCCAATAAGTCATGTTCTCCATTGTATTCTTGTCGGCACTCCAGGCTTTCTCAGTCACGGGATCGCCCGTTGAAGTTCGCAATTCCCCCATCACCCTCCCCATGACCAGGAGGCTGGCATTCTCCAATATCACCGACCTCTTGCGACACGATGAAGCTCGTTTGGCGGCCTTCGGGGCATACAGCACGCATGACCCACGTGATTTTGATACACCTCGTCATCTTGTTGTTCCTTTGAAACACACCGATGTGGGAGACACATTTTCAGACTATACCGTGAATGTTAGAATTGGCAATTCCCCCACAACCTGTAAGTTCAACACTGAGAAAACATGCGACTGCTAACATATTATTGAAGACAACTTGATTGTCAACAGCGCTAGCGCGATCACATGGATTGGCGCCGGCCTTCCCTACTTGAGCCGAACCGGTGTCGATACTCGACAGCCTGTGGGGGTCAATTACGGTTATGGCTCCTTCCAAGGTATGACGTACAACAATATCATATGTTAAAAATACCTACGATTAGTATCTATAGGAACTATATTCATAGATGAATTAAACATCGGTGACGTGGAGCGGCTCACCATCTCCGGGATGGTATTCGGTGTTGCTTCTACTTCGCAGAACATCGCCGCTGACGGTGTCCTTGGCATCGGGCCTAGTTCGTCAAGCCGCGGCACCCTACGAAATTTCCCATTAGGAACGATCCAGACTGTCACTGAACGCCTGTTGGTGCAAGGCGCTATAACTCGGCCCATTGTTGGTATCTTTTTTCAGCCCCTTGTTGAAAATCAAGTCATCAATGGAGAGATTTGCTTTGGTGGAACCAACCCTAGTATGCACAATAAACATATTACATACATGTAGGGTACCTCAGCTTCTGGATAAATCCAGACTGATAGTAATTGTTTTGTTTCAGTGACGTCACCACCATCGCCCCCTCATCGCAGCATTGGGGTATCAATCAGAGGATCACCTTGGGAAATATAGCAATCTTGCCTACCACCGCTGGCGTCGTGGATTCTGGTTGCAACTTTCTTTACCTTGCCGCCGGTGTGTATTTAAAGTGCAGCGAGTAATAATGGTCTCATCAGCATTCAATAGATGCCTATGAGAGGTACAGGACTGCAACTGGCGGTATTCTGAATCCGGCAAATGGTCTTCTCCAGATTACCCTTGAACAGTACTATCAACTGAGTCCATTGGTTTTCCATATTGACATGGTACGTCAATTCTGTCAGCCCTCACACCCCTTGTTAACCGTTTGCACAGAGAGGCTACAAGCTCGGCCGTAATGCGCAAATCTGGCCTCGTTTTCTCAATTACAGTATTAATGGCGGTAACAATGATATATTTCTCATCGTGAAAGCCCTTGCAACACCCACTGGCTCAGGGCTTGACTTTATTAATGGCCGCCCATTCCTCCAGCGCTTCTACACTGTATTTGATGGCAGCAAGGGCCGCATCGGTTTTTCCAGAACCCCATACACTGATGCCGAAACAAACTAATATGGAATTGCGAAAGTGTACGCAGCATCGTTTTGCAGACGCAAAGCAGCACACGGATTTGAAGGTTACACGGACTCTTCTTATATACGCTATGGAGGTTACTTGAGTTTCTGTAAACTACGATTAGAATATAGTAATACAAGTGAGCGCGGCTTGTCTTGTAGAAGTGAAAGGAGACCGTCAACAACAATATTAATCTGGGCCCAGCACAATTACGCATCACAATAGAAAACTTGCACATGAGGTCCAAAGCACGGACTGGTAAGGTAAATGCATTTGGGTCACCGTGAGTCCCGGACCAATAACAAAAGGCACCTAGAGGTTTTCTAGACCTTGCGACGATGCAGGATGCACTGTGTACAGTCTGCAGAGTTAACTGAGTTCCAGACAGAAGCTCGCTGAAGCCATGACTCGGAGGCCACATGTGGAGTAGCTGTATCACCGGATGACTCCAGGCGACACATGGGATTGGTGACGGCAGCAGGGTAGGCTCCTCATTAGCTTCAAATGCCACTGACCATCCATCTTCTTATCTAGCGATATGTCAGGATGGCTCGCTATAGCAAGAAGAGCATATCTCACTATGATAAGGCGCCCAGGGCCGGCACAGACAACCCAGTCAGATGAGGCAAGTTACTCAGCTAGTGCCAGTACAAACGATGCATCTGCATACGCAGGAAGCTTCTGCGGTCGCGTTCTTCAAGGACAGTCGACGCATTATTACTGCTTCAGAGGATAAAACCCTGCGAATCTGGGACGTGGAGAAAAGAGCATTGGAGGGAGGGCCATTCGAGGAACCCACCGACGGTGTGAAATCTGTTGCTGTATCGCCAGACGATAGGTGAATTGCGAAAGGTGAAGCCAATGGAGCCAACATCATCATCATTCAGTGGGATGACTGAATGATGATGAAGCATACACATTGGGTGTTGTCACTGTGCTTCTCCCCCGATGGAAAGAGACTCGCAAGCGGGTCATTGGATAGAAAAGTTATTATATGGTAGGAGACTGCACATCGGGGATCCCGACTGGTTTGAATGTCGTAGGAAATGTTAAGATAATACAAGTTGTCGCCTAAGCGCTGCGGTTGAGAAATGGATCACCGGATCGCTGTGCAGTCTTACAACACAGGACTTGTTGGAATCCGACGAGCCGGAGACCAAGTAGAAGGAAAACTCCGAAGAAGCCGAGAAGGGGGAGAAGTTGAGCAACGTGGTAAACTCCGTTCGAACTTCAAAATACTTAGAGTCAGTTCGGAAACTCGATGTTGGGGCGTATTTGCCAATACTATCCGTTACCCCCGTTTCGTGATGACCCACTGTTTCGTGATTTTGTCTACAGCAGTCAATTTTAAAGTAATTGCTTAGCTACTTCACTGGGTATGTTCTACATATTATACTAGCATATTCCAAGTGAAACGAAATGAAACAATTGAGAAATGGTGGAGATCGTGTTTTCAGTGTGACACCTGCAAAAATCACGATTCAGTGTCACCTGCCGTTGCTGCCGACGTCGGACATTAAATTTAACAGCGTGTTTCATTGTAGCTGCAATCCGTGAACAGGTGAGCGCTGGGCACTTGACTGGGCTCATGGGGCGCCGCCGAGGCAAGCTACTGTCATCAACTGATCCTGACTATGAGTCCAGGATCCAGGCTGCACTTGTAGATGTCACAAATGGCACCTGCAAGAATATTTCAGTAGCTGCAAGGGTACACAAGCATCAGGAAATTCTCACATTCCTTATTTGGCCCTCAAACAGACTTATTTCAGCTTAACTGCCTTGGAGACATTGGATCTACTTGTTTAAAATTTCAACTTGAATGAATTCAGAAAAAAAAAGTTGAGATGCATTAATATACATGTTTTATTGTATTTCACACTCAAAAAATGTAAGATATGCCAGGTGAATGATGTGAGAGAGAGCAAACAAGTTTTGAGGTAAGTGAGTTAGGCTGATTATGCATGTTAAGGAATGCATGAATTTATTGATAAGGCATGATTATATACTTAAGGCTTCGGGCTCCTGTAATACTGATTTCATTGTATAGGTTGCATGGCATACTCTTAAAGACTGTGCACTTAGCTCTTTTCATATGTACTATAGCTTGCAGGTTTATCACTAGATCATATCGCATCCTAATCAGCTGTCCAAAATTCATGACTCAAGTCTGCCAAATGGACTGTAAATTCAGCAAGTGTGATGGTTCGTTACTATTAGTGACATGAGTGTGACTCATGAAACAGTGGGTCATCATGAAACGGGGGTAATGGATAGTATGTACATTTGGTAAAATGTGAATTGCACAGCATCCTCCCTCAGCCAGGCAGAGCCTGAATGTTATGAACTGGGATAGTTCTGAACACGACTGCCTCAAACAAGAAGTATCAAGAGTCGTGGATTCGTTGTGCTAACCGGGCGAAGGCTTAGCACCAGTCAAGGTAAGCAATGAAGACAGGCAAATCCTGGAGAGGACTAGACTGGCTGAGTTGAATACATTCTACAACAATGAAGATAGCTCCAAGTATAGTTACATGGAACTAGCTGAGTCAAGGCAAGTAAGCTCACTTTAGACTAAGGCTTAGGTGTGCTAAGCTTAGATACGATCTCAGACGACTAAGGATTGGAGGTCCTTAGCAAAGGAAGAATCCAGGTAAAACCCAGTAAGATTAGAATAAGGAAAATACAGTGTATCTATGAGTGTTTATATACTAAAGTGAAGGGAGACTTTAGGGCAAGCTCGTCAGATATAAGAGAGCTACATAACCAAAGAAGGAAGGTAGCCAAAGTACAACATGTTGAATGTATGATGTCATAAGGAGTCAGGATGAGTCATGTATAAACGTACGATCAAGTGATCATGGGCAAAAGTGATATGTAAGGAAATGATGAGATAAGCGAGACAGGAAAAGAGCATAAGCAAAGGAGAAAATAAGTAGGGGCGTACATTGATTGTAACACTGAATGTGATTGTACTCAACTAGCTTGTAGACGCCATCCTCAGATGAATCCTCACCATGGAGTCCCTACCTGAAGTCTTTCCAGGGCTTCATTTTCAACATGCACCACACCATCATTACAAAATAATCCAGTATGTGGTCCTCCTACTCAGCATCCTCATCCATGCCTCAGGCAGTCTTGTAGCATCTATGTACCCAAAGGACCCACAACCCTACCATACATCAATGTTATCTGGTGAAGCTTGGGTGATTGAACTACTCACTAGTCATCTAGAACACATTTGTTGCGAACTTGGAGTGCATATCCATGTATTTGTAAAGCTCATATCAGAACTGCATGCCCTCAGATATTCTGATTCCAAGTTTGTCTCCCTTGAGGAGCAACTTGCCATATTCTTGTACTCTGCTGTCACTGGTCTGTCTATTAGGCACATTGGAGAAAGGTTTCAGCATTCTAATGAGACAATATCTTGGTGAGTCTCATTACTATTGACTGGACTCATTTGTCTAACTACACATCTA
>MU172944.1:24836-55946 GCA_016695475.1 Suillus decipiens
GCATTCTCCAATATCACCGACCTCTTGCGACACGATGAAGCTCGCTTGGCAGCCTTCCGGGAATACAGCACGCATGGCCCACGTGATTCTGATACTAATCCTCGTCGTCGTGTTGTTCCTTTGAAACACGCCGATTTGGGAGACACATTTTCGGACTACACCGTGAATGTTAAAATTGGCGATTCCCCCACATCCTGTAAGTTCGACACTGAGAAAATATGCGGGTGCTAACGTATTATTGAAGACAACTTGATTGTCAACAGCGCTAGCGCGATCACGTGGATTGGCGCCGGCCTTCCCTACTTGAGCCGAACCGGCATCGATACTCAACAGCCTGTGGGGATCAATTACATTTATGGCTCCCTCCAAGGTATGACGTATAACAATATCATATGTTAAAAATACCTACGATTAGTATCTATAGGAACTATATTCATAGATGAATTAAAGATCAGTGACGTGGACCTCACCATCCCCGGGATGGTATTCGGTGTTGCTTCTACTTCGCAGAACATCGCCGCTGACGGTATCCTTGGCATCGGGCCTAGTTCGTCAGGTCGCGGCGCCCTACAAAATTTCCCACAAGGAACGATCCAGACTGTCACTGAACGCCTGGTTTTTCAAGACGCCATCTCTCAGCCCATTGTTAGTATCTTTTTCCAGCCCCTTGTTGAAAATCAAGTCATCGATGGAGAGATTTGCTTTGGTGGAGCCAATCGTAACAAGTACAACAAACCTCTTACATACACGTAAGGCACCTCAGCTTCTGGATCAATTCAGACTGATAGTAATTGTTTTGTTTCAGTGACGTCACCACTATCGCCCCCTCATCGCAGTATTGGGGTATCAATCAGGGGATCACCTTCGGAAATATAGCAATCTTGCCTACCACCGCTGGCGTCGTGGATTCTGGTTGCAACTTTCTTTACCTTGCCGCCGGTGTGTATTTAGAGTGCAGCGAGTAATAATGGTCTCATCAGCATTCAATAGATGCCTATGAGAGGTACAGGGCTGCAACTGGCGGTATTCTGAATCCGGCAAATGGTCTTCTCCAGATTACCCTTGAACAGTACGATCAACTGAGTCCGTTGTTTTTCCATATTGACATGGTACGTCAATTCTGTCAGCCCTCACCCCTTGTTAACCATTTGCACAGAGAATCTACGTACTCGGCCGTAATGCGCAAATCTGGCCTCGTTTTCTCAATTACAGTATTAATGGCGGTAACAATGATATATTTCTCATCGTGAAAGCCCTTCCGACACCCACTGGCTCAGGGCTTGACTTTATTAATGGCCGCCCATTCCTCCAGCGCTTCTACACTGTGTTCGATGGCAGCGAGGGCCGCATCGGTTTTGCCAGGACCCAGTACACTGATGCCGAAACCAACTAATATGGAATTGCCAAAGTGTACGAAGCATCCTTTTGCAGACGCAAAGCAGCATACGGATTTGAAGGTTATACGGACTCCTCTTAAATACGCTATGGAGGTTGCTTGAGTTTTTGTATACTACGATCAGAATATAGCAATACAAGCGAGCGCGGCTTGTCTTGTAGAAGTGAAAGGAGACCGTCAACAACAATATTCACTTGGGCCAGCACAATTACTCATCACAATAGAAAACTTGCACGTGAGGTCCAAAGCACGGACTGGTAGGGTAGATGCATTTGGGTCACCGTGAGTCCTGGACCAATAACAAAAGGCACCTAGAGGTTTTCTGGATCTTGCGACGATGCAGGATGCACTGTGTACTACACAGGATGATAAAAGTAGTCTGCATAGTTAACTGAATTCCAGATAGAAGCGGCTTTGCTATGCACAGAAGTTATATATAACGGAGTGGGGGCAGTGTTGATACGAAGAAGTGACACGGTGGTGGTAAGAGCTACTAAGAACTCTGGATGAGCTGCATCAGTTGGGGTAGAATACAACTCTACTCACGATACATAACCATAAATTGTTCTCATCAGCTTCAAATCCTACCGACCATCAATGACATATTGGCAAGTGTGTGTGAGACTAGCCATGAGGGTTCGGGACACCAATGCAGACAACACAACTGATGCCGATGCGAACGATGCACATGAGAATGGTATTAGTGATTGCGGTCTTCAAAGACAGTCAGCAGGCTGTCGCTGGTTCGGACCATGTTGCGTGCATGTGGTATATAGAGAAAGGAGCATTGGTAGGAAGGCCATTCGGAGCCATGACTCGGAGGCCACATGTGGAGTAGCTGTATCACCGGATGACTCCAGGCGACACATGAGATTGGTGACGGCAGCAGGGTAGGCTCCTCATTAACTTCAAATGCCACTGGCCGTCTATCTCCTTATCTAGCGATGTGTCAGGATGGCTCGCTGTAGCAAGAAGAGCATATCTCACTATGATAAGGCACCCAGGGCCGACACAGACAACCCAGTCAGATGAAGTAAGTTACTCAGCTAGTGCCAGTACAAACGATGTAACTGCATACGCAGGAAGTTTCTGCGGTCGCGTTCTTCAAGGACAGTCGACGCATTGTTACTGCTTCAGAGGATAAAACCCTGCGAATCTGGGACGTGGAGAAAAGAGCATTGGAGGGAGGGCCATTCGAGGAATATACCGACGGTGTGAAATCAGTTGCTGTATCGCCAGACGATAGGTGAATTGCGAGTGGTGAAGCAAATGGAGCCATCATCATCATCATCATCATTCAGTGGGATGTCGATAGCAAGCAGATGGCATTCAAACTGCTGAAGCATACACGTTGGGTGTTGTCAGTGTGCTTTTCCCCCGATGGAAAGAGACGCGCAAGCGGGCCATTGGATGGAAGAGTTATTATATGGTAGGAGACTGCACATCGGGGATTCCGACTGGTTTGAATGTCATGCGAAATGTTACATAAGATAATACAATCACTGCGCAGTCTTACAACACACAGGACTGGGTATCATTTACATCCTGAGTCTCGACCCAACTGAACTTAATGCTGCTTCTACTGGTTGGTCCCAGAGGAATAACGCCGATCAAGTCGATATTTCCATCTCGACCTCTCGAGGGATAGTACTACTTATTTTTCCACACTAGGTGATTCCAATTCTCGACCAGAAGTCCTTACATGATTTGATGGTTAACTCCGCCTAAAGTTAAGGTTAGTTTCGAGTCACTTTGAGGGGTGGTCTGGAAGAGTGGGTGCTGGGTTGTTTCCTTGTGGTCAAGAGCTGTCGCACGCTGTTGAGTTCATTTCATCATGATCCGGATATTACCACTCCCACATCCTTACTCTGCGCGACGACTGCAATTGAGGGGCGGGGAAACACAAAGGTGGATAAGGCAGTAGTTTTGTCCCGTTCCTTCAGCCATGCGTGAATATATGATACTGATCAACAGGCCTGGACCAATAACTTTCCATCACAGATGTACTTCTTTGAGCTGCTCTTGGACTATGGTGCTCGTTATCTAGGTATCGTGTGTCTCGCACTTATCTGGCAACAAGTTTTGGCGCGTGAAGCCTTGGAACGTGGGCCATGCTGAAAACGGTAAGTCTCGCCGTCTCCCATTTCGTCTTCAAATCTGTTTACGTTTCTTTCCGCATGCAATTGCCCTCTAGAAGTCCCTAAATAACTCTCAGACGTGTAATCGGATACAGTCAACTTTCTGGAAATAGAAATCTTCGGCTCTTAAACAAAGCCCCGCGATGTCCTGCCCTTGTTGCACAAAAGATTCTAGAACAATACTTCTTGTTGAATACGCCCTGGAAGAGGAATACATAGCGAATACTTGGCTCTCTCTGACACCTCGACGACCTTCCAGGCTCAGGTGATCGTAGATGCCTAACACATTGGAACAATTGACTACGCTGCACATCTACAATTTCGGGAGTGTGTTTGGCAATCGCAAGATTGTCAAGGGGGAAGACAAGATTACAACCTTGTGAGTTTTGAGGATATTTCGATTACTTCATCTTTTTACTTTGTCTATCGCTATTACAGATATTTTATGCAGAACACTCGGAGTTCGATGTACTGGACTTTTGATCTGCACGCTGATGGCCCGGACGGTCCTCTACTTTGTCGAGCTCAGTCTTCATATCATGGACCACCACTGTTGGATGAAGTCAACCATGGGCCTACAATTTTATCGATGACTGCCGTCAGACAGCCGGTCAAGATGGAGAGGAAGCGTGGGGCCTTCAACGGAACGGTTTTCTTTAATGGTCCCGATCATAAGGAGTACCGCTGGCAAACGACTGCACGGCTGTTTAGTGCTATGATGGAGGTGCGTATAGGAGTAGGTCGGGTATCGCAGCATTTATCACGTAGCTTTCGTCAGTGTCTAGATGCTGAGGATGCCCTCATAGCAACATACCGTGTTACATCCATGTCGGTGACGAAAGATGGTGTTCTCGTCGTTCAACCCGTACGTTTCCATTCCGCGATCCCTGATTTTTGTGACCATTTCTACTATAGTCTGGGAAGTTCATGTTGGACCTGCTCGTCGCTACCAGCCTGGCAATGCGCACACCTAGTAACTGAAATGTTTATTGGATACGGTCTCTTTTACCTCTGTTCGGTATGATCACCCCCTTCGTGTTATTTTATCACCCGGACTGTATTCTCGTAATTCACCACATTGACGATTTCTATTGGTATGTGTCTATGTATGCACAAATAAAGACAATAGTAAACAATGCACCCACGGAGGACCCACACTTCGGGAACAAGCAAACCAGGTCGTGATCAGGTCCCTTGAAGAACGCTTGTCTGGTATGCACTGTGAGATCCATTCATCTTGCCCGTGGCGGACACCACTGACATTTTCTTGTGAACGACTGTCGGACCGTGGATTCCTTTAATGCAGTATAATTCCCGTATCGAACTTTACTTGATCTTTTTGATGACCTGACCGACTGCAAACTAGTTGTTTCTCCCGCCCATCCAGCCGTCTATTTCAGAAGTGTTTAGGTTTACTTACCAATCGACCTGGGCCTGGAATTTGGTATTGAGTTGCTAGGCTACATTAAGTTAGTTCGATAGCCTATAGACCAACTATCCTAGTTTCTGGTGACAGATTACATACGCAAGCTTGATGTGTTCCATGCCTACCCTACACCTCGACTGTATCGTCAAGACTGCATTTGGTCGTTGCGACGTTGAGCTCACTGGCGGCGCTAATAGGAAAGGGGCTAGTTCCTATTATTGTTGAAGTTCAAACTCCGCAAAATCCCTGGGGTTATCCGAACGCATATATGCATCTTCTGAATCTTCCAACATGCTTTTCAACGAGGCAGGTATGTTGGTTCAGAGACCGCAACCAGTGAAATTTGTGCCGTCTCTGACTAGTGTTCCATCCAGCATGTTTCAGTATGCGAGTGCCGAAGGAAATTATCCAGACATGGTGTAAGTTCTAAGCATTGACAATCACTGTGGATCTAGCAGATATCATCGGGGCTAACTACTCTACCTGCTACGTACAGTGGCTCATGGAGGCAGAATCTATCCAGGGGGAACTAATGCTGTCGCATCATACTTTTTTGCCGTCAGTCGCGAAGACGAGTGGACAAGCATACTTTGCAGACGATCAGTAGTGGTGAACTGCTTCTTTAACATCAGATTTCCCCTGTTAAACAGGCTTCCTATAGGTGATCCATGTGGGCTGGATTTTACACTGCATCGCGCATTCATTTCGTGTTCCAGTCGTGGGCTACGTGCTTGATGGTACGATTACGTCTTATGTTGCGTTCTTGGCCGTCAACACTCTATTTATCATGGCACACCACTAATTTCTCTGCCTATTTTATATCCCATCTGCAACACCTCACCTCAGGATCTCATGTACCCTCCCAACAGATGACTTTGATGCTGGGCTACCTTTTAGTCGAATGGGAATCCAAAATCCCATACTTGTTTCAGCAGTATCCCCTCGATATCAACAACGGGTATCACACCCTTTTGTGCCACGGAATCAGCCCCAAACGCCTCTCTGCACCCCCCCGAACGTCCTCCAGAAGCGAAAACGCCAGAGAGACAGCCTCCCCTATCCCAATACACTGCACAGTGAATCAGGCGACAGTCTCCCGCGACGTCCACGTAAACGTCAAATGCTCTCTCTGGAGCTATCTTCTTCCTCATCAGACAGTTTATCCGACATTGCGATCAAAGAAGTGCACGACTCCGTGGTCACTAATATTGACCCTGGCGCCAGATTGACTCATGTTGTTACATCCGATGTCCGCATCGCAAATATTCCTCCCGATGATCACGCCCCGCGGTCTGCTCCCCATTTCAAAACTATGCCGAAATACAAATTCGAAGGGCCATCATTCCACGGTTCGTCGCGAAATGATCAGGTGTACGAGAAAGCTGTTGGCTCCACCGCGAACGGCACCAATCCTGTTGCGTGTCCTAAAGACTCTCCTCCTGTGCCGGCCATCGACTTCACCCGACTGCAGTTTCCTTCTAGGAGTCTTGCGCGCTTTCCTCTTCTGCGTTTAGAATCAGTTACTGCGACCGCCAAAATCGGGAGCAGGAAGGATGGTGAAAATTCTGCTAGGCCGGCAGCCTCAAACCACACTTCCAAGCCGCTTGCACAGGATGTGCCTCCAGTTACACAGCAACCAAACAACCCAGCGGTGCCAGAAAATCGCAGTAGCGGAAATCATGATGATACGAAAACTGCATTGCCCATCACATGCCAAGTCACGCGAATGGGATCCTCCAGCTCTCCTAGATGTCTTGGTGGCGCTATTAACTCCAGACACGACACGGTGACATTTCACATGGATCAACTTATACAGACGAGAAAACGAGCTACAGGTTGCGATGATGTTCGATTTGCAACGATATGGGAGAGCAATGCGATGTGGAAGGGCATGAGATTTTGGCATGAAAATCTGTAAAGGCCGACAGATATTTTAAATGTCTACTCCTGTCTACTCCGGGAGGCCTGCAACCTTTTTTAAGTTTAGTTTATTTTCCCTTGGGGTCGTAGACCCTATGAGACTTGCAACTTGTTGTCATACCTAGTGCTGGGGGCAAAACTATCGGCCGAGTTTTGACCAAGTGCCGGCACAACTGGCACTTGGCGCATCGGCAAAACTTGGCAAAACTCCCAGGCGCATTGCATCAACGTGACAACGATTCATGATAATTCACAATGATACTACTGATTATTACATTGACGAGACACCTTTCATAGTTAACAGAGATTACACATCCCAAGATTAATATCCTTCAAGTCAAATCCCACCTTTCCCGCCGAGATCTCGTACCCTTCCAGCTGGGGATCAATAACCGATAGTAATTCTGCAATGCGTTGCTCAATCTCATCAAAGGCAGCTACAACCTCATCCCGTGTGCTTTCAGGCCCCTCCAGCTTGTCGTCAGCCTGACTCTGGCTTCCCAAAGGAGGAGTCCATGCGAAATTTGTGCCGAGATCCATTACCAAGTGCGTGTCAATGCCACCATTGTTCCGAGTGTGCATATGTGCATGTTTTCGACGGACTGGTTGGCCCAGCAGCAAGTACACGCTGGTGGACATGATAGGAATAGTTATTACGAAATTTTCCAAGGGTCTCGAAAGTGCGAACTGTCAAGTTGCAGCGTTTGACACTCTGGATTCCACCAAGACCCGAAAATAGTCGTTCGGCATCTGCCGCATGAGGGAATAGCGAGTGTTTTCGATGGGTACGTCTTCGCAGATATTGGAAGATTTTCTCACCAATCCTTCTCGTTGGCTTGACCACCTGCAAACCACTCGTTCCGATATTAGATTGATCGATTGGAGCAACATCCGAAGCAGGTGTGTCCGAGTCGCGGAAAAGTGGTGCTTCTGTCAGGTCAATGGCAGCACCTGTTCACAATAAGACTCTGCGAGCTTCATTGCGGATAGATGGTGGAGCATCCGGGCACTCTTTGGGGTTTGTAAGATGTAAGAGACAGCGGTGATGCCACTGGTTGAAGTACAATAGTTGCAATTCCAGAACTTTCGACGGGACTTATTATCAACTCGTTTGAGTCCCTCGAAGTTATCAGTTAGAATTTTTGGTTGGTGGGTGGTCGCCTGGATGTTTTTCAGTAGGCATTTTGAGACGAGTCCCACGTGCAGCCTGAGGATGGTGCAAATGGTAAAAAAAACAAGGTAATGTTGTTACTGTGATCTAAATAGGTGGATTGATAGCGAATTTACTGTGATGAGCTTGTCCAAGTTGCCCAGGGCATGGACCTCTGGTACTACTACTAGTTGACCCCGAGATATCGCCGGCAATTGCCAAAATGGCACAACTGGCGCGGCGCAATGGCGCAGTTTTGTCAACAACACTAATCATACCGCGCACAGCTGCACCACCGCCGGAATTTTTGCAAATTCCGGAGATGAAGGACATGACTCAAAGTCCGAACACACAGGATCGATTCGGCTGTGAAGGAAGCCTGATTGTACTATCCATGCGGGTTTGCGCCATGCGGTTTGCACATCTGAATATTATTAGGTAACGCCGGTTGGCATGTTTTCACTTCCTATCATTTTATGTAATATCAGATCGCCTATCAGAAACGACCTATAATTGTCTAGCGCTAAACAGCAGCGCTTTTGTTTACAACATGCCATCAATGAAAATCAATACCCTGGTTTGTAATCAGGCCGCAACGAACGGACGACTTTTCCGACTCTCCAGATCTCCTGCTCGTCAATCTCTTTCAACTCCTTAGCCAAGTCTTCACGATAAGTGGCACGCCCGTTAAACTCCAGTGCCTTGCGCGTCTCCGTGCCATTCTTTACGCTTTCATAAAGCTTTTCGAACACTGGGCGATTTGTTGCCTCGAAGATCGGTGCCCAGTCAAGGGCACCTCGTCGAGCGGTGGTTGAGCAGGCATTGAACATGTAATCCATGCTGTGGATAGTTACAAGTCAATGGGTCCTGACACCCAGATTATAGAGAGATATTTACCCCTTTTCTCCGATCAAAGGATACAGGGATTGAGTGGCTTCTTCGACGGTTTCATTGAATGCCTCTGAAGGCGAATGGCCGTTTGCACGGAGCACCTTGTATTGCGCGCAGAATAGTCCCTCTGTAAAAGGTCAATCAGTGATACTGTAATCAATGGATAGACTAACGGATAGCGGCTGCGAGCTAGGAAAGATACTCGATCTTAGCGTATGCATGCAGATTGATGATGGAGTACTTACCACACCACGTTCACCAGTCAGATCTGAGAACACCTCCTTCTCAAAGGTTGTTTCGTACATGTACCCAGAGCCGATAGCGACTCCGATAGCCACAGCTTTCTCCATTGCTTTGCCAGTTACGTCCTGAAGAACGGCAACACTGGAGTTGATGCCTCTGCCCTCCTTGAACAGTGTTCTGACAGTGCGACCAGATCCTTTTGGCGCTACTAGAATGACGTCGATATCCTTTGGAGGAATCACCTTGGTATCATCTTTGAATACTACTGAAAACCCATGCGAGAAGTAGAGTGTTTTGCCCTTCGTTATGAGAGGAGAGATATGAGGCCATGTTGAAGACTGAGCTGCATCTGAGAGTAAATTCATGACGATTGTACCTCTGTCGATGGCTTCCTCGATGGAAAAGAGTGATTCTCCAGGTACCTATACCAGAAATCGTCAAAAATCACCCGCATGAACATCTGAGTCAACCAACCCATCCATCTTCCATTGCATGTTTCCAGCTTTCTCCGTCCTTGCGGACGCCAACGATCACGTTCAAGCCGTTGTCACGAGCATTCAAGCCCTGGCCATGTCCTTGCGAGCCATAGCCAATGAGGGCGAGTGTGTCATTTTTGAAGTAGTCTTGGAGTTTTGCCAAGGGCCAATCACTGCGCTCGTACACGACTTCTTTTGAACCAGCAAAGTCGAGCGTCTTCAGCCCTCTGGTAGGAAGAACCTGAAGGAGTTGGAATTTTTTGCCTTGATCGACTGCTATTGTTGCTCACATGATTATTCGTCACACACAAGTTTTGTGCCGGCTGTTGACGGGCCAAGAGCGAATACGTCGCAGCCTGGAATGGCTTTTTTGTTGATAACCTGGGAATAGCCCGTGTATGGCGGGAGAGGGCGCGGAGACATGATGCTGTGGAGGAAGCCATTTGATGCTCAGACTACTTAGGACTCAGAACACGTAGCGTAGTGCTTGACTGTGAAACGTTCAAGAGTCAAGACTCGGGCGCTCAGTTACAGTAACCATCAGTTCTTAAGTAAAGCGAATAGTAGCCGATTGAAAATACTAGTATGACGCCATTGTACATACAGCGGAGTCTGATATAGCCCGCTGAGCCATTTTGGAGTACGACTCACTGGAGTTAAAGACGAGTGGAAACTGATATCATAGCGCAGCTTCAAGGTCCTACTCAGTGGCTGTTTATTTCATGATGGAAACTGCCATTCCAGCCTGAGATTAAAATGCCTTGCTCGCCGGGCACTGCAATATTATGTATGATGATGATCAACTGGCGACAATCAATATTTAATCGAAGGGTGAAAAAGTCATCGACTATGGCATCCCGTAGTGAGTGAATAAGTACTTCACTGTATGTACAAATGACATAAATCCTTAGGCCTGGTTGATCTTATGCAATCCAACACAAGTTCCGGCGGATATGAGCGGCTTAATGCATACGATCGTGAGCACTGCACCAACGTAGTAACGCACGTGTGATAGGTTCTTCGTATGCGGTACGCATTAATGTCAAGTCATGTAAAAACTTGATAGCTTGATACCCACTAAAAGGGTCACAGACCTTGTGGTATCAAACTATCCAGGCCCCCGCGTAACGAGGAGACCAGATAGTATACAAAGCCCTGCAATGTACCAGGGTGTGTCAGGATATCGTTATAAGCGTTTTATGTAAAGCTAGACGGTGTCGGTTGTCAAAAATTTTTTGATGGCTAATAATTTGAACTCATCAACAAATCACCATGATCAACTGCTAACTTCAAGGAGATCCGCTGCGCATCAACCAGTTGTTCCTTCGGTTTCCCTCACTCTAACTCAGTCACTGGTCGTGGATCACTTTCCATGCTTTCGTTATCATAAGTGTAACCTTATTAGGCAGGTGTGCCGTGATGGCCCCCGCTAAATAAACCTTACCCGCGGCCATTAACCCGAGCTTGACGCCGCCGCTCCGAGACTCAGGACCGTCCGACCGTGACTATGTAGTTGATGCATTACATCAACTAATGATGCCAGTTGAAACTGATGCAGCGCAGCTTCAGGATTAACTTTTCATGCTGCAGATTGTAATTATGAATCTCCCATGTAGGACTGCTAACTTCAAGGAAATGTGTCGTCCTATTCTTGGGTTTCTGTAAATCTTTGTCGGACTGGCCTACTCCGAGCGGTGTGTGTATCATATATCTGTGAGCGACACAAATATACCTCCAAAACGCTCCGAACTTCACAAGACTATAGCATGGTACCTGCCATATCGGCGCCCCGAATGTATGGCAACGGGCCATGCGGTCCCGTGTAGTTGTTTTACCAACTAGTCATGTTGCAATAATCATGGCTGATCCAGTGTGTACTGCTTTAATGTGCTATACTAAGATACCACCATGTGGTCCTCGTTTTTGCTGATCTGATGCCTGAGATCCTCAGTCATATGAATAGCCGTGGATTGTCCTCCGAGTAACAAGAACTTCATCCCCCAATCGACCATGACTGAAACTGCACCCTCTCTAAGTTATATGTCGTCCTTGGACTCCCATCAGGATCCAGAGTCGAAGGCGTCCAGCCTCCTCGGTCAAGACGCATCTGCACCCCATGGTCTCACATCATCTCTAAGGTCCCACCAGGACCTTGAATCAAAAAATTCTAGTGTCGTGACTTGGCCGGAAGCAGACCACGACAGTCCATCTATTCCTACCAGTCTGTGGGCTGAAGGTGGTTTTCTAGGATGCCTCACACTCTTTGGTGGCTTCTTAGGAAGTTTCGCAACCATGGGGCAAGTGTCTTCATTCGGAACTTATCAAGCATGGTATGCCCAGCATCAATTATCCGTCTATTCACCCTCGGAAATATCCTGGATCGGCGGGCTTCAACTTTGGATCATGATGTTCTCGGTCAGTAGATCACTGCTTCTAAATGCAAGTCCTCACTTACGTTGTTCCCACAGGGTGGATTTGTCGGTCGCTTATTCGACGCTTACGGACCCACGCCATTACTCGCGTCTGGGACGCTTATATACACGCTTAGTTTGATGATGACATCATTGGCAACTCGATACTACGAGTTTATGATCGCTCAAGGATTTCTTCTTGGGTTGGGGGCTGGACTAGTGTGAGTTTTTCCTGAATTTATTTCATTATCCTGGAAACGTCTCATCGTAAAATATAGGTATAATCCGTGCATTGCTGCATCAACTGCTCGCTTCCGCCATTTCGCGGGTACGTCTAGTGGTATCGTGCTGGGTGGCTCTGGTGCAGGCAAGTGTTATTGAATTAATTGCCTATAAATAAACCCTAATTATATTCGAAGGCGGAGCCGTGTTTCCTATACTACTTCAACGCCTCCTCAGTACTGTTGGGTTCGCATGGGCAGTCCGAATACAGGGATTTCTTGCACTTGCGTGCTGCATCATCGCAACGCTCACAATTTCGAGCCCTTTACCTAAAAATAAAAACACACCGTGGATAGATGCCAAGTCATTCCGCGATGTCAAATACATGCTGGTGTGTCTTGCATATGCCCTGATATGCCTTGGTGAGCATCATAGGGTCGTGCGCAGTGATGAATGTTGATCAATAACCACGTACAGGCCTATTCATTCCTTCCACCTATATCGTCCAATATGCACAAGCGCAGGGTATATCCCAAAATATCGGATTTGATCTGCTATCGATCATGAATGCCGCAAATACCGTCGGTCGCATCGTTCCGGGATGGTTTGCAGACAAGCTTGGAAGATTTAACCTCATGATTCCCTCTGCTCTACTCGCTGGTGTTTCATGTATCGCCCTCTGGCTATTTGCGCATGACACGGCGACACTGGCGGCATTCGCTGTGATGTACGGCTTGTTTGCGGGTGCAACTATGGGATTGGACGTCGCTGTTACAGCTCAAATTTCCCCGCCGGAAAATTTTGGCACGCGCGTTGGGATGTCGTACGCTTTCATGTCTATTCCGTAGGTCTCCGTTTCAGCGCGCTTTTTGACGAGGGCTTATTTATTGTCCGACAGGTCCTTGGTTGGAAGTCCCATCGGAGGTGCCATCTACGCGAGCCAACATGGCGGATACTCTGGAATGATTGTGTTCGCAGGGATCTTCAATCTTCTAGGATTCGCTTTCTTGATGGCAGTGAAGCTTATGATCAACCGCAACATTTTTACTATAGTGTGAACTTTGCAAGATCGTCGAGCGACATCAGATCCTTGATGTTTATATGTGTTATCCTCGCTAGATACTTACTATCGCTTCCGGTGTAATTGGCCACCCCACAGAAGTCGGCAAAAATTTGTATTTCTAGCTACTTAGATTCTTAATATTATCTGTCTACTAGCAATACAACTCATTAACCCTACATGATAACAGTTTATTTCGCTCATGAAGTTGTCGTCGAAAATGTATCATCACCTCCATGTAAGCCTTTTGGTTATGTACCTTTTGAACAATCTATGACCTGAGTCTCTCGCCTAGAACATTTTTGGTCAAGGCACCTTTGCGCATTCCTTTGGCGTCGATCCTGGCAGCACCCATAATGAAGTTGGGTGCATACCACACATAGTATTTGTCTTGATGGCCATGGACATGCCAGAGCCTAATGCCAGGAATAATGTCCATGCCCTATGGAAGGTTAAGATAAGGTAACTTCTCAATTTGCTTGCTTAGATGCTTGTGGTATTGACAATTAATGTCATAAAATGTGAATGCCCAATTGATCCCATCAGTATTGTACCCCAGAGCTTGACACAGCACATAATCCATGTGTATCTGCCTTTGGCTGACTGACTCATCTGGCAGAGCATAGAGAAATGACTAGAAGGGTATTGGAGCAGATTAGAAAAGAACAGCTATTTTTGAAGCTGGAAAAGTGCACATTTGATGCTAAAGAGGTTGAATATTTAGCAATAATTATCTGACCCAGTCAAGTTGCTATGGACTCTGCCAAAACCTAGGGATCGCTAATTGGCCTGTCCCCAAAGTGGGCAAGGATGTACAATCTTTCCTTGGTTTCTGCAACTTTTATCAAACTTTCATTTCCCACTATTCTGACATCACTCGCCCTCTTATCAATTTAACCAAGCAAAATGTGTCATTTACTTGGACAATGGAGTGTCAAGATACCTTCAAAATGCTGAAAGAAAAGTTCACCAAACAACTGGTCCTTTGAAACCCTGATCCTACTCAGCAATTTGCAATTGCCACCAATACCTCTCTTGTAGCAATGAGAGCTGTTCTTTTGCAAACTGATGAAAATGGTGTTTACCATCCTTGCACCTACCTTTTCCAGTCATTAAACCTTGCAGAACATAATTACCAGATTTTTGATTGGGGACTTCTTGTGGTGATTTGGACACTCATGGAATGGCACCATTATTTAGAAGGGAACCCACACCCTGTTATTGTTTTCACTGATCACAAGAACTTGCTGTATTTCTGAATGTTACAATTGTATGTATCCCTATACAATTTCCTCTATTTCATTACTTAACCTGTACATCCATGGACTACTTGTCTCATGATATGTTCTACGCACTGTTAGTTGTACTTATGTGGTTTTGCCACATCACACTCTATCTCTTTTGCTTTGTTGTACAGTCATACATCCATGCCTTCCATATTCATCTCTCTACTTACCTTCTCATTATGGTCTTGGTCTGTGTGCACATATTGGCCTATTTAAGCACAGTGTATCACTTGTAGATTCTTTACTTTAATCTTACTGGGTTTTACCTGGAACTTCCTTCGCTAGAGCCTTGCAACTCTAGTCATCTGAATTGTCTTTCTAAGTCTTAGCACACCTAAGTCTTAGTTGTTGAAACAATCCTTGTATTCGACTCAGCCAGTCTAGTCCTTTCTTTGGACTTGTCTGTCTTCATCATTTACCAAACCTTTGCTCTTCTGCTTAGGTATAGATAACGAATGACTGTCACTCTCTTTTGAGTAGTCATGTCATGACCAACCCCAGTTGTAACACTGAACAGCACAGAAGCTCACTCATTGCCAAGCTCATTGGCAGTTGATTCTTTCCACCTTTGACATTGAACTCCATCACATCACTGGTACCAAACTGGCCACCCCAGATGCCTTATCCTGCAGGCCTGATCATGATGATGGTAGTCATAATAATGAGGATACTGTGCTACTTCCTGATTCTCTATTTGTCTGACTTATCAATACAGATCTACTTGATATACTATCTAGTTCTGACCCTCTTGATGATCCAGTTTTCAAAATAGCATCAGATGCCCTAGATGGGATCTGTCTTCCTCCTATGAAATCTGCTTTATCCAACTGGATGATTGATAACAGTATCCTTTACTTCTGCAACTGTGCCTATATCCCTCCAGCTCATTGTGCTGATGTCCTTCACTGCCATCATGATCACCCTACTGCCAGGCATCCCAGGTGTTTTAAAACCAAAGAACTAGTTAAATGTGAAGCTTGGTTGCTTTCTATGGGGGCCTATATCTCAAATGTGTTGAGGGTTGCACCCTTTATCAGCAAATGAAGTCAGATACTCATCTGGTGTGACAGACCAGCTAGTGCTGGCCATGTATAGGTTCATTTCCATAATCATCTAAACCCCTATAGTGCATAGTGTGACCACCCCTAACCCTACCACTATTGCTATATACAGTTACTGAGGATACCACATGCTTACCAGTTACTGCACTGAAGCATTGAGCCATGTTCCACAAGCCAATGCCCATTGAATGCCCATGCCATACCAACTAGTTCCATTTGGTGTGTAGTACATTCTCATCTGCTGCTGCTGATCCCACAGTAAGCCTTATTACATGTAGAATGCGTGCCACAGTATGTGCAGCACTATTACATATTACTACAGATAAGTCTCACTTACTTGCTGCTACCTTTGCCTATTGATTCTGTTTACTGATGATGTATGATAAAAAGACAGCTGACTTCTTCTGTGTACAACACTCCCCTTTTACCATACATTTGGTAGGAGAAGTCACTTCTCACCTTCTGCATATGACCAGTGCACTGAAGTATACACTCATTCTATTATACATCATATTGCTCATTAGACAGGATTCCTGTACCACTACCACTACTGCTATTGGAATATATCTTCTTTGAAATCCTTATCTCTGAAACTCTGACAGTCTCTGCCATCCCACTATACATATTGCTATCATCACTATCTCACTGCTGCTTGATGCTTGAGCTTTGCTGCCTATCAGCATATATCACTATCACTGCCATTGGCTTTTGCTACTATATTGCTCATTGCTATTGCTACCTTTGGTACCATCGGTATCATTGGCATCATCAGTATACATTATGCTTAGCCCATTTTAGTGTCAGCATTGCTGGCTTTCACAGTGCTAACAGCAGCAACACTACTGCTACCCTCAGCATCATTTATATGAAGTATCATGTATCTCTCAGTAGCAGTTGGCATCATATACTGACTGACAACCCCTCAGGTCAAATACTCTTGTCTTACAAGTGTGGCAGCTAGGCAAGGCTTTGACATATACTAGCCTGAAAGGTAGTTCACTATCACTCTAGCTAGATTGTAGTCTTTCCACCAGTCTGATGTAAAGACTACAATCTAGCTAGTATGATAGTGAACTACCACCTATGCTAGTATATGTTGAAGTCTGCCTAGCTGCTATACTTGCAGAGCAAGAATGTTTGACCTGAGGGGTTGCTGGTGGATATACTCTGTCAAATGCTAATGTAAGACATGTGATACTGCTATAAGATGTTGCTGAAGGCAGCAGTAGTGATGCCGCAGATAGCGCTGCAAAAGCCATGGATGCTGATGCTAAGCATGTTGAGTATAATATATACCAATGATGCCATTGATACTGATAGTACCGAAAGGAGTGCTAACAATGAGCAGGGTGATAGCATGTACTGGTAACTATAATAGTGTCATATGCCAAGGGATAGCGAAGCTTGCATGAAGAGTGACAGAGAGATTATGAAGATAACAATGATAGCAATACTTTGGCAAGGATAGCAGTAATAGCAATGAGTATAGCAGGACAGCGAAGACTGTCAAAGAATTCAGAGATGATAGGTTTTCAATGAAGATGTATTTTGTATAGCAATAGTGGTAGTGGTATGGAGATCCCGTCAAATGAGTGATATGATATAAGCAATAATATGTGACTTCTCCTACCACTGTATGGTAGAAGGAGAGTGTAGTGTGGAGGAGAAGTCAGCAGTCTTTTATCATACATCATAAATACGTGAAATTGATAGGTGAGAGTAGTAGTGAGTAAGCGAAACTTAGCCATAGTGATATGTAACAGTGCTGCATGTGCTGCGGCATGCATTGTGACAGTCTAGCTGGCACTAGCCTTGCATAAGTCCATTTCCATTATTGTCTAGTCCCTATACCACATAGCATGACCACCCCTAACCCTAACACTATCAATATAAACAGTTACCAAGGTTACCGCACTCTTGCCGGACTACCATGCCACAGTACCAAGCCATGTTCAATGAGCCGATGCCCATCAAATGCCCATGCCATGCCAACTAGTTCCATTTGGTGTGTAGTACATTCCCATCTACCGCTGCTAATCCCACGGCAAGCCTTATTACATGTAGAATGCGTGCCGCAGCACATGCTGCACTATTACATATTGCTACAGCTAAGTCTCACATACTCGCTACTATTCTTGCCTATCAATTCCGTGTACTTATGATGTATGATAAAATACTGCTGACTTCTCCTCCATTCGACACTCCCCTTCTACTGTACAGTGGTAGGAGAAGTCACTTACAATCATTTTCTTATATCATATCATTCATTTGATGGGATTCCTGTACTGCTACTGCTACTGCTACACAAGAAATACATCTCATTTGAAATCCAAATATCTCTAAGGATCCTTTGATGGTCTTTGCTCTTGACGCTACCCTCACCGCTATCTTCGCTAAGCATTGGTATCCATCAGCATCATCAGTATCATCATCATCACGCTATTGCTCTTTGCTGTCCCTCAGCATACAGTGCTACCATAGTTGTCAGTACATGCTATCATACCGCTCATCATTAGCACTCCCCATGGTATCACCGGTATCCTCAGTATCCATCCTCCAAAGGACACTTAGCATCGGCATCCATGGAACCCACAGCGCTATCAGTGGCAATGCTACCACTATCATCGGCATCACCTTATAGGAGTATCATGCATCTCATATCAGTGTTTGACAAAGTATATTCACTAGCAACTGTTACGAACTGGGATGGTTCTGAACACGACTGCCGCAAATAAGCAGTATCAAGAGTCATGGGTTCAAGGTAAACGACAAAGACAGTCAAGTACTAGACTGGCTGAGTCGAATACGTTCATACAACGACAAAGGTAGGTCCGAGTGGTGTTACACGGAACTAGCTGAGTCAAGGCAAGTAAGCTTCGCTTTAGACTAAGAACTAGGTGTGCTAGTCTTAGATACAATCTTAGACGACTAAGGATTGGGGGTCCTTAGCAAAGGAAGAATCCAGGTAAAACCCAGTAAGATTAGAATGAGGAAATACAACGTATCTACTCGAGCTTATTATATGTAAGTATGAAGGTACCTTTAGGGCAGGCTCGAGTGATATGTAAATGACTGCGTAACCAAAGAAGGTAGGCAGTGAAGTACAACGTGTTGAATGTATGACGTAGGAATGAGTCAGAATGCAGAATGAGTCACGTATGAACGTACGGTCAAGTGACTGTGAGCGAAAGTAGTATACAAGGAAATGATGATGTAATCAAGATAGACATAAACGAAAGGAAAAGAGAGGGGGCGTATGACGACTGTAACAGCAACCCCTTGGATTGAACATTCTTGCCTCACAAGTATAGCAGCTAGGTAGACTTCGACATATACTAGCCTAGGTGATAGTTCGCTATCATACTAGCTAGATTGTAGTCTTTACAGCATTCTACATGTAATAAGGCTTGCTGTGGGATTAGCAGCAGTAGATGGGAATATACTACACACCAAATGGAACTAGTTGGCATGGCATGGGCATTCAATGGGCATCGGCTTGTGGAATGTGGCTCAGTACTGCTGCATGGTAGTCTGGCAAGGGTGTGGTATCCTTGGTAACTGTATATATCAATAGTGCTAGGGTTAGGGGTGGTCCTGCTATGTGGTGTAGGGGCTAGACAATAATGGAAATAGACCTATGCAAGGCCAGCACCAGCTGGACTGTCACACCGACCCCCTCTTGTCCCCATTCTGTCCTTTGCAACTTGCCCCTTTTCCCAAGTCTCTGTGGATCTTATCACCAATCTCCCCATCAGTAACAGTTTTGACAGTATCATGGTCATGATAGACCATGGGCTTACAAAGGGGGCAATTATTATCCCTTGTCAGAAAATGATCTCCTCAGAAGGAGTAGCCAAATTATTTTTGAAACATGTTTATCACCACTTTGGTCTTCATGACAAAGTTATTTCTGATCATGGGCCACAATTCCTGTCTCATTTCTTGAAAAAACTTGCCTGACTTCTTGACTACACCATTGCCCTGTCCACTGCTTATCATCCTCAGACTGATCACCAGACCAAATGACTAAATCAAGAGCTTGAAATGTACCTTTGCATTTACTGCTGCAATAATCCAGACAATTGGGTTGAGCATCTTCCTATCACAGAATTTGTCCATAATCACTGGAAACACAATACATGAAATGCCTCTCCCTTCTTCCTTATGATGGGATATGAACCCTGTGCTATCCCTCATATTATCCCTGATTTCAATGTCCCATCTGCTGAAGAATGAATATGCTCCCTACAGAAGATTAGGGAGGAAGTGATTGCATACCATAATATTGCCATACAAAAGATGGAAGAACATTCTAGAGGAGGAAAATACATGCCATGGAAGATTAGAGATAAGGTTTGGTTATCAGCAGCTAATCTTTAGACTGAAACTCCCCTCTAAGAAGTGTTACGACTGGGATGGGCTCGTTGAACGACAGTTCAAAAGAGAACAGCAGTCGTTAATGTATCAACGCTTTACGTAGAAAAGACTATGACGTTGTCAGACGACACAGATAGTTTCGTGCTGGGTGCAGTACGAAACTGGCTGAGTCGAATATAACTGTGTTCGGACTAAGACTTAGGAGTGCTAAGCTTAGAAGACAGTTTCACAAAGACGACTAGAGTTGAGAGGCTCTAGTGAAGGATGTTCCAGGTAAAACCCAGTAAGATTCAAGTGAGGAATCTACAAGTACAGGAGAGCCTTTAAATACTAAAGTATGTAGGGACTTTAGGGCAGGCTTGAGACAGCTATAAATGGCAGATAACTAAGTATGGTATACAACGACGTGAGTCAATGGAATGTGATAGAACGTCGTGGAATGTATGAGTCAACAGAAGTCCATAGAACGTCATAGAATGAAAGAGAACAGAATAGAACATACAGTCATGTGACGTGTAGGAGTACAACCGGAACGTACAGTCATGTGACGTGTAGGAGTACAACCGTTAAGGTAATAGTGACATAAGCAAAGGAAAATGAATAGGGGCGTACAACGATTGTAACATTACCCCCGTTATTAGGGTGAAGACACCGTTCTTCACTTCAATTATCTTGATTATCCCAGTAGATGGGATCGTCAGACCAAACGAAGTGTCCGTCTTCGTCGAAGTCATTCTCGACAGCACGAGCCTCATCTTGCTCCTGGCAATGACGAGCGTACTTTTTGTCTTCTTCTAACTCCAAAGTGGCGAGTGCGGTGTAGAAGTTGGGGTGGCGGAAGTCTTTATAAGGGAACCCAACGTCTTTCCCTTTCAGCATGGGACAATAAATGGACAAATGTCCGGGGGCGATTGTGTGGCAATACACACAGTGATATTCTTCGCAATTCTTGTGTCGATGACCGACACCGTTGCAAAGACCACATGTGCGATTCGCGTCGGGGTTGGAAGCGGACGCGCGGAGAGGAGGGGCGACAGCGACATGACCGTAAGCAGGGTCTTGACTTTGCGAGCGGCGTCTCTTTCCCGCTGCTCTAGTTTTCTTAATCAGGTGCGTGTCGTGCGGGATGATGGCTCGAAAAGGGTGTTTACCCTTATCGGTAGGTGCCGGTATGGGCCGGGCTTCTTCTTCTTTCTCAGCAGCGGCTATCAGCTCACTGCGTGACGATGGCGACGTGGTCCCTAGCGTAGCTATAGGGACAAACTCAGGTAACTTTACTACGACAGGAGGGAGTGTCGGTGAGGGTGGAGCCGGGGAGTATAACCTGGCGGGGTGTTCTTCTGTCCAGGTTTTGACGACTTCTGGGGACGGTGCGCTGGCACGATGGTAATCAGGGGGTGTGGTCTGGTTCTGCAGTATAGTGTCGATAGGGTTTACAGTATGAGGAGGTGGTGTAGGTGGCATCTGGTCCCTAAGGACGTTGACTACATCATTAATAGTGTCTCGTGCCTCACGAGAGGTTTCGACCGAGTCTTGGATGCTGGCAACGATGGCGGAGGTGGTTTCTGAGACTGTTTGAACGGTGGCCAGCAAACCCACAAGGTTGCTAATAGTAGAGCGAGGATTTGAAGGGAAAATGGTATCCGCGAGAGCAACGCGGCTTGGTTCGATCTCCACATCTGGGCTATGTGGTCTAAGAACTCCTGCTGACCTCTTGTTAACAACGCGTATGCCTTCTCTAAGGTCTTCCTCAAAACCACGAGGCAGCAAATGAAGAGCATGGCTCCTAATGCGTTTCTGTAAGTGCATAAGGCTGATGCGAACTTCGGGCTTGGCAACTCTTCTTGCCCACTGCTCCATAAGAATGGCATTGCGGATGATGTGGATGACGAGGGACGCGGCGAAGGCATCCCTTCTAATGACGATGTTGTTGACTTCAATGGCGTACTCTTCACACATGAGCACGGCTTCGATAAAGGTATATTCTTCGAGGTCATCGATGTAGCGGGTGAACCTTTCTGCGTTGGTATCGCAGGTGGAGTCTTTGGCGGGGGAGGTGACGATGGCAATGGGATGAGCGTAATCGTGAGCGATGGGGGAACAGCGGCGGACTGGGGTGACGAGGGCATCGGTGGTGTCGGTGAACTGGGAGATGGACGATTCTGTGATTTCTGACGTGGAGGCATTGGGCGAGGCTGGGGTCGATGGGATGTAAACGGCGGAAGGCATATAGATCGAGTGGGACGACGACTGAACGATGATAGTGGTTCGGGTTGAAGAGCCACTTCACAGGTTGTGTCACTTTTTATATGCTTTCAAGATCCGCTCGGCATTCTCCAGGTTGACTTCCAGTAGCCACTCGTTGTCAGCTGATGAGTATCCTTTCCACGTCACCAGATATCTTCGGCGTTTGCCATTCCCTTTATGAGATAATATTGCTTCTACTTCGTATTCTTCTTCTTCTTCGATGACGTCAGGTGCTGGTTCTAGGAAATTCGGACCGTGTACGTCGTTTTCGCTATAGGATGATAACTGAGAAGCATGGAACGTGTTGTGGATCTTCCACTGCTTCGGGAGTTCTAGTTTGAATGTTATTGGCGATAGGACTGCGGTGATCGGGAACGGTCCGTATCTCTTCGGGGCGAGCTTCTTCGAAGGTAGTTTCAGGCGTAAGTTCTCCGCTGATAACCAAACCTTATCTCCTATCTTCCACGGGGTGTACTTCTGCCTATACGATCGTTCTGCCATCTTTTGCATGGCGAGGTTATGACACAATATCGCTTCTTCTCTGATCTTCTGTAGGGTTCTGACTCGTTCTTCGGCAGTTGGTACGGTGGAGTCTGGAATGAGGTGTGGGATGGCACATGGTTCGTATCCCATCATCAGGAAGAATGGCGATGCGTTCCGTGCATCGTGCTTTCGGTGGTTATGCACGAATTCTGCAATTGGTAGATGCTCTACCCAATCTTCGGGGTTGTTCTGGCAGTATATCCGGAGGTACGTCTCTAGTTCTTGGTTGAGATGCTCAGTCTGGCCATCCGTCTGAGGGTAATATGCGGTGGATGGTGCGATGTCGTATTCTAGGAGTCTGGCTAGCTCCTTCGAGAATCTGGATAGGAATTGTGGGCCTCTGTCCAAGATAAGCTTATCATGGAGCCCGAATCTTCTGTAGACGTGTTTCAAAAATAGTTTTGCTACCCCCTCCGAAGTGATCATTTTGTTGCATGGAGTAATAATTACCCCCTTCGTAAGCACATGGTCTACCACGACCATGACACTGTCAAAGCCCCCGGATGTAGGGAGGTCGGTGATCAAATCAACAGAAAGCTGGGCAAAGGGGCGCGTCGCGGAGGAAGGGATTGGTGTCAGAGGCGGTCGCACTGGATGAGTATCTGCTTTCATCTGCTGGCACAAGGCGCAGCCATCAACATATTTCCTAATATAGGAACCCATACCAGGCCACCAAGCTTCCCGTTTGACGAGTTCTTCCGTCTTAAAATGACCAGGGTGACCCGCGGTAGGGTGATCATGATATCTTACAAGGATCTCAGGGCGGTGTGCCAGCGGGATATAGGCACGGTCTTTGAAGTACAAGATATCCTTATCTATTCTCCAGTCGGACAGCGCCGACTTCATCGGTGGGAGGCATACGCCGTCAAGGGCATCAGAGGCGACTTTAAACACTGGATCATCCAGTGGATCTGAGGAGCGGAGGGTGTCGGCGAGGTCGATGTCTAGTAACCGTACAAACATAGAATCTGGGAGGAGGACCTGATCAGTATTGTCGTCCTTGCCTATTCCGTGATCAGGCCGGCACGATAGAGCGTCCGGTGCTGCTAACTTGCTACCTGCGACATGGTGGAGTTCCAGATCATATTCAGATAAGAACATCTGCCAATGGGCCTGACGACGTGTCAGCTTCTGGGCCGTATTGAAATAGAGCAGGTTCTTATGGTCGGTGAATACTATGATTGGATGTGGGTTCCCTTCCAAGTAGTGTCTCCATTCAGCGAGTGCTCTGATAACCGCAAGCAACTCTCTATCGAAGATTTGGTAGTTGCGTTCAGCAGGGTTAAGCGACTGCGATAGATAAGCACAGGGATGGTAGACACCGTTTTTATCAGTCTGAAGGAGGACCCCTCCCATGGCTACGAGTGATGCGTCGGTGGCAATAGCAAATTGCTTGGTGGGATCTGGATTACGTAGTACTGGTTTCGTGGTGAAGGCACGTTTTAGTGCATCGAAAGCATCCTGTTCCGTGGCTGTCCAAGCGAACTTATTATCCTTCTTGGTGAGGTCTACCAGTGGTCGTGCGATGTCAGAGTAATGGGGAACAAACGATCGATAGAAGTTGCAGAACCTGAGGAATGAACGAACTTCTGAGACGTTCTTCGGTACTTCCCATTTCCTGATTCCTTCCACCTTCTCGATATCCGATGTGACCTGTCCTGGGTGAATAACCATGCCGAGATATTCAACTTCTTCGGCATCGAAGGTACACTTCTCTGGTTTGCAAAACAACGTTTCTTTTCGCAATTTCTCCAATATCCGCCGTGTCCTCTTCCGGTGTTCCTCCAGATCATTTGAAAATATAAGGAGATCGTCCATGTAGACGATGAGCCATCCTTTGTTCAGTTCTTGTTGGAACATGCGGTTCATGTACGCCTGGAATGTCGCCAGTGAATTACATAATCCAAAGAACATGACGTTCGGCTCATAGAGCCCGAATTCTGTCGTAAAGGCCGCCTTCCATCTGTCGTCAGGGTGAATACGGATATTATTATACCCTGATCTGATGTCCATCTTCGTGAAGTACTTCGCTTGATGAAGTTGTGCGATAAGCGAAGTTGGCAGTGGAAGGGGGTATGCGTTCTTGATAGTCCATTCGTTAATGTACCGGTAGTCTTGCGTAGGTCTGAGGTCTCCGCTCTTTTTTCCAACAAAGAAGAATCCACTCGCTTGCGGGGATTTAGATTCCGAGATAAATCCTTTAGCGAGGTTCTCATCTATAAAGGTCTTTACGGCTTCTCGTTCTTTTGGCGATAGCGGGTATATCTTTGAGACCCTGGGGACATATCCAGGTTTAGTCTCAATACGGTGGTCGGTTCCAGGTCGTTCGGGTGGTAAGTGGTTAAGACCATCTTTGGCAAATACGTCAGCAAAGTCATGGAGATAAGCTGGTACGAGTTCTTCAAAGCTTTTCTTCTTTGCTTCCTTCTCCGCCGTGGCAAACTCCTGAGACTTGCTGCTGAACTTAAGGGGGGTCGCGTGTTGTTCAGTGTAAGAGGTGCCGTCACGTGTAAGGGGGGTGTCCATTGAGACGTCTTCGATAACCCTGACCGTTTCGCCGTTAAGTGCGTATTCCGCTAGGAACTCTCCTTCTTCCAGTGGGTAGTCTGCGATGTTTCTGACCAGTTCTTCCAATGTGTCCATCCAAACGTCATCTTTTGTGTCAAAGTTTGGTGGTGGATTGTCATCCTCGGTGGGTAATAGCGGTGGTACCGGTGTCGCTTCTTCATCTGGGATTTCTTCGATCGAGGCGAAGGGAGGGGGCATTGGGTCTCGTTGCTCCATGCTAACGCTTCGTTCAGCCTTCCTCTTCCCTTTCTTCTGCTCTTCGATTGGTCGCTGTTCTTTGACAGCCGGTCCGGGGCGGAATGATTCTTCTTGCTCCGCCTTCCTCTTGTTCTTCTTCTGTTCATCGACAGGCCTCTGTTCTTTGACAGCAGGCTTTGGACGGAATGATTCTTCTAGCTCCGTCATCCTCTTCTTCGGCCTCGCTATGGGTGATATCGGTCTGGGAGGTAAGACAACCCTTGGTTTCGGTGGCATGGGCTTTATGTCTTCCTTCATCGGGGATGTTGGTCTCGGTACTTCTTCCGTCTTGGGTAAAGGTACTCCCTTTGGTGTTTCGTCAACCTCTATTGGCTGCGGCTCAAGGCCCTTCAGAGGGGGACCTTCGGTCGTCGGGCTGGCTTTCCTGAGCCTAGACTGGGCCCATTTAGGCGTCGTGTCAGGGCGGAAGAAGGGTTTAAGTTTATTACCCTTCCGGGCATCGTCGATGCTTCTTTTGACCTCCGCCGATCGTTCGGTCGCTGGGAGCTTTACTGTTTCGGCTGCCCAATTGATAGTGGGGTTCATGGCTTTTAGCCAAGGAATACTGAGAAGTATCTGGTCGCGTCGTCCTAACCGTGTTACGTTGAATTTCCCAAACATGACACGCTCATCGACTTTGACGTGAAGCATGCAATATCGGGAAATGAGCCCTCCTTTCGAGTAGCTGCCGTCCGCTGTGGTAACAGCGAAGGGTTTCTTCAGCGGGTGTGTCCTGCCCCAGAATCAATGACTGCTGTGGTGTCGACTGGGTCTTTACGGACTCGGGAGAAAAGAGTAATCAGGATGCGCATTTCCTTTCTTTCTCCTACTTTGCGTACAAGTCGTAAGGGCCTAGTGGGGAAGTCTATCGTTGACGAACTAGCTTCCCAAATTAAAAATCCTCAGCGAGTCTCCTGGCTTCTTCAACCTCCATATCGGTATCTCCTTCTTCTTCGATCTCCTGCTTCCTAACAGGGACTTTCTTCTTCGGGCACTTATTGGCACGGTGGCCCGTCTGGGCGCAGTGGAAGCACTGGCCCTTCTTCATATACTCGCGGCGATCCGCATCGGTAAGGCGATCGACCTCCATGGCATCAGGGTCAGATCTCTTGGAGTTAGGGACGTACTTATGTCCGTTCTTCTTCTTCCCGTTCCCGTCTCCTTTCCTTACTGCAGAGTACCGCTCCCAGTTGGCGTTCTGGATGACGGCGGCGGAGATATAGGTTTCGATGGTTATGGGGACAGTCTCCATCTGACAGATAGCACGCTGGAGACCGGGTTTCAACCCTTGCTCAAAGAAGTAGATGAGGGCGGTGCTCTCCTTGAGGGCCGATTCGGCCATAAGGGTACGGAACTCGGCGATGTAGTCCGTGAGGTTCCCGGTATGCTTAATGTGACCGATCTTGGTCATGGCGCTAACCTTTTCGTCGGCAGTGACAAACGAAGCTTTGAATTGCTTCTCAAAATCTTCAAACTTTCCCCACGCTTCTCCTGCTTCGAATACTTTCGAATAGAAATTCAATGCCCATGCTCCTGCTGTTCCATTCTTCATGTAGGCGAGGGTGGTGGCGATCTGCTTCTGGTCGGTGTCATAGTATCCAGCATTAATAGCGAAGTAAGTTTTTACTGAGTATAGCCATCTCTTGGCATCTGCTGGTGTCCCATCGAATTGCGTGGGTAACCCTGCCTTGAGTTCGGGCGATGTGATTTTGACTGGGGTAGGGGTGGATCCGGACATGATGTCTTCAGTATCGGTGATACTAGTACGTATTAGTCTAGCTTTGGTCTGGGCTACGTCGTGGTAGAATCAGGTTCCGTTTCGTGACGGCTCGGGCTGATTATCGGCGATGTCGGGGGGTTCTGATGACGTGGTGCTCACAGATGTGTGGCGTGCGAAAGACTTGAATCTTTTGTTATGACTGGGATGGGCTCGTTGAACGACAGTTCAAAAGAGAACAGTGGTCGTTAATGTATCAACGCTTTACGTAGAAAAGACTACGACGTTGTCAGACAACACAGATGGTTTCGTGCTGGGAGCAGTACGAAACTGGCTGAGTCGAATATAACTGTGTTCGGACTAAGACTTAGGAGTGCTAAGACTTAGAAGACAGCTTCACAAAGATGACTAGAGTTGAGAGGCTCTAGTGAAGGATGTTCCAGGTAAAACCCAGTAAGATTCAAGTGAGGAATCTACAAGTACAGGAGAGCCTTTAAATACTAAAGTATGTAGGGACTTTAGGGCAGGCTTGAGACAGCTATAAATGGCAGATAACTAAGTATGGTATACAACGACGTGAGTCAATGGAATGTGATAGAACGTCGTGGAATGTATGAGTCAACAGAAGTCCATAGAACGTCATAGAATGAAAGAGAACAGAATAGAACATACAGTCATGTGACGTGTAGGAGTACAACCGGAACGTACAGTCATGTGACGTGTAGGAGTACAACCGTTAAGGTAATAGTGACATAAGCAAAGGAAAATGAATAGGGGCGTACAACGATTGTAACAAGAAGCTTGCACCAAAATGATATGGACCATTCTCAATCATCGAAGTTTGTTCTCTCCCCCATTACATTCAAACTCCATTTTTTTTTGCAATGGAAGATTCACCCCATGTTCCATGCTTCTGTCTTATCATCCTATAGTGAAACAAATGTGCATGGTCCAAACTTCCTTGAACCACCTCCTCATGTCATTGAAGAAGAAGAAGAGTATGAAGTAGAAGTGATCCTATCACATAAAGGGACCAGCCAGTGAGAAATGCTGTTACCTTGTGACTTGGAAGAGGTATTCATCAGCTGGCAATGAGTGGCTCCCAGAAGAAAATCTCTGAAACTCCACTTGAATCTTGAACACTTATAAACATGCCCTTTAACCATCCTCATCCTCTCTCTGGACTTTGAATATCTGCAATCACTCTACTGCCAACATCACTCCTGTCTCTGTTTATGTTTACACAAATAAAGACAACAATTATGACAACCTCATCAATGACATCAACAGTACCTCCCTTATCATGTTGGTGTTGCTCTATGAAGGGCATGCCATCAAAATCAACAATATCCTCTGAAGACAGCACAACCATGTTCCCCAACTAGTCATCAACATCATTTGCACCACCACTGTGACAGTCAAACTCGCTATAGGCTCACATGACCTTATTATCACATAGGTATCAAGCCAAAAGTATTTCCCTATCATTATCCATACCCCTCAGCTTCTCCATTCCTTACCAAGCCCCTTTCCCCTGTATTACCCCTATCTCTGGTTCTGTTCTGAGCTCTGGCAGCCCCATTGCTGCTTAGTGGCCACCCTATGGCAAATTTCCTTGCCTTATGTTTTGTAACATGTGGTACATCCTTATTACATGTCTACTGCATGGTTTTCCTATTCCTTCCATCAAAATTACTATTACTTAGGTATATAATTTCCTACCTACCAAGACTTGTACTTCACTACCCTTCTACTGTACACTCAGTAGGAGAAGTCACTATTACCTTTTGGTATAGTTTTCAATCATTATATGAAATGCAATCCTTATCAAAAATTATAATAAATCCTTATCTTACTGCACACAACACCTTCACTATACTGCTATACCACTCTACCACTGCTTAGTAACATTTTCCCATGCTGCACACAGCTTCAGCATACATCACACTACCTTCAGAAACCATCTCAGTATCTTCAGCAACTATCCTGCTATCATCAGCCCCTATCTCACTATCTTTGGTAACCATCTTGGACAGCATCTTAGGTAATACAGACTATTTCCAACTAGCATCTCCCTCAGGTTGAATGTTCTTGTCCTACAAGTAGGGCAGCTAGGCAGACTTTGACATATACTAGTCTAGGTAGCAGTCTGCTATCAGTCTAGCTAGTCTTTACACTGCACTTATGGGCAAAATTGCTGCTGACACTACAGATCCTTTTATCAAGCAGCACCTCCTGCACCATGGGAAACATATCCATCACTATTGTCTATTGTTGCTTCCTAATTCTTTTAAGGAATGTGTTGAAGAAGCTATCCACTACATGTTACAATCGTTGTATGCCCCTCTATTTTCTCTTTCTTTGTTGCATCTATCTTTCCTATGCTTACCTCATCATTCCCTTGTATATCACTTTTGCTCACGGTCACTTGACTGTACGTTCATACATGACTCACCTGACTCATTTCCTCTTCATGATGTCATACGTTCAATATGTTGTACGATAGCTGCCTTTTTTTATTGGTTACGCAGATCATTGGTATCTAACGAAGCCTACCCTAAAGTCTCTTCGTACTTTAGTATATAAATGCTCGTAGATATACTGTATTTCTCTATTCTAATCTTACTGGGTTTTACCTGGATTCTTCCTTTGCTAAGGACCCCCAATCCTTAGTCGTCTAAGATCGTATCTAAGGCTTGGCACACCTAAGTCTTAGTCTAAAGCGAACTTACTTGCCTCGACTCAGCTAGTTCCGTGTACCTATACTCAGACCTACCTTCGTCGTTGTAGAACGTATCCAACCCAGCCAGTCTAGTTCTCTCTTGGACTAATCTGCCTTAGTTGTTTACCTTGAACTGTGCTAAGCCTCCGTCCGGTTAGCACTCTGAACCCACGACTCTTGATACTGCTTATTTGCGGCAGTTGTGTTCAGAACTATCCCAGTTCGTAACACTACATCGCCAAGCATTGAGCAGGCATTGCTCACCCTCCCTCTCTACACAGAAATCAGCTGATGAGTACATCTATTACCTTGTCCTATTCAAACACTTATCCTCATGTTGATGCCCTTACTGGGTTACTTGATACTTTGCAAGATACTGCTGTCTTCATGGTTAAAGAAATACATGCAAAAGTAACACATAATCCAGACATGCAGGAAGTATTAGAAGATATGGTTGGAAAATGACTCCTGTCTTATACCACCACACATCCAGACTGGCTCTGTGACTCACAGCTTGAAAAACAGTTAAAAGAGCTTAACATCCATCCCCCTATGATACTTCCAGCAGAAATTAACCTTGCCCCTGCTACCATTATTACTGAAGAACACCCTGCTGGCCTTTATGATGCTTTCACTGAGGCTCATGAAGATATTGTTGCTACTTGTGTAGTCACAGAAGTTATGGGAACATCTGTGGAAATTGAGTCTATCCCCCCGGCCACCAGTCTGATTGACCCATCCTCTTCTGGACAGGTGTCAGTCAAAATGTTATGACTGGGATGGGCTTGTTGAACAACGGTTCAAAAGAGAACAGCGGTTGTTAACATAGTAACACTTTACATAGAAAAGACTACGACGTTATCAGATGACTAAGGCAGGTTCGTGCTTGAAGCAAGACGAAACTGGCTAAGTCAAATATAATCATGTTCAGACTAAGACTTAGGAGTGCTAAGACTTAGAAGACGACTTCACAAATGACAACTAGAGTTGAGAGGCTCTAGTGAAGGATGTTCCAGGTA
>MU172944.1:63582-75313 GCA_016695475.1 Suillus decipiens
TAACTATGTATAGTATACAACGACGTGAGTCAATGGAATGTGATAGAATGTTATGGAAGATACGAGTCAAGAGAATATCATAGAATGATGACGTCGATGGAATGTTACAGAATAGACTGTGAGAGAAAAGTCAAGGTCATATGACCGTGTAAGAATACAACCGATAAGGTAGTAGTGACATAAGCAAGAGGAAAATGAATAGGGGGCGTACGACGATTGTAACACAAAACACTTGGTCCCACTTCCTCTTCCAAGCCTGCTGAGCTAATCATGGCTGCTGAAGAAATGCCCTCCACTTCTTTGATTCCTTTCCAATGTCCACTTTCTGACAACCGACCCATCTGCTCTCACAAATGTCACTATGGTGCTAGGCCAACTAGATCTGCTAGCCCTAGACCTCTTCTTGTCCCTTCCCCCCTCCGTCAATTGTTTTATAATCATGACAAAAATATGAAATGTTGTTTCTGTTGGTCACCAACAAGCCAATTGCCCCAAATACAAATGTCATGTCTGTGAACACTTCCAACCCAGCCATCTCATATTATACTGCCCTCAGTTTTATGGAAAACCTCCATTCAACCTCACCTATTGCAACAATGGCTTTTATAAAGCTCTCTGGGAGTGGGAGGCATACTTGGATGCTGTCCATGTCAGGATACCCAAAGACGAGCAACTCTTTTGTTGTGTAGAGGAAACTAACTATATGATGAGGCACACTGGTGGCATGGAGGACAAGGATGAGCACCTCAAAGATCGGAACTACTATGATAAGTGCTATGAGGTCAACTTGGATCAGTAAAGTTGGTGTCTTTACATGTAAAACAGGGGCAATGTTACAGTTATGTATGCCCTTATTTATTTTCCCTTCATTCCCACTAGATCTCCATTTATATCATCACTCACCTGATACATTTCAATATGTTTGTACTATAGCTGCCTTCCTTCTTTGGATATGCACTTACATTCTCACAATTACTTTTCCATGACCTTAGGGTGCTCTTGGTCTGTGTGCACATTGTTACCTATTTAAGCACAGTGTACTATGCCTGTATTCCTTACATTAATCTTACTGAGTTTTACCTGCATATTCCTTCACTAAGGCCTCTCAACCTTAGTCATCTAAGTTCTTCTCTAAGTCTTTGCACTCCATTGACTTAGTCTAAATTCTTGATCTTGTACTCAACTTAGCCAAGTCTTGTTCATTGAACCTTTGCTCTTCTGCAGAGGTATAGAAGCTTGAGTGCATAGTCTCTCTTTTGCAGCTGCTTGTTAGGACTATCCCAGTTTGTAACACTACTCACACCACTCACCTTCTACTGTACATTCAGCAGGAGAGATCACCTCTTCCCTTTGGTGCATGATTCATGTGCTGGAGTATTCATTCATTATATCTTACTGCTGTGATGACCATATTGCTGCTGAGCTCATGTCCCAAGCATTCCACACTCATACCAAGTCTATGCTGAGGGAACCAAATGCTAATGGCACTCATACAAACCCTTTGAACTACATTGTCCATCCATGTCCTATCTAAGTCCATCTAGCTCTGTTTGGTGCATATTATTTAGTAACTGCTGAAACTGATCCCATGACAAGCATTTGTTACATACACACCTATGCTGCAGTACCTTGCAGTATTATTACATGTTTTGCCTATTTGCCTCATGCTCTCACTACTATCCTTGCCTATCCATCCCAGTTGCTCGTGCATCATGTTAAAAAGCCTCTGCTTATACTTCACTTCCTCTGTCTGTAGTAGCCATAGAAGTCACTCATAGTATTAATCTTTTGTTTCATGCAATCTATCTTCATTCTGCCTTAACTTTCAACCAATGTCATACATGGTATATAATTCATACCATGCTTATACCATAATAAGAGTATCTAATGGCTGAGGCTATACACATCTCTCAACTTACCCTATGATTTTTCATTGATTTATTTGTTCACATTTATCTTCTTCTAGAACAATTCTTTCATATTCTATCTTTTTCTATTTTATTCTAGAATCTTTTCTCTATGGACATTTTTGATTCATAAGACTTTCAGAGTTGACTCATCATGTTTTTGTCATGAATGTTTAGTCTTTATAAGATCTTGAACCTTATTTGTAATATACTTAGTAAGTAGGATAATTCATCTCATTTGGATCATGAGATGACTCATTTATTTTTGTCATGCTTTGTAAGATTACAATTGTATTTATAATGTACTTAGTAAGTGGCTGATTCATCATGTCACATGGTCTGGTTTGTAAGCTTTCTTTTTACCAATCCAGCTGATGAATCATGCTTAGTAAGGGGATTCCAAAAAGGTATAGAAGGACCCCATTTTTGCAAAATAATAACTTCCCTCTTTACACTCAGAATCTCAAAACTAGTAAAAATAACCTAAGACCTAAAGTGAAGGTAATACTAGACCCACTTTACAATAGGTTCTCAAAAGCAAGTGAGATTACATAAGATTAAAGTGAAGGCAAAACTAGTGCCTAGAAGTTAAAACTAAGAGACCATCTTTCTGAATTATATACTACCCAATTGTGGTTGACTATATAACAAATCTAACTTGTAAACTGTACAACTAAGCTTCATATATAATAAGGGTACTCAAAGTAAGAATAGGATTTTTGCTAAAGCTCACTAGAGGCTTGGTAAGGCCAGTTAGAGTACAGCCAGAATGGAGAGCAAACACATGGCAAACCTTGGCATCCAGGCGGAGTTCAAATGCTATGCCTGCCCTTTGACTACCACCTTGTCATTGTTCTGTGTGATTACGGGCTTTACAGATGCCCTCCACAAGGGGCCAAAAGGCCATGGAACAACTTTAGGGGCACATTACTTGTGGAAGAGGCAGTAAGAGCCGAGGATCACATAATTCTGCTGGTACCAGCTCAGATAACACAAAAATTCAGATCCAGTGGTTGTCAGCACCGTCTCACACACAAAAGGTCATTGACCACCTCCATAATAATCAGACAGATTGTCACATCTTATTTTACTCCGATAGAAAGCAATTGCAAAGTGAAGGTGACTGCCCCTCAGGAAAAGATAAGGTTTCAGTATGTGCTATTATTGCAAAGTACATTTTTGAGGACAACAATGGGTGTGGGGGCTGTTATGCAGTTGCACCAGACAAGTTTTGAGGCTCTGCAAGTGATCACATCAACAGGTACATTCTCCTCATGCATCTGTTACATTATGTACTAACATTTTCTTTTAAAGCCTTAGAAAAAGTATTGTGAGTGTCATGATAAGCTGCATGCAACTGGCACTGGTGTCATGCCCCAGGATGAAGGTTCTGTGCAGAATTTACATGGTACGTATTTCTTTTTTATTTATCTTAGCCTTACTGACTAATCTCACAGTGCAAATATTGAAAGAATTCCCCTGGTATGATGACCTTCTTAGTGTCATGGGGGGAATCCTGCCTTGTCTCTCAGAACAGTCACATCGTGTCCAGGTGTGGACCATGCTGGCAAATATTTTTCTCTTTCATCAACTGCAGGCAGCTCTTACTCTGACACTCTGTGCTCTGGGAGCACTCAATTTGGCAGTCAGCCACACCCTCCTGCTGGTCAGCCTTATCCTCCTGCCTCTGGTGGTCAGCCATACCCTCCCATCAGTCAGCCTTACTCTCCCGCCTTAGGTGGTCAGCCATGTCCTCCCACCTCTGGTGGTCAGCCATATCCTCCTGCCTCTGGTAGTCAGCTTTATCCTCCCACCTCTGGCAGTCAGCCTTACCATCCCACCTCTGGTGGTCAGCCTTACCCTCCTGTCTCTGGTGGTTAGCCTTTCCCTCCCCCTGGCCATTACTATGAACCGCCTCTTGACGATGATGATGACGATACTGCTATGCCCCTTAATTATGATGATGATGCCATGGACTTTTTATTTGGTGACATATGACAGCCTACTCCCCCCCATGACATGATTACAGTAATGACCCTAATGTAACTATTCTAAACAGCCCACTGATGTTGAGACACACTCCATTGAAGTGCCCACATCCTTCATCACCACCTTCATCTCCCATCACTCCCCCACCAGCTCAGGACTTTGTGCTACCAGGCACCTTGCAGACCTCTCTTCAGGACAGTTGTGCCTCATTTGGCATGGCTGATCTGAAGTGTCACATCAGCATGGGGTTGCTCTAACCACCAACATCTCGTCGCTCCTTGGGTTCTTCGCAGTCCAAGGCCACATCAGTGTCATCAGCTCCCATGTTGACATCAATGATGTCACCAGTCAGTTCATCATCCATAGGAAAACAGCAGAAGAAGAAGTAGCATTTGGATGTCCAGAGTAGGGTTGATATACTTAACGCCAAAATTGAGAACATGCAGTCTGACAAGATCACATGGGAGGAGCTCAAAAATGAATGCTACTTGGTCAAGTATAAACTTGCTCAGCAGGTCAATGAGCACAAATTCCTCAAGCATGAGTGCATAGATGATTATGCTGAAGCTGCCGCTGTGCATATACGTGGCCTGGAGGCTAAAAACTCTGAGATCCATCTTCATGAAGCAGAGGCAAAAATGCATGATGCACTTGTGCATGTGCATAAGGAGGAGGAAACAACACTGCACCTCAAGATTGAGTAAGCATGGCTCAAGGGCTCTAGTTCTGGGTCTTGAGTATGACACTTTTTTTATTTGTTCTTGTTTCATGCCTTGTTCATGTTGTGCATATGTTACTCATGTTGTTCTGTTGTTCTGTTGTGCTACATTTACTATACACTGGTGTATCTTCTGTACTAGCTTGTCAATGAAGTTTGTAACTATTAATGGTACTCAGAGTAACTTTCATAAGGCTTGGTAAGGCTTGGTAAAGCTAAGTAAGGCCAGTTAGAGTACAGCCAGAACATGCAGCAGACATGCAGCAAGCTTCTGCATCCCAGTGGAGTTGAAATAACCATGCCTGCCCTTCGACCACCACCTTGTTGTTGCTCTGGGCAACTGCAAGCTCCACAGAGGCTCCCCTGGAGTGGAAAAAAGATTGTAGAAAAGATGCAGGGGCCCATCACTCGTGGAAGAGGTGGCAAGTCTCAATGTGCACAAAGTCCCAGCACTACCGGTGGCTCAGACCACACCAAGATTCAGATCCAATGGCTTTCTACACCCTCCCACACCCAGAAAGTCGTTGACCACCTCTATGACCACCCAGCTGACTGCCAGATATTATTCTACTCTGATGGCAAGCAGTCGCACACTGAAAATGACTGCCCCTTGGGCAAAGACAAGATTTCAGTGTGCACTGTGATTGCAAAATATGTCTTTGAGGATGACACTGAATATGCAGACCACTATGCGAGTGCACCAGACAAGTTTTGAGATTCAATGAACAATCACATAAATAGGTATGTTTTACTCGTCATCCTCATCATATGTACTAATATTTCATTCAAAGTCTCAGAAAAAAGTATCATGAATGCCATGACAAGTTACATGCGACCAGTGCTGGTATCATGCCAGATGGTGAAGGTAATGCTGAGAATTTGCATGGTGTGTATTTCCTTATATTTATCATCACCTGACTAATTCAGATTACAGCGCAAATCTTGAAGGAATTCCCTTGATATGATAAACTTGCTAGCATCATGGGGGGGAATCTTGCACTTTCTCTCAAGACAGTCTCATCCTGCCTGAGAGTAGACCATGCTGAAAACTATTTTTCAATATCTTGTACAGTGGGCAGCTCATATTCTGAAAGTCTGCAGTCTGGCAGTGCTCAATTCAGTACTCATCCTCTGCCCCCCAGCAGTCATCCTCAGCCCACTGGCACTCACTCATACCCTCCTTATGATGCTCATCCTCCTCTTCATGACTCTAGTAATCAGTATTATGTCCCACCACCTCAGCCCAACTATTCTACTGGCCCTGAGCGCCCTCAGTACCATGTCCTTCCACCCCAGGCACACTATCCTCCTGGCCTTGAGTGCCCTCAGTACCATGTCCTTCAGTCCCAGCCAAACTATCCTGGTCCTGAGTGCCCTCAGTATACACAGTGCCCCCATTTCAGTATGTTCTCTGCATGATCTCATTCTCTCGATTTGCCTGATTCTGACAGTGAAGCAATGGACTTTTCCTTTGATGATGTACAATGTCCTACTCCCCCTCCCAGATATGATTATCATAACAAACCTAACATCATGATCCTCAATAGCCTCCCAAAGCCCAGACCCACTACATCACAGTGGCCACTTCCCTCCTCATCCCCTTCACCTCCCTTCACTCCCCCATCCAAGTCTGAATTTACCTTACCACCTGCAGCACAGACTTCCCACCATGACAGTCATGCATCCTTCAGGATGTCTGATTTGAAGCGACACATGGGTTCAGTCAAATTAATGTCTTGCTGCTTATCAGGGTCATTGAGGTCCAAGCCTGCATCTATTGCATCAGCATCATCAGCCCCTGTGTCAACATCTATGATGTCCCCCAGCAATCCCTCATCTGGGGGGAAAGCAAGGCAGGTGATGAAGCAGCAGTTGGATATACAGAGTCAGGTTGATAAGCTGAATGACAAAATCGAGAGCATACAGTCAGAAAAGATTATGTGGGATCAACTTCGAAATGAGCGCTACATGGCTAAGTACAATCTCGCTCATCAAGTCAATGAACATAAATTTTTGAAAACCAAGCACACAGATAATCACGCTGAAGCAGCCATCTTGCATCAATGTGCCCTGGAGATGAGAGATTCCGAGATATGTCTTTGCAAAGCTGAGACAAAAATGCATGACGTGCTTGCACATGCACACAAGGAGGAGGCAGAAATGTTGCACCTCAAGATAGAATATACTCGCCTCACTGGGTCTGGGTCTTGAGCTTGCTATGTTTTTCATTTGTCCTTGCTTTATGACACTTTTAGGCTGTTTGTACTATATATGTCACTTGTTCTCTTGTACTACCTTTAAAGTACACTGTTGTTGTCATCTACTTGCTGGTCAATGTAGCTACTACTGGTCAATGTAGCTACTATTAGTCTTCTCTTCTGTGTGCTCTGGAGTGGGGACTGTCAAATAAAATATCCATCAACCTCTCACGCTGTGCATGACCTGGTGTCCCCCCATGTAATCTATCACCCACTTGTTCATCACCATCAGGACCTTCATTCTCTGCATGAACTGGATTATTGTCCTCTTGACAGGCACAGTTCACTGAACCACTAGATTCTGTGAGAGCCCTATGTTCTTCAAACCTAATAATCATGTTGTGAAGAATGAGACAATACTGAATCCAGTGGACAGCTGCCTGCAAGTCATCAGCTGAAATGATGTTCTGTCAGAGGTCTCAAAGGGATTGAAAGCGCCCTTTTAATGCAGCAAATGCATGTTCAACACAGACACAAACCTAATAAATTATAAATTTAGAAAAATCAGGAAAAATCAGGGAATAAATGTACAAACTGAAGAAAGATGAGAATTGAATGTCCTCTGGTTTGCTGTCAGGCATCCATTGCAGGGCTTCTTGAAAGGAGTAATACACCAAGTGCTTAGTGGATAAGCACTGTCTGCCCAGATCCAGTGATCAGCTGGCACAAGTGTGTCATGCTCCTGATAGATACAAGTGGATCTAAATGCATATGCATCATGGACACTTCCAGGGTGACCAAGAGCATAATCAACAATGAGAAGATTGCAAGGCATAATAACTGCCTTGAATTTTAGAAAAAAGAATTTTAGATGATTAAAAAAACATACCTGACAGCCAAGAGAATACTGTGATTTCCTATCATAAAAAGGCTGGTGAAAAAAAAACCTGGTGTTGCATAGAGATCAACTGTTGTCCCATCAACAGCAAGAACCCCATTCTGCCATTTAGGGCAAGTGCTAGCCTTTGCACCATACATCTGAGCAAGTTAGAAATCCCTTGAATTATGGGAAGGGAAGCCCATGAAAGCATCATGCTGGTCCAGCAGTGCAACCATTACATGATTGGTGCAATTGACAACTGAGCCAACACTAACACCTGCCCATTGAGACACATCCACTAGGGAGATGGAGTTACCATAATTGCCAGCATGGTTGAGAAAAATTGCAAGTTGAATAGCCATGGGAAGCTGGGAATTATTTGAGTTGTTGTGAAAAATGGGATGGTCTGAGATTAGTCAAGGATGTCATCAAAGATTTCTGGGTCAACACATAATTTGTGGTGAAATAAGAGAGGGTGATGTTCCCCAAAATGAACCAGAAGGTGCAGCTGAGGGGCATGTGGGAGAGGGACAGGAGGAATATTGAGTCTACAAGTCTTGGTAACTTCATCCTGGAGAGCTACAATGGAATCCTGGAGGCAATTGTAGCAAGTAACAATATAATCATCATCATCCAATGAGTTGTCACCATCAGAAAAATCAGATAAGCCAGAAAAGGCTGGAGAAAGAGGTGAGGGGGGTGAAAGCATAATATTCATGAAGATTTCAAGATCAGAGTCATGGGTAAGGTCTAAATCAGAGTCAAAGCTAGAGATAGAGTCAGTAGAGTCATCATCTTCCATGATGTGCTGGTATTTTGCCCTGGCCACCACAAGGGCAGCCTGGTCAAGGTTATTCAGCATCTGTGCATGTGTAGATTGATGAGGCATAGTGAGATTCTAGGGGATCAAAACTCCTATCTATTCAGTGCATATGTGACATAGTGTACAGCGGAGTTTTAAATTTTGGACTTTTCTGATGTTTCATCTCACAGAGTAAGTTGTTGCACTCATTGACCTCACTAGGCTTCAAGGCCTCAAGCCCATCAGAGATTGTGGCTATGCATACAAGGTAAGTACTAATTTTGTGTTTCTTGCTCATTCACTAATATTTGCCCTTGTCTAGTCCTACTCTAGGCTCATTGGGCAAAGGGCCTGCTGCAAATGCCATGTCCTGCTATGTCTTCCAACCATGTAAATGGCAAAACCTCAGCTTCCACATTGGCCACAGTGTTGTCAACTCATCCAACTCCAGTGCACTATCCTTGATGGCCACAATATCAACCACATCTACATCTAAACCATCTAGAGCAGACATTGCAAAGCTCTTCCAGAATCCTTCATCATTGTCTTCCCAGCCACCTTCTGACACATCCTCTCTTTCCACCCAGTCCTCCAATTTACACCTCATCACCTCCCCTCTAGTGCCCAGCCACCTCCTGACACATCCTCTCTCTTTCCACCAGCCCTCCAATTTACCCTCACATCATCTCCTTCTGCCTGGCTGGGTTACTGTCTTTTCTTATATTGGTCTTTGTCAGTTGTAATACACATTTTATTGAGGAATGTAGCTACTTTACATGACTCTGTTCATGTCCTACTCTACTGAATATATGAGTTTCCCTACCAGTGTATCTCTCATGCTTTGAAAATCCTAAGTGTCATTTGAAATTCCAACATCATGCCAATGTATGCTGAGGATTATGGTGGCTTTTTAGCTGTGTTTCCTGTAAGCTCTACCTGAGCTTTAGCAGGCCTTAGCAGGCCTTAGCGAGCTTTAGTGACAATCCTATTCTTACTCTGAGTACCCTTAATAAATTGAGACTCTTTCTTTCATCAGGAAGAAAGACACAAATTAGGAGAACACAACAAAGTTGAAACAGACTTTCATAGGTTGTAACAAGACCTACTAGGGTGAAACATACCTAATATATGTAAATCCAGAACACAGAACTTCCTATCAGTACCCACATACAAAGAAGAAGGACTGTTGAAACATACCCACCCAAGAACTCAGCACATTATCTCCTACAAAGTAGAAAGGTCAGAGACCATGTACTTAAGGACTGGCAAGAAGTCTTATCCCTGTACAGTTGTGTTGTCACTGTATACATGTTCCATATAAGACCCTTAAGTAACAAGACACCAAATGGCACTTAGTAACACTATAAGTTGCCACAGGATACTATGAGCTAAGCTCTCATTTCTCTAACTTCGACTTTCAATCACAGAGTCCTGGACTGCTGCTGGTGATATTGCCATTGCTGCTACTTCAATTGCTATCAGGGTCTATCTTTCATCTTTGGCAGTTTGCCATTGCCACTATCTATGGTATCACTAACAAGCACTTTTGCCATCATGCTACTGTATTCTTGGTCTCAACCCTTCTTGTCTTACCATGGTACTGCTTTCGGTGGCAACATTCAGAATACCTTTCTATACTCTAGTACTTAGTCTTGCTGCATTCTCTCACTAACATACTTAGGGAAATTGCTTCTATTGCAGTCCTCTTGGGTCAAATAGTGTACTCACACCTTCAGTAGGACATATAGTTGCATCTACCTACAGGCCAGCTATTATTTCCTTGTTTCACCACTATTGCTCATTAACTGGGATTCCTGTATTGCTACTGCTACTTGAAATATACCTTCTTTAAAGTCTTTAAAGTCTGATCTCTGATGGTCCTCTCACTATTGCTCTTCAGCATAGCCAGTATCATATTAATCAGTAACTCCCCATCACTCATCACTCAGCTTTCATTGTTTGGTGTAGCCTTCAGCATTCAATGCTCCCTTAACCATTGGTAATCACTTACTGTTACGACTGGGATAGGTCTCATTGGCGACGGCTCAAAAGAGAGCAGCAGTCGTAATGGAGGAAGCACTTTAAGTACAAAAGAGTACTACGCTTTCAGACGACGAAGATAGATCCGAGTAGTGTTACATGGAACTAGCTGAGTCGAATATAATCATGTTCGGCAAAGACTTAGGTGTGCTAAGACTTCGAAAGATGACTTCAATGACGACTAGAGTTGAGAGGCTCTAGCGAAGGATGTTCCAGGTAAAACCCAGTAAGATTCAAGTGAGGAATCTACAAGTACAAGGAGGCCTTTAAATACTAAAGTACGTATGGACTTTAGGGCAGGTCTGGGATAGATGAATATGGTAGTCAACCATATTTAGTATACAATGATATGAGTCAATAGAACATAATAGAACATCGTAGAAGGTATGAGTCAACAGAACATGATAGAATGATGACATCAATGGAATGTTATAGAATAGAGTGGAATGAAGTGCAAACGTACAGTCAAGTGACTGTGGGAGAAGTATGAGGTCACATGACCATGTAAGAGTACAACTGATAAGGTAATAGTGACATAAGCAAGAAAGAAATGAGTAGGGGCGTACAGCGATTGTAACACTTACACCCTGCTCAATGCTATTGCTATATGGCATAGTCATCACTAACATTGGTACCATCAGTATCATCAATATAGTTCATCCTCAGCAAGTATCAGCATCAGCATTGCCAGTATCAATCATACTAACAGTGGCGATGCTACCACTACTTTCAGCATCACTTATATAAAGTATCATGCATCCTATTAGAGGAGCTAAGCTTGTTATACTGAACCCCTTGGGTCGAACATTCTTGCCTTGCAAGTATAGCAGCTGGGTAGAGCATCAACATATACTAGATTAGGTGGTAGTTCACTATCACCTAAGCTAGATTGTATCTTTACAGCAGTACTGCTAATGGCAGTAACTCTTAGAAAGCCATCTTACACTAGCACTTAGTCTCACTGCATTCTCTTGCTAACACACTTAGAGAAATTGCTTCTATTGCAGTCCCCTTGGGTTGTCTAGCTAACTTGCACCTTCCATAGGATTTTTAGTTGCTCTATCCATAGGCCAGCTATTATTTCTCTGTTTCACTGGCAGAGAAATGTGATGACAAAACTTCAAGTTTTGTCTGCAGGCCAAATGAATTGCCCAATCATTGCCTGCCCATTGCCTGCCCATTGCCTGCCCATTGCCT
>MU172944.1:75323-157787 GCA_016695475.1 Suillus decipiens
CCCATTGCCTGCCCATTGCCTGCCCATTGCCTGCCCATTGCCTACCCATTGCCTGCCCATTGCCTAATCATTGTCCACTCATCACCTGGCAAAATCACTACCTTACATAGAACTATTATACTTGAACTTTTGTATTTCATTCAAAGCACTGCAAAAATTTGAAGTTGTGTCTCTATCTATATGTCAGTCTAAATTTTAAATATTTTCTTCACATTTCATACAACATAAAAACTACTCCTAAATGTCACTAACCCTGATGTGAGAGGTCACCATATTAGTAAAGAAAGAACAGTCAAATATGAGATCAAACTATGAACATGTAGCAATACAGTAGGCTGAATGGGATTGAAGACCTATGACGCCATGAAAAAAAGCAGAAGTTGCCATGATAGTTCATAAAAGAGCATGAAAAGGAGAAAGAACGATGAACACAATCAAGCTATCCAAACTTAAAAAAAATTCTATGTTCGCCAATATGGTCTATCTACTAAAGCTGTGAATTGCGGTTGCCCCATGGTCCAAATTGACGTTGTTGAGAACTTGAGACTCAAGATGCAAATTCTATGCTATGACGTCGGTGACTTTACCTATGCTGCGAGTCAACCATCCGTACAAATCTGTATGCTGCTTTGCGTCAGAAACATGATCCCTTGTATATTTTGGCAATTTCATATTAGTTGGTGGTGGCAGAAGTGAACAGGGTTGTGGCAAAACCGACTTTGCGGTTGTCGCCATCCAACACAGTGTAGAAGCGCTGCATAAATGTGTAACCTAAAATAAAGTCAAGCCCTGTGCCACTTTTCGTGTGCAGTTTTTCAACGATGAGATATATGCCATTCTTCTCACCACCAGGGAGCCTGTGATTGAGAGAACGAGGCCATATTTGGGCGTTAGGAATGAGACAGAATATTTCCTGTGCAAAATAGTAAACAAGGGGTGTGAGGCCTGACAAAATTGCCATACATTCTCCATGTGGAATTCTAAGTCATGTAGGACCCTGTACTGGTCCGTGGTAATACGGAGAAGACTAGTCGGCTGATCGAAAGTAGCGCCAGTTGCAGTCTGGTACTTGTCATAGGCATCTATTGAACGCTAATCAGACCATTATTACTTGCTGCACTTTAGATACATACCGGAGGCAAGGGAAATATAGTCGCTGCCAGTATCAATGATACCAGCTGTTTCTTCCAAAACTACCGTGTCACCATAAGTGATGCTCTGTCTGATACCCCAGTACCTCGATGAGGGGTGTGTGTTGGTGATAGGACTGAAACAACATAATTACTAAGAGTCTCGATTGATCTAGGAACTGGGTAACTTACATTTCTGCAATGTTACCAGCGCACTTGGAATAGTCAATTTCACCAAAGGTGAGCTCTCCGACATCGGTGTCTTGATCCCCAGTGATGGGCCTGAAAAAAATACCAACAAGGTTCTGATCAATGACGTCCTCGTCGACCAGGCACTCAATAAAGGTCGGGTATGTGTATGTACCGGGTTTACCTCTCAGGGTGTCGGCTGTCAAAGATTGAGGCCCGATGCCAAGGATACCGTCATGGGGTCTGATGTTCCTCACAGTAGAAGCAACAGCGAGTTGGTAGTCGGGAATAGTGAGCTGACCGCCTAGAGTAACAGTATCGAGGAAGATAGCTCCTATAGACAATTGTAGGCATTTTCAACTCATGATATTGTTGTATGTCATACCAGAGAAGGAGGCAGTAAGACTCCCACTACCGCCGTAGGTTTCCTGTACACCCTGTCCAGTCTCGACGCCGGTTCCGTCGTATGGATTGCGGGCGCCAATCCATGTGACCGCACTACCGGAGTCGACAACCAGGTTGTCTTCAATAATACATTAGCATCCACATATTTTCTTAGTGTTGAACTAACAAGTTGCGGGGGGGTTGCCAACGCCAAACATTACGGTGTATTTACCCCCATCGCTGAATAGCATAGGAATGCTTTCAGCACGTCGGCGCATATGGTAGTCCCTGAAGGCCGCCACGCCAGCTTTATCATGTTGCACGAGGTCAATAATACCATTGGAGAAGTTCAGTCTCCTGGTAAGGGGAAGGATGATGGGGGAATTGCGAACTTCAACGGGAGATCCTGTGATTGACAAAGCGAGGAGAAGTGCCAACAAAGATGCCGTGAGAAACATGACTTATTGCAGTGGAAGCAATATCATACTCAGTAGCCCATTATATACTTCAAGTTTGGGCGAGCGAACGCGATGAACGTGGCACGTACTGTATTCAACGTCCGCCTCGAAAAAGCAATGATGAGGTAATTCCGATCCGACTTAAATTCGACTCGATAAAATGTGGTGAGAGACGGTTAATGTGGTGAGAGACGGTTAATTCTGACAGGTGGCAGAAATTTCGATACAATTCGCCTAGTTGCCAATAAGTTAGTGTTGTTGGCAATTGCCGGCAATATCTCGGGGGTCCTGACAAAACTTGGCACAACTAGTAGTAGTACCAGAGGTCCAGGGGGCAAGCTCATCACAGTAGATTCGCCATCAATCCAAACTTCGAGGGACTCAAACGAGTTGATAATAAGTCCCGTCGAAAATTGTGGAAGTGCAACTATTGTACTTCAAACAGTGGCAGTGGTCAACACATTGAAGGCGGAGATAACCGCCGTCTCTTACATCTCACAAACCCCAAAGAGTGCCTGGATGCTCCACCATCTGTCCGCAATGAAGCTCGCAGAGTCTTATTGTATAAAGGTGCTGCCATTAGCCTGACAGAAACACCACTTTCCCGTGACTCAGACACACCTGCTTCGAATGTTGCTCCAATCAATCAATGTAACATCGGAACGAGTGGTTCGCAGGTGGTCAAGCCAATGGGAAGGATTGGTGAGAAAATCTTCCAATATCTGCGAAGACGTACCCATCAAAAACACTCGCTAGTCCCTCATGCGGCAGATGCCGAACGACTATTTTCGGATCTTGGTGGAATCCAGAGTGTCCGAGTCAAACATTGCAACTTGACAGTTCGCACTTTCGAGACCCTTTAAACTTCGTAACAACTATTCCTATCATGTCCACCAGCGTGCACTTGCTGCTGACCAGTCCGTCGAAAACATGCGCATATTCACACTCGGAACAATGGTGGCATTGACACAGACCTGGCAATGGATCTCGACACATATTTTGCATGGACACCTCCTTTGGTAAGCCAGAGTCAGGCTGACGACGAGCTGGAGGGGCCTGAAAGCTTAACAGAGGATGAAGTTGCAGCTGCCTTTGATGAGATTGAGCAACGCATTGCAAAATTACTATCGGTTATTGATCCCCAGCTAGAAATTGAAGGGTACGAGATTTCGGCGGGAAAGGTGGATGACCTTGCGGAGCTGGAACAGGTTGACAAAGGGAATTATGCCTTTTGAAGACAATGTTCTCTCGGAAATGAGCAAGCGTGCTCGCAGCCGAGACGCAGTATTCCCTTGTTATTTTCGTTCACAATGTCCAGTGACACGTACGTTTCATATCTATGCGATCTTGTTATCATCTTTTCTATTGTACTTATAAAACACCATTGATCTCTTGGGCCAGTACCATACTTTCTTATTGTTACAGTCTCACATACTCAATTCACTCGCACAAGAGCGTGCGAGGTATTTAGCTAGATATGGATTCAGCCTTGCACCTCAGACGTTTGCCTTCGCGCGCAACGACTGAGGTGAGATACTTACATTTTCACATATTCACCTTTACTTACTTCGAGTAGAGAGTCCGTTTGTTACAGGTGAATATCACTAGACGTTTGCCTTCGCGCGCAACGACTGAGAGAGTCCGTTTGTTACAGACCCGCGCGATTGTATTAATCTTTTATGTTCAGCAAGTGGGATTTGACCTGAAGGATAGTATATCTTGGGATGTGAAGTCTCTGTTAACTATGAAAGGTGTCTTGTTGATGTAATAATTGGTAGTATCATTATGAATCGTTGTCATGTTGATGCAGTGTGCCAAGTGCCAGTTGTGCCAGCACTTGGTCAAAACTCAGCCGAAAGTAGTTTTGCCCCCAGCACTACCAATAACCCTACTCAATAACAGTTTATTTGCTGTTTGAACAATAAATGATGGGAAATAAACTGTCAGAGCTATTGAGTGGCAGTTTATTTGGCAGTATATTTCATTCACAAAGATGTCAGAGTAAACTAAGTCTGATTGTGTGCCAAGCCGCCGAAGTGCAAAGATTACAGCAAAGATATTAAGTACTACTGTAGAGTTACGACCATAACTTCGTCACGCGTCCCACCCTCCAATGAATCGAAGCTATTTGAAGTGACAGTCACACTAAATTCGGGGTCACAAAGCTATTTTGTGACATATGGTAAAATAACATAATAAAGACAAAAAATTGCTGTAGACAACTGATTAGTGCAACCAAAAATCATTATACAAGGTGTTTGTGGTGTGCTTGCACTTTCCTCTCCCCACACAAGGGATCTCTTTGCTTCCCCCCCCTCCCTCACCCATGTTCAAAGCTTTGGCAACCTGAGCATGTCCTGCAACATCTGGCTTGTGCACCTCTGCTTCATTATGTGTGATAAGTGAGCCATTATCATCGACTCTGTAGCCTGCCAGTGGGTCCTGGCTGCCACCATCTACAATATGCTGTAAGATGGCCTTGATTGCTACATCACTTCCATCCAAAGCACTACGCTACTAGGAAAGCGGATAAGGGAAAGAATGTATGCTTCGACAGTGTAGATGTGCCGCAGCAACCTCGACCAGGACCATCTTCCAAAGCCACAGATGTGGTAGAGGAAGTGGTTTCACTGCAGGTCAAAGCCTCAGTGATGCCAAATTCAGGCACTAAGGTACTGAAGCCAGCAACCCCTGCCGTGGGTAGTAGCCCATCCTCATCATCGACCCCTACCAAGCCATCAACTGGTACTGCTAACTCTTCTGGCCCCCAATATAGGTATGCTTACCCACTAGAGGACAAGGACGCCAACAAGCGTGTGGTTGATCATATACTCGACACCAATGTTAACATCCAAATGCGAGACCTGATAGCTGTTGCACCCAAGATACAGAAAAGTCTGAAGGATGCCATGACCACAAAGTGTGTCAGCATTAACACTGCTACGGTCAATGAGCTGGGAACCTTGCCGCAAACAAAGGAGCAGATGAAGTTTTATGAGTGATTCCACACAAGAGATGCAGAAGGCCACATAGTTGCCAAACATTTCGTCCCATTGTGGTCTATCATAGCAATAACCAATGGCCATGTCCTCACCTGCACACTAGATCAAGGAGCAGAATGTCTTGTCATGCTGGCAAGAATCTAGTGCTCACTAGGTTCTATACCATTGCAGCCCGACCACAAGATCAACATGGAGTCTGCTAATACTTCAACTAACCAGATGCTAGGAGTAATTGAGAATCTGCCGCTTGATTTTGGCACCGGAGAAATGCTATTCCAAGTACAAGTGGTTGAGAATGCTAACTTTGAACTCTTGCTAGGGAGACCATTCTATATGATGACCATGTGTTATACAGAAGACGCGCCAAGTGGCAAACAAGACCTAACACTTACTGACCCTAATAATGGCAAAGTTATCCATGTACCAACAAAACTGTGGGTCAAGCGATGCCAAGGATGTCAAAAATGTCCATTGACACCCATCAAACAGGATTTTTGAGTATCAATGACCTGCTGACCCCGTGGGGAGACTCGCAGATTCCTATTTCCCCTATCTCCCCTATTTCTCCTGTTTCGAAAGACTCTCCTTGATTCCGTATTGCATTCTGCTGACTGTACCGAACCGCTTGCCATGCAACCACAGCTCTTAAGGAGTACCATAGCTGATGAGAATTCATTGCTGTTTTCTTGCCCCCAGTTATCAGCCCATTACCACTACCTAATGTCGTTACATTCTGAGATTCACACAGATTCCACTGAAGCATTCCACAGTGTATATACCTATGACGAAGCGAAGAAGGCCTATGTCTACAAACCTGTAGGCAAAAAGGTTAATACTGTACCAACTGCCATGCCACCAGAATACTGCATTCAGCGAGAATTACCACCAGATCCCTTGGCTGGCCTCCCGGAGTTACTGCCACAACCCCCTGACTTTATGCCAGGAAAGTGATACACCCAAGAACAAGCTGATGAACTTAACCTTGACCCAGCAAAGTGGCTTTGGCCAAAAGAACACAAGCTCTTCGTGTGGGATGCGTCAGAATGTGGCTGCCTTGACAAGAAGTATTTTCCACCATACAAGATACCTATGGTACCCCACACTCCGTGGGTGGAATGTAGCATCCCTATTCCACCCGCTATATTGGAAAAAGTGATTAGTATTATCAAAGAGAAAATAGCATCTGGTGTGTATGAGCCATCTACTGTGTCTTACCAGCCTAGATGGTTCTGCATCGTCAAGAAAGATGGTACATCACTACATATAGTTCACGACCTCCAACCACTGAACAGGGTAACTATTAAAGACACATCAGTTCCTCCTTTCATCAAACATCTCACTGAATCCTTTGCTGGCTATGCCATGTACAGTATGATGGACTTGTTTTCAGGATATGACCAGCGGTCACTTCACATTGACTTGTGTGATATGACCACCTTCAGCACTCAGCTAGGACCACATTGGTCAACTATGCTTCCCATGGGGCACACTAATGGCATGCAACTCTTCCAAGGCGACATTTGCTTTGTTCTACAAGATGAGATCCCTATGTATACATTCCCATTCATTGATGATATCGCCATTAAATCAGTAAAAACATGGTATCAAAGAGCTGATGGCTCATATGAGACTATTCCAGAAAATGCAGGCATTTGCTGCTTCATCTGGGAACATCTTACTGTGGTTAATTGAGTTTTGCACTGCTTGCATATGGTAGGACTAACTGTGTCAGCAAAGAAGTTCGTTCTAGCAGCGCCTACCACTAACATTGTTGGCCATATGTGTACCTTCGAAGGACACATACCTGAAGAATCAAAGGTGCAAAAGATCCGCGATTGGCCTGAGTGTAGCACCATAATGCATGTGTGGAGCTTCCTTGGTACTTGTGGTGTCTTGCATATTTTCATCAAGGACTTCGCCAAGATAGCACAACTGCTAGTGGTGCTAACCCATAAGAATGCCATGTTCGAATGGGGCCACGATCAACAGGTAGCTATGCAAGTGCTTAAAGACGCCATCATGCAGTCACCAGCATTGAAACCGCTAGACTATGAATCTGGACGTGAAGTCTTTCTTGCCATTGACACTTCTTCTATCGCTGTAGGTTTTATCCTCTCACAACTCGGTGAGGACAAAAAGTGCTATCCTAGCTGCTTCAGTTCGCTCACACTTACAGAAGTGGAAAGCCGATACTCCCAAATGAAGCTGGAACTATATGGTTTATTCCGCACCCTATGAGCCATGTGAGTGTATATTTTCAGTGTCACCAACCTTATGGTTGAGGTCGACACCAAGTACATCAAAGGGATGATCAACAACCCTGACCTGCAGCCTAATGCATCCATCAACTGGTGGATCACAGGTATACTCCTTTTTCAATTCAAGCTCATGCATGTACCTGCAGATAAGCATACCAGCACTGATGGACTCTCAAGGAGACCTGCTGCCAAGGAGGATCCCACTGAGGAAGATGACCATGAAGATTGGTTAGATTTCACATACTCATTCAGTATGGAGATCTTGAATGACCGAACTTGTGCTGTTGCCAGCCCCTATACTAATCTCACATGTCACCCACACTCATCACCCATACCATGCATGCTAACAAATCCACCCACGCTTCTCATATGTCTAGGAACCACAACTGCAACTGCTGACAAGCACCAGATCCCTCGCTCCAAGCCAGCACTAGCACAAGATAGTCAATTGCTCAAGGTGCAACAATTCCTTACTGACTGCAAAAGATTGGCAGGCCTGACTGATGACAAATTCACTTCATTCATTGCAATGGTAGCTTGTTACTTTGTGATAGGGGAAAGCTTGTTCCAACAGCAGATGCATGGCAAGCATCAACTGGTGGTACTGGTAGCAAAATGGCTTTGTATCCTGAAGGAAGCTCATGATGACCTTGGACACAAGGGAGTATTTTCAACATGCGCTAGACTTCTCTTACATTTTTGGTGGCCCCATATTACTGACAATATCAAATGGTATAACAGGACTTGTCATGAGTGCCAAATAAGGCAGACCCACCGCTTGCACATCCCACCAACTGTACCTATACTGGGCGGTATATTTAGGCGTGCACACATCAATACCATGATGATGCCAAAAGCTGGTGGATTTGACTGTATAGTCCAAGCATGCTGTGCTCTGACTGGTTACCCAGAATTGTGTATGCTATGGAAGGAGAATACCAAGCTCCTTAGTTCATTTATCTTCGAGGAGTTGTTATGCCAGTGGGGACCTATTACTGAAATCGTTACTGAGAATGGGCTGGCATTCGTTGCCACAGTTAATGATCTAGCAGAACACTACAGGATTCACCTGATATGCATCTCTCCATACAACTCACAAGCTAATGGCATTGTTGAGTGACGTCACTATGATGTCTGGGAGGCTATCATGAAAAGTTGTGAGGGGGACAAGTCTCATTAGTACCAAGTAGCACACACTGTGTTCTGGGCCAAGCGAGTTACCATCCACCAAGATACTGGACTATTGCCTTATTTCATGGTCCATGGCGTAGAACTGATTTTTCCGTTTGATTTAGCTGAAGGTACCTTCCTTGTAGAACTACCCAATCAGGACAAGTTCACCACCACCAACCTCACTGCCTATTGTGCATGGCAACTACAGAAATGGCAAGAAGACCTGCAAGACATCAGGGACAAAGTAGTCAAAGCATGGTACCAATCAGTATGAAAGTTTGAGGAGCACTACCACACTTCGATTAAGGATTACAACTTTCAAGCCAGCATGCTAGTCTTGGTTTGTAACTCCAAGATTGAGTATGAGCTGAACCAAAAGACGAAGCCATGGTATCTTGGGCTGATGATAGTACTATGGCATACTAAGGGAGGCACCTACATATTAGCAGAGCTTGATGGCACAATGTCCAAGCTACACTATGCGGCATTTCGCTTGATCCCCTACCTACTGCGCAGTAACTCCAGAATCTCAGTCACTAGTATCACCGGTATTGATGAAGAAGCATTGGACATCTTAGCAGCAGAAGATGATGAAGAGCCAGTAGACAAAGACATCAATTTCAGCATCAATGCTTAACCACCCACCCCTTTCCCTTACTCTCGCCCTTCCCATTCATGCAGTCAGAAAAACAAGAAAAATACAAAAACAATACTGCTCAGTACAATAGCCTCAGTTTTACCCTGGGTTTTGACTGGTGTCTCAGTTTCTCTCTTTTGCTTGTCTCAAAGACCGTCATCTCACTTACCTATGATATGCACCTAATGGTGCACAGACTCTGTAGCAGAACCTAGATCCCACCAAATTGACTCTGATACTGTGCACCATGCCCTTTGGGTAGGACAAGGGTTACCATGTTGGGAACAACCAATGGCATCATGGAGGAATAGATGATGATAGCGCAATGAAGAAGATAAGACGAGCGGCACCTCACACATTGGCCATATTCCTTATTTTAGTTTTCTCCTTCTCTTCTAAGCGCTCACCAGACTTTACCGTACTCAGGCATCAAATGGACTATGATCAGTACTAGGATATGGACATGGGGACACTATGACGAAATGAACTTACAGGCGCCTTTCCCTTCCAGTACACTCCAAGCAGCTGCAGATGAAATGGATGCTGATTGCTTGCTCACACATGAGCACCTCCATCTGCAAAAAGTGAGCCTCTAGATGTTCTAACTCAGCCTGCATATGGAGCTGCATGCCTGTACCGCCGCCAAGGGCATCATCCATGTAATGCCTAGCCTCCTCATCAGTGCTCTCCCCATCCTCAGACAACTTGGAATCTTGCTCCGCCCTACTCACTACCTTAGCTGAGCGAGGAGGGGAAACCAGCATAGGCTCGGCATCAGTAATGTCAGCTAGCACATCCAGCATCTTCACCATGCCACTCTTAGAAGTCTCAGTGGTATCAGTAGTCGACAGCACCATCACCATGGCAGGTGCCTTAGAATGGCAACCTATCAAACAAGAGTCAGGGATGCACCATAACAGTGAAAGCAACCAATGTACCAGTATTGAGCAAGCATTTCTGCTCAATCTTCCAGCAAGCAACACACACCTTACTAGGCTCTCTAGCACAAGGCAAACCCTTCCTAGTGCAAGTAGCACATTTGACCACATGAAGCGAACCCTGAGGTTGCATTGTCGAAATGACAGCATCCTTCGCACTTGCCTTACCACCATCCACTGTCCCAGCCACAGCTGCAGTGCCACTGGTATCACTCTGCTTAGCAAGCATAGCCTGTCGAACTTGTATGGTGAAGCATCCATATGCCTTCTGCCCAGCAGCCCCCGCTGCGACCTGTATTTGCAGTGTCACCAATGATAGCCTATGATTGTGACCCTGCTGGTGACATTCAGCCAATGCAGCCTGCTAAAGCATCAGTGCCATAAGCAGGAAGAAGAAGGAAGTTTCCTACCATTGCATGAGCCCACTTGTCATATTCCATACATCTGATCCAAGATCCAATCAGATCCAATCAGATCCAATCAATCCTGCTTCTATCCGGACCACAGATCCGATCCAGATCACTCATCCAATGCACCCCAGCTTCTTGTGTTCTAAGTCCACTGCATACTTGCTTCTATCCCCTTTCGGTGATCTACCTGTACCGGTGTCCCAGCTGTGTATATTCCTGTCCTGCTTACTGATCCGTTACCTGTGCTTCATATCCGACTCGCGTTTGCTGATCTGCTGTGCATTTACTAATAGACTTCCATTATACTTTGTGCATAGCCCTCTGGTCCTGGATTCACTGATTGTCTGTACTATCTACCTACAGTATATAAACTACATGTAAAACTCTAGAGAACCTTAGTTTGAATATCATCTTAGATTCTGCTCATTCCGTTCATCCGAACCAATCCGTTCCCAACTCTAAGTACCTTCCGAGACTTAGGATTGATTCCTATAGTCTACATTTCCGACTCTACCTCTGGTAGTCCATATCCATTAGTTTCTAGTATGGACCTCGTCTGCTACTAGCCTTATACCTCGAATTCATCCTTATGCTCTGGATACCCTCCGGACGTACTCCTTCCACCCATACATTTTGGATATACACCGGATGTGCCATATCCGATACCTTCGGACCTTTGGATCCGCTACACAAGCACATCCAGACCCTTGGATGAAGGTTACTCCTCTGTAATAAAGGGCAGTACTCAGGAAAGGGGCACAGTGCATGAACTGAGGCCAAAGCCCTTCGGATCTCTTACATATTGAGTACAGTCTTAACAGTATATTCGAACTCACACCTTTCTGAGTACAATCTCTGTAACCACCTATATCATGCCTCCATGCAAAACTCAGAACTCCCTCTGAGTAGCCGGACTTGGTCTGATCCAACAAGACCCCACACCCATTGTCCAAACATTTACCAGTTTCTCTAAGCACCGTGCAAGCATAAGCAACATAGGACAAAGCATCTCAGCTCGTCTCGCCAGACCGGATCCAGTTACACCAACCCCGAACATGGATAACCCAGATGCTGATCCATGCCCAACCATCCGTTTCGACGATGAGTTGCATGATGATCCACCAAACAATGGAGATGAGGATCCGGATGTTGGGTACCCGGACGATGAAGAAGATGATGACCATCTTAGCCCCCAAGACCAGATCTTAGCCCAACTATCCGTCGCCATCAACCATCTCACTCGCAGTAGCCATCATAACAACACCTCGGATGATAGCAAAGTCAAAATCTGGGAACCAGATACCTTCGACGGATCTGAGCCTCACAAGCTCCAAGCATTCTTTGTCCAGTGTGAGCTCAACTTTCAAAGCAAGCCTAACATTTTCCATTCTGGACGCGCTAAAGTCAATTTCGCCCAATCCTATCTCAAGGGAATGGCTCTCGAGTGGTTTGAACTGGATCTCCTTTTGGATGAAAATAGTATACATCCAGATTGGATGGATGACTACTCCGAGTTCATGCTCGAGCTCCAAACCAACTTCAGACCTCACGATCCATCCGGAGATGCAGAAATGCAGTTAGAGCAACTTCACATGCGTGATGGACAGCGCATCAACAAGTACATTGTAGAATTCCAACGACTTGCATCCCAAGTACAGGAATAGGGAGATGGAGCTCTATGACAACAATTCTATAATGGTCTTCAGGCCCGAATCAAAGACGAGATCAGTCGCATGGGCAAACCCACCACCCTCTTGGAATTCAAAACCCTCACCCAGACCATTGATGCCTGTTACTGGGAACATAAGGGGGAAGTCACCCAGGAAAACAGATCGACCCTTTCCAACCCTCCTAGACAGTCGGTATCCGACTGGACGAATGCTAACTCGTCTGGATCCGAAATGACTAGATCTGTGAAATCCAATCCTGCAGCCTCTCCTGCTCCTAAGGTTCCGGACCTCCCCAATGGGATTGGAGCTGATGGGAAGTTAACCACCGAGGAGCGTCAGAGAAGGTTTAACAAAAGACTCTGTATGTTCTGTGGCAGACCCAGTCATACTGCCCAGAACTGCACCAAGTCGACCTCGTGCGCAGCTAAAGGTCATGCTACAATACTTGCCCTGGAAGCAGATCTGGAAGCCTCGGATGAGGCAAAAAATTAGTCCATGACCCTCTTAACTCCATATGGAATGGGGGTCACATTGACCCAACCCATACAACAGAGCTATGACTCAATGCTGTAACCCTTCTGGATCCGAACTCTTTATGCCCATATGTCTCTCTTCTGTCTTTCTCCAATATATCTGAGTTTCCTGCCCTCATAGATTGTGGCTCTTCTCACTGCTTTATAGACACTAGCTTTGTCTGAAAACATAAAATTCCTACTTATCAGATTCCTCCACTACCGCTCCATTTGTTTAATGGTACCTGCAATAACAATATTTCCGAAGCCATAAACCTGTCCGTCCGATTTTCCTCCGGCATAGTCACCTCCGATACATTCTATGTTACCCCCTTGGATTCTTCTTGTTATATCGTCCTTGGATATAGCTGGCTCACCTGACACAATCCATTGATTGACTGGGTATTGGGCAGCATCGAGTTCCAGACGACTATACAAGAAACATCATCAAACCCATCCATATCATCACTGCCTCTGGACATTTCCCATCCAAACCCTCTGCTACCTCCAGAAGTTCCATCCGAGGTAGAAACATCCTTTCCGACACCTCCATTGCCTCTGGGCACCCCATCTGTGGAAGAGATTTCTCCTCCGACCAAATCTGAACCCTCCATTGATACCTCGGTCCCTAACATATCCCTGATAAATGCAGTAGCATTTTGCCATGCTTGCAAGTTAGAAGGATCTACTCAATTCAGCATCTACCTCCGTCCATCCGAAACCCACCTCCAATCCACATCCATATCATCTGATCCTCCAGACCTCTCCAGGATTCCCTCCAAATACCATGAGTTTGCAGATGTCTTTGACAAGGGCAAAGCAGGGCAGCTTCCCCCTCACCAACCCTATGACCTCAAAATTGAGTTAGAGGAAGGGGCCAGTCCACCTCTTGGAACCATATACTCTCTTTCTCCAGTCGAGCTTGAAGCCCTCCGGAAGTTCCTTGACAAAAACATCTCATCTGGACTCCTCCAATCCTCATCCTCCCCTCATGGAGCCCCTGTCCTGTTTGTCAAAAAGAAGGATGGCTCCCTCTGTCTTTGTGTAGACTTCTGAGGCCTTAACAAGATCACCAAGAAAGACTGATATCCATTACCCCTCATTGCCAACCTCCTAGACTCTCTGAGCCATGCCAAAGTCTATACCAAAATCGATCTCCATTCCACTTACCATCTTGTCTGGATAGCAGAAGGAGATGAGTGGAAAACCTCCTTCTGTACGCACTATGGCTCCTATGAATGGTTGGTAATGCCAGAAGGTCTTACAAATGCGCCAGCGGCTTTCCAACACTTTGTTAATAGTGTCTTTGCTGATATGCTGGATATATGCGTTATTGTGTATCTGGATGATATTCTCATCTATTCCGAAGACCTTACAAGTCATAGGAAACATGTCCGAGAAGTACTATGCCGTCTTCATAAACATCGACTCTATGCCAAACCCAAAAAATGCGAATTCCACTCATCCTCCATCAAATATCTTGGTTACCAGCTATCTCCAGAAGGCTTGACAATGTCATCTGAGAAAATCCAGTCTATTGTTGACTGGCTGGAACCTCGGAAGGTCAAGGACATTCAATCCTTCCTCGGATTCGCTAATTTCTATCGTCGATTCATATTCAATTACTCAGATATCATAGTTCCCCTCACTCGGCTTACACGCAAGGGAGTTCCGTGGAACTTCTCTGAGGACTGCTGGAAATCCTTTGAAACACTCAAGAAGGCCTTCACTTCTGCTCCAGTACTCACCCACTGGATTCCAGATGTTCCTATAGTTGTGGAAACTGATGCCTCTGACTATGCTATTGCTGGAATACTTTCCATTGTATGTCCAGACTCAGAGCTTCATCCAGTTGCCTATTACTCCCATACACTATCTGCACCAGAACTCAATTATGACACCCACAACAAGGAACTCTTAGCCATCCATGAGGCTTTCCGGACCTGGCGACATTACCTAGAAGGCTCATCCGAGCCTATAGATGTCATTATGGACCACAAAAACCTCGAGTATTTTTCCACCACCAAACTCCTCTCTTGCCATCAGGCTCACTGGTCAGAATTCCTCCATCAGTTCAATCTCATCATCTGTTTCTGTCCCAGAAAACTCAGAGCCAAACTGGATTCCCTGACAAGGCATTGGGACGTCTACCCCAAAGAGGGGGATAAGGACTATGCTCAAGTTAATCCTCATAATTTCCATCCAGTATTCACTTCCGAACAATTAGCTTCATCCCTACGAGCCACAACCCTAGCACCTCCAGTCCTTAGAGCAGCTGTCCTTATGGATACAGAAAATCTTCAGAAAGACATCCTGACCGCACTTCCCAATGACCCCATTGCCAAAACACATCTTCCAGTACCTTCAGATCTGAGATGGACAGTGAGCGATAGTGGATTCCTTTGCTGTGATAACTGTATCTATGTCCCAGAAGCCAATGACTTATGATTATGCATCCTCTGTAACTGCCATGACCACCCCCTATCCAGACACTTTGGACAAAATCGTACCCTTGAGCTCGTCCGACGCGACTACACCTGGCCTGGAATACGCACCTATGTAAAGGATTATGTCAGGTCCTGCACTTCCTGTGCTCAAGCCAAAGTTCCGAGACACAAGCCATACGGATTACTCAAGCAACTCCCTGTTCCAGAGAAGCCATGGAATTCCATCTCTATGGACTTTATTGAGCAACTTCCAGACTCCTCCGGCTATACAGCTATCCTTGTCATCATAGACCAACTATCCAAGCAAGCCATATTTGTTCCGACTCATGACACCATAGCCTCTCCAGATCTCGCCCATCTCTTCCTCCTTCACATATTCTCCAAGCATGGTGTTCCATCCCATGTGACCTCAGATCAAGGAACTGAGTTCGTATCCCACTTCTTCCGGTCCTTAGGGAAAGCATTAGACATGGTCCTGCACTTCACATCTGGATATCATCCAGAAGGGGACGGACAAACTGAGTGTGCCAATCAAACGCTGGAACAATACCTTCGGATCTATTGCAACTATCAACAGGACAACTGGTCTGAGCTGTTACCCCTAGCAGAGTTTGCATACAACAATGCTCCAAGTGCTACTACTGGGGTATCACCCTTCTTCACCAATAAGGGGTACCATCCGAATATTTCCATCCATCTGGAGCACGATCTATCCTCCATCCGTGCCCAGGAATATGCCCTGGACCTTAACAAACTTCACCAGTTCCTCCGAGAAGAAATGTCCGAAGCACAGAAACGCTATCAAGGACCTGCAGACGCTAAAAGACAACCTGCTCCGGACTTCCAGGTTGGAGAACAAGTCTTCATTAAAGCCAAGTACTTCCGTTCCACTCGCCCATCAAAGAAGCTTTCGGAAAAGAATTTAGGACTGTTTGAAATTATATCTCATCCGGGCACACATTCCTTTGCCCTCCGACTTCTGGATTCCATGTGTTCTGTACATCCTGTATTCCATGTCTCCCAACTAGAGCCAGCAATTCCAAACACCATCCCCAATTGCATTCAACCTCCTCCTCCAGTCCAGGTTGACGGAGAACCAGAATACGAGATATCCGAGATCCTGGACTCTAGACTTGATTGTTGTAGACGCCATTGTCAACTTCTGTACCTCATCTGATGGTCTGGATACGAAGGGACAGATGAAGAGACTTCATGGTTACTTGCTACTGAGCTCAGAAATGCATCCGAGCTCGTATCCAACTTCCACTCTGCATATCCAGACAAACCTGGTCCTATTCAACTCTGAAGTACATGGATGATAGACAAAATACAAGTATAAGTATCAGAAAATGCCACAGGACTAGAAAAATCTACATTTCCATAGACTCATCCACCCCTCCAGATCCGTCCTCCTCACTTCTGAAACCCTTATTCATCTCCTCATCTTCCTCCTCCATGTCTGACGTTGTCCGAACCTCATCCGATGGGATCCGAAGCCCCAACCGAAGCTCCCCAAACAGCAAGGCCTGAAACTCCCTCTGTTGTTGGAGGAACACCTCCAGTCTGGCGCCCATCCAGTCCATTGCAGTCCTACTTCCTTCCGCCACCAGGATGCTGCGCTCTAGGAGAGAATTGGTCCGAGCCAACTCAGCCAGGATGTTGTTAACGGCCGTCAACAAGGATTGTCCATCATCCTCCACAATTTCCAAAGGATCCAGACTTGGACTCCTCTGCTGTCTCTTACTCTTGCCCCTCGGAGATGGGGATCCAACAGCATGCTGTCTCTTCTTGCCCTTGGCCCTCGGAACCTTGACGGATCCAGGCCTTCCAGGACAAGTGCCCTTGTCCCTATGACATGGATCGCAAGACTTGATCTATCCGAGAGTCCATTAGCTCGGATCCAAAATGGCTCTATAGACTCACCAGGGCATTCCTATCCGTGTCCATCCACAGACAGATCCAACCCTTCCCAGTGCAACGCACACAGGATCCGTCATTGTCTGAAGACAAAGCACGAGACTTCCGGAAGTTAGGAAGGGAAACAGAACAAACATCCAAAACTCACTGTCTCTGCTGCTATTTCCTTCCACCTTTTTTCCTCTGCTGCTGCCCTCCGCTTCTTGGCCTCCTCTATCTTCCACAGATCCTCCTGACGCTTCCATTCCTCCTCCTCCTTGCATTTCCATTCCTTGTCAGCTTCAGCTGCAGCTTTGGCAGCTGCTAATTTCTTCTCCAAGTCTGCTACAAGGTCTGCAGCAGAGTCAGGGATATGGGATCCTTCTCCAGACATGATAAAAGCAGTTGTTCTTTGAGATATAGAAAAGTGGGGGTTAGGAATCACTTCAGACGTCTGACATCCGTATATCTGTCGGATTACAGACTCAGCACATCAACCATCAAACTTCTCCATTGTCTCGCATTAATTTCATCCGATCTGGATCGACACTTCTTATGCCTCAGGGGTTCAGCCCTAAAGGGGGGATACTGTCATATTCCATACATCCGATCCAAGATCCAATCAGATCCAATCAATCCTGCTTCTATCCAGACCACAGATCCGATCCAGATCACTTATCCAATGCGCCCCAGCTTCTTGTGTTCTAAGTCCACTGCATACTTGCTTCTATCCCCTTTCGGTGATCTACCTGTACCGGTGTCCCGGCTGTGTATATTCCTGTCCTGCTTACTGATCCGTTACCTGTGCTTCATATCTGACTCGCATTTGCTGATCCGCTGCGCATTTACTAATAGACTTTCATTATACTTTGTGCATAGCCCTCCGGTCCCAGATTCACTGATTGTCCATACTATCTACCTACAGTATATAAACTACATGTAAAACTCTAGAGAACCTTAGTTTGAATATCATCTTAGATTCTGCTCATTCCATTCATCCGAACCAATCCGTTTCCAACTCTAAGTATCTTCTGGGACTTAGGATTGATTCCTATAGTCTACATTTCCGACTCTACCTCCAGTAGTCCATATCCATTAGTTTCTAGTATGGACCTCATCTGCTACTAGCCTTATACCTCGCATTCATCCTTACCCTCCAGACGTACTCCTTCCACCCATACATTTTGGATGTACACTGGATGTGCCATATCTGATACCTTCAGACCTTCGGATCCGCTATGCAAGCACATCCAGACCCTCGGACAAAGGTTACTCCTCTGTAATAAAGGGCAGTACTCAGGAAAGGGGCACAGTGCACGAACTGAGGCCAAAGCCCTTCAGACCTCTTACATATTGAGTATGGTCTTAACACTATCATTGCTATCATCATAATCCTGCCATCACTCATTGCTCAAGCTTCACTGTCACTCAGCATATATTGCCATCATAGTCATCAGTTTATGCTATCACCCTGCTCATTGCTAGTGCTATTCTCAGTACCATCAGTATCACTGGCATCATCAGTACTCATAATCCTCAGCACACATTAGCATCAGCATCAGCAGCATTCACAGCACTATTAGCAGCAATGCTACTGCTACCTTTGGCATCATCTATATGAAGTATCACACATCTCACTATAGCAGTTGGCAGGATATATTCACCAGCAACCCCTTGGGTTGAACATTCTTGTCCTACAAGTATAGCAGCTAGGCAAGCTTTCAACATACATATACTAGTCTAGGTGGTAGTCCACTATCACACTAGCTAGATTGTAGTCTTTACACTGACTTGTATGAAACAGCCCTAGAGTGCCATGTCCTCCAATAGATCAGCCCTCCAAGATAGCTTTGGCTGTATTATCATACCCTGAGGCCCATCATATGTTGAAAAAAGAAATCCACCAAAACATAGATCATCACTTGGGGTTTGTTGCACTGTTGTATCATCAGGTGCATCTATTGTATGGAGATCATGGAGAAGACAAATAGACATGTATGGGACAGTACCCTTCAGACAATATCAGCAACTGGAATTATGTTGACTCTGATTGTGACTCACAGTACCCTGTGGACAAACACTAGCATTGCTTTCCACAATGATTTGAGTGTGATCAAAATCAATGACTCAAGTAGCCGCATCCATCAAAGATAATGAAATTATTAGGGTGAGATTGCCATGTAGGATATTCCTTTTCACCATTGCCTTGTGCACTACAAAGTCACAAAAAGTACTTATTAGCTCTCATTTAGTTGAGTATGTCCATAGAAGCTCTCCACATGGTGTCAAAAGCAAGCACCTGTGATATTTACAGAACTGAATGTCCCATGGAATTTATGGATCCACAATATGGAGTCAGGTTCTCCCTCATACTTGACATCCCAAGCATCCACAAGCATAACTACATTGGGAATGCCCCACACTATCTCAAGAACTCTTTCTTCATGGTCTTTCTTCATCTTGTCCACCCAACAATCCTTGAGCACATAGTCACATTGATGTTGATCCCGAATGCAATGACAAACAGTCCCATGGGAGAACAGGCCATGGCTTCTCCATAGGATGGAGATGATCAGTAATCTCTCCTTCTTTTTATTCTCTATCCAGCCTATTGCCTTGTCCCCCACATGACATTGCATCTGCTTGCACAACTCATCACACATATGCATGGTGGGATCCATGTCATGCACTTTGCTGTTTGCTAATGACATAGCATTAAGCATGTCAACAAGACAAGCTGGGTTCCTGACGATTGAGATGGCGTGTGATGATGAGGCCCAAATGGTCCAGAGGGTGCACAAGAAAATCAAGGGTGTGGATCGCTGCAGCTATCTCATCTGAAACCCTGTTCGAGCTTGCTTGCTCGCACATTTCAACTTCCTTGCTATTTTCAATAGCGAAGCTACGGGCGTCTGGTAAACTACAATAACAAACATCGTAGCGGTCTCCCTGATGGGTCACCGCGGTCGTCGAAATGCTGGTTCTTCAGCCACAATGATTCAAGTATTCACACATTGCATGGGGATGACGGCGGGTTTTGACCTGTATGGGATGCGTTCACATCGCATAGAACAAAATCTTTCGAAGTACTGGTACCAGCGGCAGGGAGAACTGTGATAATATAATTAGCGGCCGCATCAGAATACTGTGAGAAGGCGGCGATAAAAGTAGTCAGCGATACAAAGAATGGGGGCATAACATGATACGGTGATTATTAACTTTTCTGTAGACATGCGCAAACTATAGAGAAGAGGACCATGGTAACTTGAGCAGATGGAAGCGTGGGAAGAGGTATAGGATATAGAAAGCAGGAGTAGGGACGTACTAAGACGACGGCAAAGTAGCAAGGCATCGGAAAGGTACAACAACGTTAGATACGACAAAAGATTTCAGATACTCTTCTCGTACTGGACCGTGATGTGCCCAGATAAGTTATGATGAATACCGGCGAGAGTGCTATGCCTAACAGGCATGACAATCCATTTCCGACGACCTATCGTGTGTAATGCAAACATCTTGAGAGACCGAAATAGCTATATTTGGTTGATTTATCTGATCTCAGTCAGCACCAACCCTATGAGACGAATATGAGGGGAAACATACCTGCCGTTGAAAATCACGTGCGTATGCAGAACTGTCGGAAGATACATCTTGTGATAGCTCAATATCCATGTCAAAGTCGGACTTTGAAGGATGTTTGATGAAATGCTGTACGCGCTACATATTGGTTGAGTAATGTCGGGGCTGTGAAGAAAACTGTCACTTACACCACCACCTATGGAACTGCGGATCTGTGGATTGCGTGACAGACTAATCACAGTTCCGCCACTAACGGCATCCTCTTGGACCCGTCGAGTGTTCAGGCTACACAAAATATAAATTCCACATTCTTGCGTGTTTCGCAGTGTTACATCACTCACGATGCCATGAAGGAGTTCGCAAAAACTAAGGAACGAGGGATGAGCGCGTGCGGAATGATGAGAATTGAACCATTACCCTCTGTGTAAAATAGGAAGATGCCGAACCACCAGACTGAATGCATCAGCAAGATCCATTGTACATGATGTAGATAAAGTTCTCACAGCTATGTGGAGTTGTACCCCATATGACAAGAATCACGACCGCGCTCATGCTTAGTGTTGATGGTTAGACGGGTCCATTATCTCTGGCATAGCACTTTACCTTAGTACCAGCCCAGTTTCTGCAGGATGATTAATTTTGGAAGAAACTATTTTGGCTTTTCTCTTACCGACGGTGTATGCCAAGAGGCGGTCGAGTAGTTTCATCGTCGTCCTATAACAAGTCAGTTTATAATAGAAGGGTTACCGGCTGATTACCCACCGCCCCATCGCAACACGTTTTTCACGGTAGATATAATAACACTGGCCTATTGCAACAATCAGGTCTGCTCCCGCACCCGCAGCAAAGCAGGAGGTGATTAGCCACCGCCATCTTGTCGAGAAAACGTCAAGAGATATGTTTCCAAAAACCTTGGCCGCCGCGAACATGCTTCCCACAAATCGGAATGATGCAAGAGCCCAGGCGAGTGACGGGAGGTATAACGATTTTGACAGCGCGTACATACGGTGTGCAAAGAAGGCCTGTGTTTTAACATGAGACTCGGGAAATTGTGGGGATTCAAAGCACAATGTTATACCTCCACGATAGATCCGACTGAGCCACTGAATATGATTGACCACGCGTAACCAGCCGGCATGGTGGTCACGGCGAGCGCGTCTTCGTGTCCAAACTTTGTTACAGTAAGGAGATACATTCCATTCAGAACAGAGACGGTATGTCCGATTTCTTCCAGCCTGTCCATTCAGCCATTAGGATGCGGGCGGATTCAAAAGGATCTACACACCATATCCAGACCACCTAAGAGGCGTAAGGCTGATACTTGATAGATATTGAATTACTCACCAGGAGCTTTAACCAGAGGGGATCGTTTGGATATCTTCTGAAGTAGTAATATGTCTGCAAGGTATAAATTCCAAACAAAAATACCATAATCGAGCCCCCCACTTGGAGAGCCCCGAGCGTGTCGTTAGGGTTTACAGTCATGGGGAATGTATACGCTAGCAGTGCGATGGTCGCGCCCGCTTTAATACAAATATTCAACACGTATACAGTTCTGATGAACCTAGATCATCCCAGGAATAGATCCTCCTGGGATAGCGTATTGGTAATATCTCACCTATGGCAGATGTCTAAGTTAAAAGCAGTTTTGGACAAATATGGGCTTTAAAAGGACAGCGTGGAGTCATACCTGGCGTACCTTGGGCTACTAGAGTCATTGCGCTGGAGTTTGCCAGGGGCAGCAATTCACTAGCTCATGCTGTTTTCTCAGCGTCATACTCCATCAATCTGATGAGAAGGACCGCGGATCAGATTGGTTCTCTGATATCTGTTTATCCCACCATAATTACTATGCTTTTGCTATGATAGCATGAGTAGCACAGAGGTAGAGTGTTTGAATAAGATAAACTTTCAAGCGGTTGACCACCATAAGGCTATGGGTCACGGCGAATTCCATAAAGACCGATGTCGAGGTGGGTGCGCCAAGGGATCAGAACTTCTGAGTGGGAGGTTGATGTGAGGAAGCGTGTAGCCACGAGTACTTGAAGGGCCGGGCGGCGGCGACCAATTTCAAATAGAAAATAAATTACCAAAAACGAATTTAACGCTTTGACCAGAACTCTACCGGACTCCGTTGACTTTGATCCTTCTTGGTGGATGTTTTAACGAGTGATTTGGTTTAATTGGTACTTAAGTGCTCAAGTGCACCTTACGCTCTTAGAGGTCAAATCATAATCTTTAATTACTCTGCAGCCATCAAAACTCGGTTCTACTTTCATTTTACTTCCGCAGGTACATACCATGTCCACCGGCGTCCATCAACGTCAACTCTCAACTGCAGAAGGCTTTCTATGTGGTGGCTTGGCAGCATGTATAGCTGTCAGTAGTTTGTTTACTTCTCATATTGGTTTGCTAAATGAACGCAGGTCACAATATCCAACCCTGCTGAGGTTAGCGCTTGAACTAATTCCGCAGTCCATCTTGTTTACTTTAAACAGGTAGCCAAGACGCGATTGCAGCTGCAAGGAGAGCTCGCCAAGGGCGGTGGTCTCAAGGTGTACAATAATGCTTTCGACGCCATGATAAAAACATGGAGGAATGAAGGTATTCGCGGCATGCAACGCGGACTAGGTGTAGCCGTATGTCAATCTCCACATTTTCAGCTTACCTCTCTGACCAGGGTACTCTGTAGTATGCGTATCAGGCAAGTAGAAAAACATATTAATGAGATTAAATGCTGACTCTCTAAGTTTAGATCCCATTGAATGGGTCCCGCCTCAGTGAGTGACATGTGAAACAATCTTATGCTCTGGTCTGAGGCTACTCCAGGCTTCTATGAACCAATTAGACGGACTATCAATCGCACATTTGGTTGGTCTAATGCAGACCAGATACCTATCACGTCCGTGGCGGCTGGCGCGGCCAGTGGTGCTATCGGAGGTGTGTTTACCATACGCTTATTATACGTGATAGTTACTGACACGTTTCAACATAGCTATAATAGGCAATCCCTTGTTTCTCGTCAAGGCTCGTATGCAGGTGATCAGACTTCTTTGTCATCTACCAGTAACTGATATGTCTCAAGGCATACTCGCCCGCTCTCCCTATAGGAACACAACGCCATTATAAGAATTCTTTCGATGCCCTTGCTACAATCTGGCGGACCGAGGGTATTCGCGGTTACATCCGCGGAATGGACGCTGCTATTCTTCGTACTGCAATGGGCTCATCTGTTCAACTACCAACATATAACTGGACTAAAAATCAGCTCGTCGGACATGCCATTCTTCCCGGTGACAGTGTGTGGACGTTTCTTGCGAGCAGTTCGGTTTCTGGTGTCTGCGTGGTATGATCCCCTTAGAACATGCCGTCATAACGCCTGAATGATCTTCGCAGTGCCTGGTCATGCAGCCCGCCGATACTGTAGGTCAACAGATTTTTATTTGAATCGGCCCGCTGACGTGTCCCTCTCAGGCACTCACAAGAATGTACAACCAGCCCACCAAGAAATTACCCGATGGGAGGGTTGTAGGGGCACTGTACAAGAGTCCGATAGATTGTCTTTGGAGAACTGTCAAAACAGAGGGAGTTCTCGGCTGGTATAAAGGTACGTACTTATGGCCCGGGGATGATTATGAAAGCTCAATCAGTTGACGGCAAGGTTCACTTGCACACTTCCTGCGTATTACCCCTCATACGTGAGTTGCCCGATGCTTTACCTAAGCCTGGTATTCACCTCCCACCAGAATCGTAACTCTCACTATGAATGATGTAATACGAAACCTTTACAAGGATCTGGCCTGGGGTAGGTCTTATGTATAACAGCCTTTTGCGTAGACGTGATTGCCTAGATTGGGACGCTTGTTAGACGTGACCTCTCGGGTAACTTACTGGCTCGTTGCACTTTTGTGCATAATATACCTTCTTCCCAATGCAATGATAGGTGGAGTTTTCGCGCGCCCCGTTATACTAGTTCGACAGATCTGGTGCAAAATTTGACCTTCTGTCCGACTTTAGTGCGCAACTTTGGGCTTGCTGTCAGACGCTGTCAGAACGTGTCTACGTGATGAAGACTTTGCCGCCCCGTATCCTAGGGTGACGGGTCCCTTGGGTCAGGACCATCTACTGCGAGAAGTGTGTTGCAGTGAGGAATGATTAAGCCGAAGGGAGGAAAAGGATTTTATGTAAATACTGCAAAAAAAACGATGTGCTGTTCCGAGGGTTCGTGTAATCTGAATAGTGGGTCCGCGTTTATGATGTACTATGTGGGTCGATGCTCGCTATGAATATGCTATCATTGATACATTGCACATGTTGCCAGAACGATATCATAGCTGCCGACACTCGGAGTGCAAAGCCGAGCGGAGGGGGACTATCAATTTCCAAGCGCGAAAGCATCAAAATCTCGCGGTGTACGCGTGCATCTACTCAGCAATTCACATATATACATACATACGACAGGTAAGGCCCATATATAGGGTATGTTCAATATAGGGTCTACGACCTCAAAAGACATCAAATGAAATTTTAAAAGAAAGAAAAAATAGGAATGGGCCCGAATCCCACGAATGGCATCAACCAGGTCGGACTGGAAATTTGACAGTCCTAAGGTGAGAAATCTGTAGTCCTTTCGAATCCCACTCGGCAACACCAAATTGATGAGAAGACGTCGTCCAAGCTCTCTGCAGTGCGCTTGCACCGCTCAAAAAAATTCAGCAACGAAGCGAAGCGATATTCTTGACTGCTCTATTGACCCTGCCCGTCCCCAGGATTTTCTGTCCGCGTCCCGCCCCACGGTCGACTCCTCGACCATGCTCAGCTGCCGCTTTTGGAAACGCTTAACTTAATTAAGCATACGCTGAACCTTAATCTACTACATTGTCTGCATGACATTGTGATAATTTGTTCAAATGTTCACCACTCACTGATACTGGCTATGTACACAAATACTTATTCCTTTGCAATGGATTACACGTGGTAGTTCTAGCTGACTACGAGCAAATCAACGAATCCTTTAATATCATTCAGATAAGGACCTATCCGTGCCGATACATCGCTTAAGTTGCCGGTATTCGGCCGAAACGAGGTACACAGGGTCTAGTCCCTGATCTGAGCAATCAGTATGAAGCATTGACATCCTTAGAAAGCTCTTAGAATAATTCAACACGACAGATATTCCATCAGGTGAGCCCTATAATTACAAATGTCTTGATAGAGTTCTAAATCCACCTGCTCTTACTCACATCGCATCTTTCTTTATCGCTATCGACTTCAAGTTGGGTTACCAACCACGACATCCACCAGATGGAAGAGACTCTGTCCAGCGCCCCTTCGTCAGACACGATGAAAGATGTCGACCATTTCGAAGAGCTCTCAGACACAGATAAAGCTCATCTTGAAAGGACCGTCTGGAGAAAGTTAGACAGATGGGTGTTGCCCATCTGTACCATGTTTTATCTCCTCTCTTTTCTTGTGAGTGATGCCTAGTGTCATTCATGAAGCCACTAAACAGGATTGAACAATAGGACCGGAGTAATATTGGAAATGCTCACATTGCTGGAATGCAGACCAGTCTCAAGATGACCAACTACCAGGTAGAACTAGGTCATCCCGTAAGTAGTGTATTCTGTTCTGATACCTGTATTTTTTACAGTACAGTATTGCACTGACCATGACATATGTGTAAGCACGCACTCTTATCGAGTCAGCATCCTCTGACACAGCGCCCTTTTCAGACCGTACATCGCAGCCGAGTTCCCTTCGAATTTGCTATTAAAGGCAAGTATTGTCCTATGATGTTCTACCGGTGTTATCCCTGAGTGATTGACACTACGCTAAAATAGTACGTGGGACCACGGTGGATGCTGCCAGCCATGGTCACTGTATGGGGCCTCGTGGCAACCATGCAAGGTCAGTCTGGTTTCTGTCGTATTTTTAATGTGCAACAGCCAATTTATCGAATATTCTAGGCGTCGTTAAAACTTACTCGGGTCTGCTCGCCTGTCGATTCTTCTTGGGTCTTATGGAAGGTATGATATTTGCATATCGTTGCCTCCGCCATGTTGCCAGACCTTCTTCGTTCTCACATTAGGTGGTCTGTTCCCTGGTCTTGTGCTTTATATGTCTTTCTTCTACCCCAGAGAGAGATTGCAAATCAGGTTTGTTATATAGCTCCCCTGCATTTCCGGGCATATTTAATTTTTGTCCCACTAGGGTTGCCACGTTCTTCGCATCCGCATCTCTCTCTGGCGCATTTTCTGGGTTGCTGGCAGCCGCTATTCTAGAACTCAACGGGAGGGGTGGGAGACCTGGATGGGCTTGGATTTTCATTATTGTCAGTCGCCTCCCATCCTCATTACGTTGGCAGTGCGGCTCATCCTCTCGAATAGGAGGGAATCTTTACGTTTTTATTTGGATTAATGGCCTTCCTTGTCCTTCCCAATTCCCCGAGTGACGCGCGCTTCTTATCTACGAAGGAACGTGATTATGTCATGGCTAAACTGAAGGCAGATGGTGCTGTTGCTAGTGACGAGAAGAGCGATGACTTCAGTTGGACTGAGGTGCTCCGGTGCTTCCAGTCAATTCATGTTTGGCTGTTGGCGCCTGTTTTGTTTTTCCTCGGTAAGTGTGTGTTGCTAGAGTGAGGTATACTTAAGCGAATTCTGCCTCAGGTACAACATTGTATGGCCTTGCTTAGTAAGTTCATGGTACTACCAAGTTTATTCATACTGATACTTGTCGACTCTTTAGCTTTGAGCCCACAATCGTGAAGGAGCTGGGTTACGCCGGTACTAACGCACAGTTGATGAGCGCGCCGCCCTTTGCGGTTGCGTTTGTAGGTGAGTTAATTTTTACTTCCAATTAGTGATCAAGATACCAACTATCATGTTTTCAGTCTCGATAATCACCGCAGTAATATCGGATCGGTACAAATGCCGTGGCTTCATGCTTATCTTCTTTTCGGTTTGTAACCTAATCGGATTCGTCATGTTCTACGGTGGGTTTTGCCAGCACCTCCCTTGACAAGTCATCTGATGATTTCCAGCGAGCGAATCATACCATATTCGTTATGGATCACTCTTCCTGACCATTAGCGGGTCCTACTGTGGTGCTCCGCCGGTCATCACCTGGGTAGCGAATAACAGTGCACCACACGTCAGACGGGCGACTTCGGTCGCTATTGCATTCATTATGACCAACGCTGGCGGTATTCTTGCCACCTGGCTTTTAGGCTCCTTGTCTCCACAGCCCGACTATACAAAAGCTACAATCACATTCATTATCATGTCAGTGGGTATGGTGGTGCTCTCCATCGCCACCCTTGCGCACCTTTGGTACCAGAACCGCTTAAAGTCGCACAGGCGGCAATGTGGTACTCCTGAGGATGAACCCAAAGGTCTGGGCGATAAGAGTGCTTGGTTTATCTACAACTTGTAGTATACTTGCAGCAACAAGATGGATGTGGATTATTTAACTATCTATTAAGAATCATAGGTCTAGGATACCCTTAGTTACAAATGGAACTACTTATTCATTGTTAAAAGCTGCTTTGTTCAAGGTCGGTATGCTACTACGTTGTTACGTGAACGTATCACACCATCGTCTGTTCTCCGAGGTTATTATGATCAAATTGATTGACTTGTAGCAAAAAATACGTACGGCTATACTGTATTACTCGCGGTAAAAGGTAGCTGCCCCAGTGAGGCTCGAACTCACGACCTTCCGATTGCGCTTAACAGTCGGACGCTGTAACCAACTCAGCCATGGGGCAGTTATTCCTCATTTTCCACTGGATCATATGAAGGCCAATGGCCAGTGCATTCAGCGATCCATCAACTACCGGATGTCCGTCGTAAATTATCTCATTATTGCTTAATTCTCTCCACGTCCTAGCTTATCCAGAGAGCGAATACCCTGCTCAAACCACTCTTCTCTTGATATCCAGAATTCTGCACGATTCTTCATAATGTCAGCGAGGACAGCACCACCCAAGAATACCATGTGCTTCCGACGGGGAGGGTCTTCGATGCGGATTTTGAATTTCTGGGGCAGGCGCAAAATATGTGAGGGACGTTGAAAGGAATGCAGAGAGCAAGCACGCAAGATGAAAGATGAAAGACGAGATACGTACATTCAATCGCGTTGGATCGCCATTCAGCACACGCGTAAGATACAGCTGTTTCATTTCTTTCTCAAGTCGGCTTGGGAGGCCAGGGTACATGCTTGAGCCGCCTGAGAGAACGATGTGTTTGTACAGTTCCGCTCGAGTGTCAACTGCTGCGTTTTGGATGGTTAAGAAGAGCATTTCTGAGTGGAACTGTGAGATAGTGGAGCGAGAAAGATCAGAGAGTTTGACCCACCTGCTACACCAGGCTGATCGATGTCCACAAGATGTGGCTGGAACATGCATTCTGGAGCTTCGAAGCGTTCTGAGCCCACTTTGATCGTTCGGCCATCGGGGAGCTGTAATAAATGAGCTTCAGCCATACGACGATAGGCAATAGAGTTGAGATACCGTGTAGCTTTCTACAAGTACCGTCGTCTCTTCCGACAATTTTTGGTCGAGGTCAAGATCATAACTATAGTTCCATATTTCAATCGCATGAAGTAATACAAACGATCAGAGTATTCACCTCACATAGCAAAGTTTCTCCTTGATTTCACGCACGGTCTCGAAATCAGCAGTGCGATTGAACGCATAACCGCGCATGAGCAGCAATTTGATCAAATATCGAGTGACATCTCGACCTGCAATGTCCAATCGTCGGGTGAGATGTGGAAGGGCAAATCCATCATATACAGGTACGATGTGTGTGACTCCATCACCCGAGTCAACGACTACGCCTGTTGTTAAACCTGCACCCAACCAACAATCAGCACCCACCCATCATACGATGCAGAATAGATCTTACCTTGCGCATATAATGTCAATACAGCCTGAATCGCCACATACACCCCCTGGAAACCATACTCCTCAAACATCACCTGCACCATCTTCTGCCGGTTGACTTTAGGGTTCATGGGTGGCTCTGTGAGTAGCACTTTACGACCACGAGGGTCGACCTTGAGTTTCTCGTCGAAAGTGTAGTCCCAGAGGTGCTTCATGTCTTCCCAGTTACGCACTATACCGTGTTCCATAGGTTGTGTGACTTGGAGGTAATTGCGGTTCTCGGCAGCTTCGTCGCCCACCATGATATCCTTGATCACTGCGGAACCCACGCGCTCCTCTGCGCGCAGGATGGGGCGGCCCACGACGGAAGGGAATACTGGATTGTGGGATCGGTTGACTTGGGATGAGTGTTTTGGGTGAGACTAACGCACCATGCTCTGGGAAATTCGATCCTGCGTAGCCTACTTTGACGAACTGCGGGTGGGATTGAGATGGTTCAAAGCGCGTCAAGTTTGAAGACTTACACCCGTGCCGTTGTCGACTACGAGCGGTGCTTCTGAGTCCATTCTAGAACGGCGCACGAAATGTTGTTATATAGGATGTGATTGGGATCGCGGTGGATAGATATTATGACACTGATCTTGTCTTAGCGGGCAGCGGCTGTGCCCGACCAAGCACTACTTATACCGAAACTTTCAAAAATCGCAGTCTGCAGTGACCAGTTATACAACAGTGTGTTAAATAAGGTGTTCAGTATTTATATCAAAATCCGAAGTCTTGATATAAGTATGTATAGGGTATATCATATCCTTGCCGTCCGTTCCAGTCTCATCGGATATATTCCTACATCTACCTCCAACCGCATTCGCCGCCTTCGCCACCTCCGATAAACAAAAAACCCTGCTATCGATATTGCCAAAGGGCCGAGCACTCCACCTAGAGTCGCGCCGACGATGATACCTGTTCGCTGGCTGGTATTCGAATGTATTGTGCTCGTTGAGGAGGGCGAAAGGCTGGGAGGGAAACTTGACATGGGTAATGTTGGTGTTGGGAGATATGAGGAGGTCGCACTATCGTGCATATGAATGGGTCGAGGCATTTGGGGTACTCTCCGACAAAGGTAAGACGGTGCTTACCTGCTGTTCGTAACATTGAGCGTGATTGACTCGACGTCGAAGCGGGTGGGAGAGAGCCCTTGGAGGAATGTGACGCCTAGTATCGTCGTTTGTGACTCGGGCAGGTCTTCGACGATGATAAGCTGGCTGGTGTTAGTATTGATCTGTGTTGTAATTGAGACGCCGCTCGGATCAGCAGTCAGGGAGAAATTGACGGTCGCGTTGGAAAGGGGAGATGTGCGCAGATATAACGTTGATGCTGCACAGCATGAGCATAGTTGTAAATTGATGGAATTAAATGTGATGCACCTCTAAAGGTCAAAAACAACTGGGGTACGGCGTTCCCAGTTTGTGATATTGGGCCCGCTGTACTAGTAACAATTACCGGTGTTCCGTTAATACTAGGAAGGTCAATATATATTTGCCTTGGCATAAGTAAGAGTTAACGAGACCTAGTTCGTGGTAAGGGTGAAACGCTCACTGCCATGCACTAAGGCATCCCATATCTGAAAGATTGCATAGGGGGGGAAGGTAGACGATATCTGGATTTGTACTGCCAAGGACGACTTGCTGTTGAGCAAAAACTACCAGAGTCACAATGCTAAGTAGATAAAAAGAGAGAAATGACCGAGAAAGTGGCATGTAAAGGAGTGTGGCGAAAAAGATTGGTGGAAGCCGAACCTTGGTGCTTATAACGAAATTAGTACTTCCAAAGTTGATCAGGAAGGGTGAAGTTTCATATTAAAAACCGGAAATACCGTGTGTCCTAACTTGTCCTAACCTCGTTGCCAACGAGATTTGCCAAACTTGAACTTCTTCAGGATCGACACTCATGATGCGCTGGCAGACGGACACGACCGCTCTAGGTAGCTAGCTAGCACGACTGGGTTCATATTTTCGAGCTTGGACACACGGCGGTAGCCGCTGCTAGTGCAAAGGCCGCGTATCAAATTGCTAAGGAAATTGATCATCAGGTGGAAGATTTGGTGCCCAGGACCTTGGCTGAACCAACCTGCGCACTATGCGCTGTAGTTAAATGATTGATTGATATGTAGTAGTAGGGGGGGGGGGGGGGGGTTAATTGACGATCCATGGTGATTGGGCTATCTTGTTCGGAACCGTGACCGTGTGACTATAATGTTTGTGACCGGCGTTTCAATTCCTTGTTCCTCACAGCACTCGACGACGACGTCGCTGTTAGCTTTCCTTCATCATCTTTTCATTCTTTTACACTTTCGTTCTTTACAAAATTAAAACGTAGCCAAAACAAATACTAATAATGTCTGCACATCAGGATTTGGAAAAGCGTAAGCACATGCGCTTGGCTGCTCGTTTCAGTCCAAGTTTTCCTGGATCTGTCTTGAATTCTGTTACTAGTACTTCTAGTCCACAGACATCTACTACACAGAATTCTAGCAGTAAGCTTACTTTGTAACCGTCCTTGTAGTCTATTGTCTAACAAATATTTAGCACCAGGTCCTACTTCGGCTCCAGCAACCACCCCCACCACCACTCCAACTTCTACCACCCCTGTGGCTACTTCTACCCAACAATCCTCCACTTCCGTCAACCCTACTACTGCTACTTCCTCTTCTTTAACCACCTCATCAACCACATCCTCAACCACTACCACCTCGAGTACTTCTACTTTGCTTACTTCCTCAACTTCAGTCCCACAACCTGTGTTGCCTACGGTCAGTATCTGACATTTTACACATGCAATAAAGAATATTGATCATCCAGTAGACCCCTGCAGCTGCAGCAGCCACTTTGTACACTACCTCCATGCTCACATCGCCAACTAATGTTATCATTGCTACCGGAACCATCACATCTGCAACTCCTTCTTCGACTCCTGGCTCTTCAGGCTCCATTAACACTGGTGCGGTCGTGGGTGGTATCGCTGGTTGTCTCGCAGGTTTGGCTATACTAAGTTTCCTTATCATGTGGTGCATTGTATGTTTCATTTTGAAGATCCGTTTCGTCTTCTCATTTTAAATTTTAGCGCCGCAAACGCAAGTCTGATGAAGACGAATGGAGCGCTTCAGCTTTCAAACGTCAGTCCGCCATCCTTGTGGACGATCCTGAACCATCATTTAACCCCCGTCCACCCACCATGATCGAGCGTCACAACGCATCCCCCGCCCTTGCTCAACATAACTATCAGAACTATTACGGTACTTATGGCCAACAAACTGCCTACGCTGACACCTTGCGTGCTCAGTTGGCAATACCACATGCTCCTCATGAGGACCGTAGTCACCTTACTAGGCAACCGTCCAGCGCGGCATATTTGTCTGGGCAACCATCCGCTGCAGCATACCCCATTCCTAACGATCCTCAGGCACACTATGTTAATCTCGATCGTTCCAGCGTAACTCCATTTCAAGCCGCCCAATATGCAGATATATCACGTCAGCTGGGCAGCGACCTACATTCCACTATGCCTCCACTCCAACCATCAGATTATTCTTTGCCTAGTCCCTTCGACAACGAAGCAGCGGAAGAAACCCATCCTGCTCATGATGCTATGCCTCGTGCACCATCCCCCGCTCACGTTGTTGATCCTTTTGCTGCCGCTAGTATATCACCTGCACATGAGCCGGTCCCAACGTCCCGCAGGCGAGACATCACCAATGCCCAGCGGCCCGACACCGTATACACCGTGTACGAAGAAGGTGATGCTTATGGTGGCATCTGAAGGTCAACACAACCAATTTCAACTGTCTATTCACGTTCCTGCTTCTACGGTCTTCGGACTGTACCGTCATCTGTCACCTGTTTTATTTACATTTTCTGTGCATGCTGGCCTGCCGGTGCCTATGTGATTGTCAGATCTTGCCCCAAACCTGTCACGTACACACCTTTACTATTCCGCGCTGTCTTACTACCCTGCGCCACCTCCTACTCATTGTGAAGGATCATTCAATGCTTGAATGTGATTTTACTCGCCGGTTAACGAGCCTCTCCTCGTCGATACCTATTTCGCGCTATGGTACTGCTCACCAAGAGCTTTTCTCAGTTTTGTCGCTTGTATTGTCATTATTGATTGCTTTCTGAACGGTCTTTATTTTCGCATGGTCGACGCTGTAGAACGCAAGCACCGGGCATTCTAATTCAAGATACGTTCATTGGTGCACACATAAGCATTACGCATTGGGCCTGACATTCATTCACTCTCATGGAACCTTTCAGGTCAAGTGTATGAATAAATGTTTCATTGCCTTGTTCATACCTCTCAATCAGAACACTGACGTAAATTATATACGCCTACCAAACACCTCACAGGGCTAGCCTGTCGTGACGTCTTCAGGGTAACCTTCTCCAATTATATGCATTTGTAACCTGCAATGCGGCGACTACCAGTGGTCTCAGGATCCGTGTCTGCCGATATGTATTCCAGGCGACACTGGAGCATGGGTGAATACGATTAGTCTTGTCGCTCCCATTAAGTAAGGTTCTGCCATTGTTCCACCCGCTCACGTCAAGTTCAAACTTTGCTGAATTCTCCCTTGCATATTGATTACGTTGGTTGTCCATGTTATTGCCAGTGAAAGTCAAGAGCTGGATGGCTTGTGGTCGCCTGTTTGGGCAGCATTCGTTTGTTGTCGTTAGATCACTATGTCTCTATCCCCCCAATTCATGGAAAGTCTCTGGGTGCGAAAGTATGTATATCGTCCGGCACTTTTGGATCCTCACCTAATATTGTCTAGGTCATTCTCCGCAGCTGGCCATACGTTACTAGTCTACGATTATATCCTGACTTTCAGAGATGAAGTGGGTTTATTGGGTGACACTTGATTAATGTTCACAATATACCCTTGGTTGTAGTTCGTCTACATCTGGAAGGCCCCCTGGACGATTGTCAAAGTCTTTTTTCTTCTCAACCGATATGGGAACCTTATTGGACAGACTGTCATCCGTCTGGAAGAAGCTGGTCTCCTCACCCATGATTCTCAAAAGGTATGTCGCAATTTCATGAGTAGACACCTACTGAGTGACTAATTTCGTGCAAGTTCTGCCAATGCTTCGCAGTTTTTACCACTTGCTTTATGTTTATATCTATCGAATCGATCCACAGTGTGTATACCCACTCAATAATTATTGCACATTTTGAGGGTTTTTGCTTTTCCTTAGTCCTCGTGCTCGTGCGTGCATGGGCTATCTGGGGAACTCGAAAGCGCGTGATGAGCATCCTCGCTTGGAGCTACGTGGGCTACGTCGTTACGCTGTTGGTCAGCTCAGCGTATAGTGTACACGCCGCAAATAGTGGGTCACTTTGCTTTGTTTTTATTTTTATTTTTAAAAATGGTTGCGCTGCTATAGTTCGGTATCTATTCCTTGACGTGATTCAGGTTTGCGTGACGACAATGCCTGGTATGTAATTGTTTTTTGACTCCTACAGCATATTGATGGTCTACTACTTCAAAGATTATGTGGTTGGTATATTGACGGACCTCTCATTGACATTGCTGATACTGTAACGCTAGTGGTTGGTTTATGTCGGAAGGTTAGAATGTTCTGTTCTGCGCGCTCGCGCTTACTGAAGACCATCAATCAAGTTTTATTCTCGATACAGTCCTCTTCGTGTTGACTATGCGAAGTCTCCGGATACACTCTAGGGAATTTCAGCATCTCTACCCGTCTAGTATCCTTCATGTGCTCTTTCGAGATGGTGAGCGTGCTTTTGGAGAACTTCGTATGTAGCTGACCACAATTGTACAGCGATCATCTTTTTCATCGTGAGTGTACAAAACCTGTATAATGCATCTCGTTGTCGACAATGCGGATAGGCTAGTATGTTTAGTAATGCATTAATCATCGCTTCTTGGTGAGGCTCATGCTCCTCACTCATCCCACCTACTCACGACATTTAGGACTGCATTCGCGCACGTCAGTATTTTAGATTCATAGCGTGCCGTCGTTCTGACTGACTGATTTATAGGATCCAAATTATTTCCTTGCTAAGGGGTGCGTTAGCCATAATGCGACTCATCATGTTCGGTTAAAATATTGCATGTAGGTTTGCGACTCCGTTGCTTTCAGCAGTCGGGCAGCGCCTAGTCCTGAACCTTCGAGGTCTTAAAACGCGTACCTACACAACTCGTGATCTCAGCCGTGAAGTGGACCGGCAACTTCGAGCATTTGCTGAAGTGGATTTGCCAGGCCTGGATGATGCGAAAGAATTGGAGGGCGTGTAAAAGTAGGTCATATTGGAAATATCGTTACAAGGTTCAATTTGATTTGGTAACCACCTGTTATAGGGTGCTGTCCTGCACAAAAATACCTTCCAATGCGGCCATCTTTTGTGCTTGCTTTTTCCGGAATTTCCCTATGCCCCTTTTAATATTTAAGTATCAGGTGTATATCCCTCAATCGCAATGAATATTCCTGACTGACTCTATGACTTCTCCATAGTGGTGATTCGATAGTTGTGGACCAGTCTATTATATACCGCGAGAAAATATCCACAGAATACACGGCGAGATCGCTGGTATTGAATTCCATCGCCCATTCACTACCTGCCCGCCCAGGAACACGCACAGCGTCCTCGTGAATTGTGTTGCTACTGCGCTGGCGCTGAAGTTTTCCACGCACTGAGTTATCGCGTTTTATGAATGTACTGGGTTTTCCTTCGCCGGCAGTCTCTCAGCAAGTCCGCGACACATGGACCTTGACAGTTTAAAATGAACTGGCGACATTGGGTAGGGTTTTTGCAGTGAATACTCCTACCCAGTATACCACCCGTCGGCCTCCGTTGGCACTTACTATTGAGCTATCACATGTTTATGTAAGTATGTAATATTTCAACGTCAAGTTGATATTCGGTGCCAGCTTGTTGGAAACATATGCCCAGGATCAGGATCCAAATTCACGTCATTCCGGAAGTCCAACCAACTGGGTGCCAATGATTCCGTAGACCCGTGAATTACAGCATTTCCATATATCGACTCATCGACAGTCGGAGATGCGCAGCACAGCTTCGAGTCGGAATCAAATCGATTAAATGTCCATAATAGGGAGTGTTAATGATCGTGTGACTTCACAGCTTCACCAGCCGGGGCTGCCGTTACAAGCTCCGCTCAAAGTTAAATATATGTGACGTGTCCTCTGTCGCGCTCCAAAGGTGGTGAGTTTGTGGAAATAGCTGAAACTGATGAATTCTTGTCAATTTAGCAAACTTGCAATAATTAAACTGGTGTGTTCTGATGAACTAGAGCTCCGTCTGTAAGGTACTGAAGCTTGCTGCTCTTTATGTTTTATTGCTGCTGTCACCGCATTTGATGTCAGGCAGCCCCTTCAAATTGCTGAATATGTGCGTACGCCTGATTCGCCCTGTCAAACCATTGCTATGCATTATCCCGGCGCTGCCTCCAAGCCTGAGTTGTGCCATGCATGAATGTGCCGAAACATGATGTACCTCTCTCTAACTTTTATTGGTCTTCCTGAATCATTGTATCGTTGCAGATTTATTTTATCTGAGGGACTTTACAATGTCCTCTGTCCTTGGTACTGTGGTTGGTTGACGCCGCCAGAAGACGATTACTGCGCGTGCCATTTTAATACCATGATATGTATGAGCTCATGCCATTTGACAAGGCCCTGATTGTTCAGATCTGATATGCCAATACTGTCACTCAATCTGTATCAATAAAGTTGCCGTGGTTTGTGTGACACCGTCCTTGATCACTAGTTTTAACTTTTTGACGGGGTATGCAGTACATACTGTACACATCATTCTTCATAGGGGTGACCCTACTCTCCTGTTTGGAGAATGCCCGGAAATGGATACTCTACGTAGACTCTGGGGCCAAAGGGCTGTCAGCTAGGAACTTAGGGCCAGTCAAATTCATGAAACATGAGTCATTAGGATGGTACTACGTCGTAAGCGTAAGTTACAATATGTAAGAGTAAGTATATGCCTTTGCAGCCCGTAAGATATTCTTATGTGGAAATTGATCTAGAATGTGCTCAGTAAAGTAGTTAAGCAATCGGTGCCGATAATAGTCCCAATGCGATTATACAGAAATAATTGCAATCCAATCCAAATGATCCCTGGGTCCCTGATAAAAAATTCTGCTGAAGTTTTCTTACTCATATCAGCAGTCACGTAGTATAGCTGCAACCGGACTATCAAATATTGAGTTACTCATGAAACCAATTTTATTTTCTGTACAGATTATCTTCTGCAAATATTTTTCGAAGTCTGTCTTTGTTTAGCCTATATATAGTCATAAAGGCCCCACAGTCAACGCCAGTCATATCGAACCAGATCCCTGACTTTCACCTTATCTGATATACGGTACTGTCACCCGATATTCTTACAAAGTTGCTGTGGTTTATGTCTGACACAGGCTGATATTACTGTCTTAGGCTTTAACTTTTTGTTGGGGTATGTAAACATCTTCAGGGCGTCCCTCCCTGATAGGCTGTACATGACTGGCGGCTTCAAACTGTAGAGTTACTCCGAAAACTGATGTCCCTGGTAACACTGGTGACTGGTCTCGAGATCTCAGTGTTCACTGGGGACACCCTCGCCAAATACTGGCAGCACAAGGCACCTAGGAACGATTATTTTCCTTTTCTTTTGTTCTGGCTACTACTAGCAGGGGAAACTAAAGGTACCTGTCAGGTTCAAATTCGTTTCTCCGCTGCGTCATGTCGCCACTGGTGTTCGTGTCATTGGGAGTTGTCATGCCTCTGTATACCCTATAAAGCTTTTGAGTCTTACACTTGATCCCTTGAAATCATTGGACTTTCATCATCACCTGTGCTCTTTTGCTCATGATTCTATCCCCCGAATTCTTCTATGAAATCTGGGTGCGGAGGTAGGTCTGTGTCTTTGCGACATCCTTTTATTCTCACATTTTTGTTGAGATCACTCTCCGCAGTTGGCTACACTGTGCTAATATACGATTACCTGCTGACCTTGAATGATGAAGTGAGTTCACTGCTTGACATGTATAATTCTGAAATCATAGCCTTGCTTCTAGATCTTGTACATTTGGAATGCTCCTTGGACAATCGTGAAAGTCTTGTTTCTCATCAACCGATATGGAAACCTTGCTGGGCAAACTCTAGTTCAGTTGGAAGAGGCCGGTATCCTCGCACATTCCCAATTTGTATGTTGCACCTCACGAGTAGACATTCATTGACCTTTGGATGGTCCAGTTCTGCCAAAGGTTTACCATTGTTACCTCTTTCATTATGGTCATATCTTCAGAGTCAATTCATAGTGCGTGTGCCTCATTTTAACGGTGGCTTATGCTAAGAATTAATACTCAGTACTTGTACTCACACGTGCGTGGGCCATCTGGGGCGCTCAGAGAGGGGTATCAAATTTTTTTATCGGGAGTTATATGTCCTACCTCCTTGTTCTGCTGGGTGTATATTCGTTTGGCGCACACCATGATTCAAGTAGGCTCTTTTCATTTTTGATATTCTCTGATGTAGTTGCCCCCGAGCAGATGAGGATTTTCAGTACCTCGAATTAGCCGAGATCTGCGCGTCGGCGATGCCAAGTATGTGATTATCATGCTGCCTCGCCTCCAGACTAATTGATTATCACTTGAAAGAATTAATGGTTAGCTGGCAACTACATGATTTCAAGTCAATGTATTGATGGAAATATCATTGGCCCTATCACAACGTCAGTGGCTCTGCTATGTCGGAAGGTTAGCATGCTGTGTTTCATGTTTGCAGGGTGTGCTGAGTTGTCATAAAGGTTTGTTCTTGATGTAGTAACCTTTATCTTGACAACGAAAAGTCTGTGGACATACTCGAGGGAATTTCGGTGTCTCTACCCCTCCGATCTCCTCTACTTACTTGTCCGAGATGGTGAGCATGCTCGCACAGATATAGTGTCACATCTATAATTGACCATAACTCATTAGCAACCATGTTTTTTTTGGTGAGTGTACAAGACATTGATATATCATATTTCCGACAACAAAGACCAGTTTAATATGCTCAACAATGTCACGATCTTTGTCTCCTGGTGAGATTCGCTCGAACTCTCAATTCATTCCATCTACTAATGTTATGGTTTAGGACTGTGTACGCGAACGTCAGTCTTTTTATTCACAACATATTTTTTCTTCCTGAGTAACACGATAATCCAGAGTCCGTATACTTTCTTGCCTAAAGGGTTCGTTAGTCATCGATGCGACCCCATCACTTTATGTGAATTTATTGCATGCAGGTTTTCGGGCCCTTTACTTTCAGTGGCCGGTCAGCGCGTGGTCCTGAACCTGAAAAGTCTCCCAACGCGTACATATGCGACACGCGATCTCAGCCGTGAGGTAGACCGACAACTTGAAGCATTCATACAATCACACCACTCATCACCTGGAGGTCAAGATGTCCTTGATGATCCAGAAGGTGGCAGAGAGGATAAGGAAATGTGAACCGAATTCTATGTAAGTAATTGCATGTTATTAAATAAGCCCACAAGTACTAGGACTGAATAGATCAGATTGGCTGTTTCATACATTGTAAATATTTGTACCGATTAGCGAAGGTTATGGGCCTCGCCTCCATGTCCCCATATTTTTTTATTTGTATTCCCAGGAGTGCTTGATATCTCAAAGGTCTCTATGTTGGTCAGGCCTCAGGACTGAACGTATACGACACACTGTACGTATTAGTACTATAACATTGCTATCTGACAGTAATTATCCTGCAAAGGCCTTGCAGCTGTGCCTCACTGAACCTTCCGGTTGGAAAATTTTCTGCAATGACATGTTCCTGATTTTGATGGCTGTACATGAGCTCCCTGCTGTTATAGTACACTTTGTCGGCAGGATTTTCGCGACCTGATTGAAATGTCATAAACATCTGGTGTGAATTGTGCCAGAGTCATTCTCACTCCCTGGAATTTCTTTTTTCTCCGATACCTCTGCCGCTGGGCCCCTGTACGTTACATCGCACGTCAGCAACTTGAGGGTTGAGTCGCGGCGGAACATAACACATTCCAGGGTGATCATCGAAGGCTGCTATCACTGAGGTTTGGGCTTCTGCCTCCCTAAATTTTCTTTTAGATTCCACCATAAGCGCGTGATATATACATCAATAGTTGGGATTCAGAACAATCATGTCTGGGCTTCTGTATATAGGATTGATATTTTATTATCCGCTTATCCTGCGAGTGGTACGACTTTGAAGCAAAGCACACTCACGTCGTGCTCGACCTTCTTTGATCGGATCTCTATAAAGTAAGGGATACATATACATATGAAGGGCTAATATCCGGCGTCCTCCGAAATTGAATGGTTGTGGTCCCTACCGGGTATTTCGTCGCCCACAAACCCGTGCTTTGTTGCTGTATAAGTGATGCGCCGCAGGACCCCGTATATGAGATCGGTGACTCGTCAAGGATGAACTGTGCCATTCCATCCCAACACCCGCAAGTAGGCAGTCTAGGGCGATGCTCACCACTCGACCCCAAACGTCAATCTCACAGCCTCCTGCCCATACACATTCCTGGATCCGAAGGTCATTCAAGTTTCTGGTACCTAATCGATATTACTTAGGCCCGCGAACTGGACCCGGCAATGCACGGTCAACTTTGACTCGACAAGGGCCATTTGTCGTATTCATGAAGGGCTGGTAAAACAACAAATAGACGTGTTATCAGAAACGGTAGATCCTTGGGAAAGTATCACTGTCGTTAGTTTCCAATGCTTCAAACGTGGGATCATGGCGAATGGGCCCGGTCGAGGGAAAAGGAAGTAAGAATCATCCCCGTGTGCCTGCCACCACGCATTTATCCGAGCATGAGGAACGCACGCCAGAGTGCTATTCCGATATACAAGGCTTCCGTGATCATAATGTTGCTAGAGATATGTAGCGAATGTACCTTTCTGGATACCAGAACTACGTCTTCGCCGGCAAATCGGGGGACTGATCGACACTTTGTTTGCCTCCACGAGTGATGGTCAACACAGCCGCGTGTTCTAGACATCTACTCATAAAGTTCCGATGTTCTCGTCTGTTGTGAACTTCTGGGGAGTTTTGTAGATCCGGTGACTCGTGTAATGTTCGGGCTACTGAATATGGCCGGAGTTGGTCTTCATCGATTTCTCATTTGGAAAAAAAAAGGTGTTCGCATTGGAATGTGACAGCACGATAGAGCATACATAGCTAGTGGTGAACCGGATGATTCGGGTGGACCTAACGTGCCGCGCCGGCTCCGTGCTAGAGAAATTCTATTAACATTCAAGCGCTAGTGCTCACCAATCATGTAGTGTTTCTGCTGCGTCACACGAAGAAGGTGAGAACCGCAGCGGTGGAACCTGGCGCCAAGCCTGTGTCTTATTTGCAACAGCGGTTCCGCACGAACAGAATCTGAACATGCAGGTAAACATGAGCCCGAGGGCCCCGGCCAGGATTCTAGTCGTCATAGTTCGTATAAAAAGGTGGATAGCCATAAAATTCCAGCGATATGAACGACTCAAGGAGGACATGCTGCTTCTCGCAGTATTGGTGAGGAGTGACAATGCTAATTCGGTAACACATTAGAAGATTAGGTAAGCAAATTGCTCAGTGCGGCTGTCCCCTCAGAGGAAGACTGTTTGCGCAGGACTAGGCATTATAGCTAAAGGCGCCAGTTGCATACTACCATACTCCATTATTTGCCATTTCTTCACTAGTTCATTGGAGCTGTCCTTTCATTTCACCTAATAACCGGTTTTTTTCTTCACGAACGCGTCACGAAAACCAGTGCTCATATCGCCAAGTCCAACCGATCATCACTGAACGCCTCAACTTCAGCTCATGGCCCAGCCTTACTATGACGGACATCCATTAGAAGAGTATTTGACAGGTGCAAACACTTACTAACCGTCCTCGTAGGTAACTACTCACCCTTTACTTCGCCGCAGATTCAGGTGAAGTTCCCGAGCAAATGCCTGGGAGCTGGCCACTTCTTTCAATCCTCCAGCACTCATTCACGGAATTGCCAGAAGTCTTCAAGTACAGTGCCCAGGTAGAAAATTTTTGTTTCGTTATTTTTGGCGCGCTTCAGGTATGTTCACTTTTCGTAGTCATAACATCGTTCCTGAGCTCGCTTATATCCTCGGTCAACTCATCTCTCTTCACTCACCTACGATGTCATGAAGTTCCTCAGCTCGCTCTTCACTTCTGACCGGGTCCACAAGCGCACACAAGCTTTCGCTGAGCGCTTCAAATATGGTGTCATTACATCCTCCCTCCTATCTCCGGGTTTTGCAACTACCCCCGTCCCTCATACGCACCGCCGTTCGTTTTCACCCCAATTCCCTGGTAGGCTCTCAAGCAATCACAGCAGAAGTACCAGCGGGGCTGAAAGCATGGCGACTGGTCAAATTTCTCTAACAATACCCGCCGAACCCGAACCACCTGTATGGCCTATAACACTTTCCATCACTCTTGCTGTTGCAGCGCTCAGCGCTCGCTTTTATACCTTGTTTGTTCTGTTGCTTGTCAGCACACTGTATTATATGCACGTTCATCGATTGGATCTACACTCTAAACCTGACATCATCACACCTGTGAGCCTCACAATTGCAATTTATAGGCAATGAACTTACCGCTCTTTTTGCAGTCTCTGGAAGCACTCCAAAATTTAATCATAGCAGGTAAAGTGTGGGATGCCGTTGTTCAAGATGCCCTGGATACCCTAGAAAATGAAGAACGAAGGTAACTGATATGACATCATAAAAATTCGTGCCCTGACCGGGTCCTTTACAGCATCTTTCACGGACCATGCTCCCCGATAATGACTTTTTCGTCACTTAGGGTAGCACTATCAACTTCCCTGCTCACGACTCAAACCCAATGTGATAACGTTCGTCAACTGCTTTCAGCTATTGCATCTCCACCCGAGCTTGCGCAGCTTTCGGAAATGTATGCTCCGCCATCACCTACGAAACTCACGTTCTCTCTAAATAACGATAATCACCGACCGCTTTCTATGCCTGGATCTCGGCAACATGACAACTTTACTTCCGTCCGTGATCACAAGAGGTCAACGTGGAATGGATCCTACTCTGCTCTTGCACAGGCAGGAAGTCCTATGTCCCACATTGCAAAGAGGAGAGAAAGGCGGAGATCAGACCTTAGCGCACTACTGGGTGCTGCGTCACCATCACGAAGAAGCAGTATCAGTGCGCCCACGAGCCCGTCAGCTCACCAACCACTTCTGGATGTGGTCCAAGAGGATGATACTCACCCAGGAGCTTCATTGCCACCAGAGGATGAGGATGCTTGCTTTGGAGTTGCTGCTCTTGATCTACGCCGAAAGCATCACAGTCAGGGTATGAACAAATTTCGGACACCACCCCGGAATTCTGCTGTATCATTGTTGAGAAGTAACTCTGACTCGAGGCACCTTCCAACAATGTCTCCTGCCTCGAAATACACGAGCATGCAAACAAGTCGGCATCCGCTCTCCTTTTCATCTTTGAAGCAGTCACTTCATAGCGCTCTTGCTTCGAAACGATATGCATGTTCTCATTTATTGGCTCTTCGTTTCGAAGGGGAAGAAGATGATGCTTACTGGGAGGACGTGCGTTCACTCATGAGTCTCCTTACGACAACCTTAGTCGATGCCTCCTCGAGACTTACTGAGGTTCTGGATGAGGTGGAGGAACAGGAGCGGGAACTGAAGGACACAGTTGCATCAGACTCGTCATCCGACGTACAGACTCCCTATTCACTACCATCACCTTCACTCCCCACTCGTTCTATTTCGCACTCGATCTCCCAAATCGTGTCCTTCGCCCCACTGCCTAGTGACCTTGCACGGTTTGCAGCCCACGTTGATACTATTTCTTCCGCCCTTAACGATGCACGAGATCACCTCGAGCAATGTGTGACCTCGCTGAAAGAAGAAACACCTTTCAAGCATTCTCTACAGTTGTCGACATCCTCCATCGAGGAGCCTTCTAGTCACCCTGCTCTTCTGGCCTATGAACGTCTGCGTCGTGAGATTGGTCTTGCCTTGCGAGAGTGTGAGCGCGGCCGGGAGAGGCTCACAAATATCATATTCCCACCAAGTCCTTCTCCAGAGGAACCAGATGACCTTCCCACCTTGGCTCTCGATATGGGCAGCGACGACTCTGACAAGCCTGAGGAAGCATCACCAGGCATGGACGCGCAAAACGAGGACATTGGGCTGACAGTAATCTCACCATCTGGAGAGACATTCGATGCAGATGATGCATCGTCCCCTCTACTACTCGCAGCGTCATCGCATCATTTGCCTCCGCCTGGCATCGAGCAAGTGTTTGAAGCTGAGACGGGGAATTCGCCGGCGTTCACGCGTGAGCGGTCGAGGATGACGAGGGAGGAGCGGATAAAACTTGCGAAGGCACGGCGAGAGAGTGGGGGCGGGGTTGTTGGGATTGATGAACATGCGCCCAAGATTGAGCGGTGGGGGCCGGGTGGTGAGGTGGTGCAGGAGTTGAAGGATGTGATATGGAAGGTGGGGGAGCGGCGCAGACGGATGACGGAGGAGCAGTTGAGGAATGCAGCGTCGTCGATACCAGCGTCTAGTCATGGGAGCGTGACCCCAATAGAGATTGTGCAGCAGGGTGGGGTAGGGTCGTAGTACATTGCTAACCTGGTTGCATAGAGTATATACTTTATACTCGTTTTATTCAGTGGTGTGCACCAATGTAGTATTAGAGGAATTTGGGTGTTAACTCTCGGCCGCCTGAGATGCTATTACATCAAGCTGTCAAATTCTTGAAAAAAGTAAGAGGAAATGTCTAATGTTAGATGTGCTAAGTCAAACCGCGGTCAACACGATAAGTTATATGCAGAAAACTGGTATCTTTCTCAAGACGTTTCCCAGAATCCATCCCAGAATTGCAGGTCTTTCCCCTGCCCCTCCCTCCATTCCTCCCGCAATATGTGCTGCCCCTGTACAAGTCTAAGCTCCCTGCCCCTCATCCGTTTGAGTTTTCGCACGGGCTCAGCTTCGTCACGCTCATCGTCGGTAGTCGTGCGGTCTTCAGGCGGAAGCCGCAGTGCAAAGGCGTTGGTGAGCTCAAGGATCGAGTACGTCTTGTGCAAAGCAGCGGCAGCGGCAAATGACAATGGGGTCTGTGCTGCTGAATGAAGTTTGCTGTCTGAAAGCGTGAAGGATGGGTTGAAGTGCCCGAGAGTTAGTGCGGAGAAGAGGTCGCCTACTCCAGAGAAGTATCCTGTAATCAGCGGGACAAGTCTGGCATGTACCGTAGAATGGGAGCTTGTTCCTATCGTGCGAGATGAGGAGATGCAGAGGAGATAGGCTTGCTGGTTATCCGTAGAGACCGGAGGCTGCATGGTTTCAGGTAAGACCCTAGATAACCACGGCTGTAAGGGGATGGAGGAAATAATGACGTGCTCAACGTGCTTGTGCAGAATAGATAGGGCGTCACGAAGAGCGCCGAAGGAAATAAGTGGTACACCAGTAAGAGTCCTTTATCAAGTCAGATTTCATTGATATATGATCAGAAGGCGCTTACTCGACCTCAAACCAGTTGGGGGTGATAATGGTCGCAAAAGAAAGCATCTCCTTGTATATGGGTATTACGTCTGGTGATACATAGAGTTCTCCTGAGTCACCAAGCACAGCTGTGTTCGGGTCATCAATATAAGAGAAATTCTGGAGAGGCTTTGCAAACTTACGATCCATAAGGTATATGAGGTGTGGGTTACTTGACTTGAGTTTTTGCGCAAGTTCCTTTATGACTTTCAAAGCAGCGGCGTTTGGTATATAACCTGTGAGAAGTCTGTGAGGAGATAGCAAGCCAACGTCATCCATCATCTTAAAGATCGACGCGAGTTCTTCTCCAGATGTTCGGGTTCCACTAGTGCGCCCATAACCTGTATTGAATAAAGTTTTACCAAGAAGTGATGGTGGCGTGGTACACTCACCAGTGTGATTTGAAAAATTCACGCTGTTGACTACCTAGGTACAGTCAGAAGATGTCCTGCTTGAGATGAAAATCGTACATCGACATCGTAGCCTATACACTGGAGGGGGAATACGGCAGCCTTTCCGCCTACATAACCGTATGCAACGTGTGATTGGATGCTCAATATCCTGTTGTCTTCATCCGTGGGCTTACTGCTTGGTGTTAGTTACAGAATCAAGGAATTTAAATACGAATCACGGACCATAATGTGCCATTTACTTGAGTTGTCTCTGGCATTGATTGTATGGTCATCGTCGCCTCGTCCCAAGTCCCTGCTGACTCGGATTCCATGACCGATCCGGAAGGCCCGACAGAAGCGTAGATTTCCTTTTTTGTAAGAGGTCTTTCCACGTGTTGCCATCGTGGTTGACGACGGCTTTACAAATGGGAGGGGCGTGTTCCGTAGTACTGACGTTGGTGGAGAGCTTTTGAAGCTTAAGCTTGTTATTTCAATAGGACTCTGTGGTATGACCGACGGTACAAGGTTTGCTCTCATCGTCATCCTCATTCAAAGCTCTCAATGTCGTTTTCTGTCTTAGACTGCGTCAAACCTGGAAGGACGCATTGGATAGTTCTGAAACCACTTTCCGCCAGCTCCTTACTTCTCATTCTTCGTCGGAATGGAAACATATTTCTTTAGCAAGCGACTCACCCTCACCAGGCAAGGGGAAGGCACGCGTCTCTCCAACTCCTGAGCTTACCGACGTCGTCGTGCACCGCAAAACTATTAAGTCGGGTGAGAATGTGTACAGAGTCGTCCTCGACGTCTCAATCACCGACCAATCTGCTTCTCTCGATGCATGGAAGGCCGTCATTACCACTCCGGAACTTAGACAGGAGTGGGATCCCGCGGTTGAGAGCGCGCATTTGGTGGAAATGTTTGATCGTCAGACACGAATATCAAAGACTAATTTTACGCTTGGCTGGCCTGCCAAGTGCGTGATTTTTTACGCCCGTTTTTGAGTTGTATTGACTGTATGCTAGTCCACGAGATGCTGTAACGATTTCACGCCTCTACCAGGACACGTCGACGATAATAGACATTTCTACCTCTTTACCACGCTCATCTGACGAGCCAGCGTACTTGAGGCCCTCGCCTCCCTACGTCAGATCCCAAGTTGCATGTAAGTCGCCTTGTTTTCCCATTCCGGCTTCGCTAATAACTTTCAGTGTTCGCTTGGTGTATCCAGTATGTTCAACCATCCTCAACTCCACAGCCGCACTCCCCGGCCGATCAAATCAAACGGCGAATGTCGACATACATGTCGCAGCCACGTCTCCGCGTTGCGTGTTTCTGGCAACACGACCTTCGCGCGATCTGGAATTTTGGCTCTGCTTCTAGTGTGTGCCAACAGCTATGCACGATGATGCTGGGTCTGTATAAGACCGTCCTAGCGCGTGGCTCTCGCATACCAGTGCTTACAGGACACGGATATGGTGTTAGCATTGAGAAGATACGGTTCCAGCTCGATAGGCAGGCTCTTGCTATTGAATATGTGATACACTCTGAGGAGGAAGACCATGTAGGGGAGACAGGTCAGGGGCTGGACGTCATTAAGGAACACAGACGCCTCGTACGCTCCCTTGAATGCGTCCTTCCATCGAATGAAGGGTGGGATGTCCAACTAACTATGAAAGGCTCCTCTCAGAAGGTCGAAAGTCTCCCGTGGAACGCCACTGCCTCGCGACAGAAGCCTCCTTCTCCCATGGTGGGGAGTCGGCCACCGGAATTAACAGTTCTCCGCTTATCCCATGCACCTCTTCCTGACGATCATTCTATAGTCAAAGTTCGCGCGGTTATAGAACTCTCTGCGCCATCCAGCGGAATCAGACTGAATGGGCTTCCGCAGACTATCCAGCTTTTGGAAGAGCGCGATCCGTTATATTTCGTGCAGCAGCAGCAACAGATCCTACAAGATGCTACCAGTGCTGCAGATGTGAGCTTCCCAACGTCATCCTCAGTAAGTTCCGTTGCATCAAGCTCCACGGCGCCTACAAGACCACAACTTGCGCGGTCGATGACTGAGCGACCTGTGGCAGCGGAAAAAACGATATTGTCACGCGTGAAAAGGAGTTACATCTACTTCTCGTCATTATTGCAGGAGCCAGAAGCGAAGTGGAAGCGGAGTGAGTAGAATTCATTTTCTGTTTCTGAACTAGTACTTAGATATCCTGCAGCTACGGAAGCACGTGGGGTGTCAGTGACTCAATTAGATTCTATCGATCCGACCCTGGTGGTGTATAGAGCAGAAGCAACTTTTGTTGGCCTTGGATTATGGGACTTGTACGGCGCGTTGGTTTCGCCTGGTGCTAGGGTGTTTTGGGACAAGCAACATGAGGATGCAACGCTTCTCGAAGATGTGAACGAGCTGACACAATTGTGGCATTTCAAGACCAAGCCTGCGTGGCCCGTACAGTATGCAAATTTCACTTGGTATCACTATGAATTACTTCTGACTTGATTATAGGGGTCGAGACACCGTGCTCTTGAAAACTGTCTATAAATCTCCTACCACAATTCATGTATTCTCATTCTCAGTCGATGACCCACACTTGTTCCCTTCTATCCCTGCTCAGGACCCAACTCTTATTCGTACGCAGGTCGATCTTCAAGGATGGGCCATCGAAACACTCTCTCCAAGTACCACCCAGCTCACCTTGCTCGAGCAATCAGATCCCAAAGGATGGTCCAACAAAGCAAGCATACCACAGGCTATGATATCTGCTCTCGCTGGCGTTGGTGACTTTGTCATCAAGTGCGGCGGTCCACCAGTAGTAACACGGCTTGCGGGGGCGAAAGCTAACGACATGAGATATGATCACGAGAGGGGTGCCTTTCGTGTCGAGTATGAAGGCTCCGAGAGTCGCCAAGCACCCACAACCATCACCGAAGATTCGGCAAATGAATCAGCCATACCTGCCAATTCTCGCACGGTGCACACGATTGAGTGTGAGATCCGTTGTGACATGGACACATGGGCATCTGCACTTGATGTTGTCGTCGATCCCCCTCCACATAGTGTCACAGCCCTGCGTCGTCACCGACTATCCGCTGGTGGAGGTGGACTGTGGTTGACGCTCACGCACGATGCTTTGTTCGCTGCAGATGAGAGACTTCTGGCTATCGTACGCCGTGGGCCGATGGGATCTGGGAAAGATAAGGGCGTGGTGATGGTCAATGGGGCACGTGTGACTGTCGATGTCGAAGAACTTCCTGAGCAGGAGATTAAGGCACTTGCGAAGCGCAAACGCATCAAGCCTGTGCGCATTCCGCTCGACCAGCCCCCAGTCGTGGGCGTCATTCGACGGCGGCGGGCAGAGTGGGACGCAGATGACGACATTCTGAACAGCTCAAATTCTACCCCCAGAAATTCGTCACCTGAACTCCCTGAACCTGCGAAGCCCACGCCAGTGTCAACGTGGTTAACATCCCCGAAAATCACGAGTCCTCTCGCCAGCTTTTGGTCGACTGCAGTGGAATCAGCGACGACTACGACACAGCAAGCGGTTGCTGCAATGGCTCCTGGAGATGGAGGTGCTCCATCTGCGTCACGAGCGCCCATGCAACATGCCGCGGAAGCTTTGCAGTGGATGCGAGATCTCCAGTGCGGTGGTCCTGATGCAAAAGCCGGGTGGGTACCGCTGGGAGACAAGAGCATGCCAGTACATCGCAAACTACTTACAGACATCTCGCCCTCCATCCCAGTGCACAAAGGCGAGAAAGTCATCGAAGGAGTCTCTGCAGAAGAAGTTGCTGCTGTTGTGACGAACTATGAGTGTCGCAAGCAGTGGGATGTCCGATTTTCTTCTGCCTCGATCTTAGAGAGGTTCGGATCGAAATGCCATACTGCGTTTGTTGTGTCCAAAGGAGGGTTTCCTTTCCGTGACCGGGGATTCTTCGTGGCATCTATCATGGCTCGCTCCAGGCTTCCACTCTCAAGTTTGGATCTCACACCGGGAGAGACGGGTCCTTCACAAGACGCTCGTTCTGTTATATTTTGCGTGTCCGCATCTTTCAGTCCACATTCGGCCGCATCGTTTTCTCCATCCAAGTACAATCCTTATGCACTGCCGATTGGGCGGACGTATATTGATGGTTGGATGTTTGAGACCCTCGACCCGTACACCAAGGAGAACTATGCCATTCCCTCGACACGGTGCACCAGAGTCGTTGCGGTGGACTATGCGGGATCCATACCGGTGGCAGTGAACTCGCTTATCAATAGCACCCTCCCCAAGTCTATACTTGCGGTGGAGACCTACCTGAAGGGCAATTCACCGATGCCATACACAAGACTTCCAACAGCAGGTGTCGTCCTGGCAGAACAGAAGGGTGGCGCTGGAGTTAATGCACCATCTTGGAGATTAAGGAGGAAGGACGAGAATCGGAAGTTGATTGTGTCGACCTTCAATCCTGCTAATCAGACTCATCGCAGTGTTGTGTTGCTCACGATGATCGGTACTGTATCAGGTAAACCTGATGATCTCACTCCTAGGCCGAGCAGAGCGGGCCTCCCAGTCCTCAGTCCTACTCCCGAAGCTCGGGCCAACAATTCAGCAGAACTCCCTACACCTCCGATTCCTTCATCCGCGCCATATCCTCGTAGAACTTCTTCAGCCTCTGTAGGCTCTACCTCTGAGCCCTTAAAATCATCCTCTTCTGCGTTTACATTGAAGGGCGAAATCAGACATTCCACAGATCTTCTCGTTGCCGAGATCGTCGTAGACTCAAAACTCTATCCAGTGGGCTATGAAGCATCTATTACATCCCGTCCACGAGACAACGCGAAGTTTATCTCCCTCGAAACTTCCTGCGAGAACGACATGGAACTGGTCTCAAGCGCAAGTACAACTGACCTGCCCATCAGTTCGAGCGTATACACTATTCCTGCTTCGCCACTACATTCGTCAGGACTGAACGCTGATCGGCCACCGCGACATCTCTTAAGGTTAACTTTACCCACAGCTCAGTACCAGGTGTCTACGGTAAATGATCCGCTTACAGGCGAGATCAGAACAGCACCTCCCAAGCCTCAGTGGTTTAATGATTTGTATGAAAAAGGGTTTGTGGTTCAGGTAGAGATTAAGCCTATCACGACGCCTGCTTTGGGTACCAAGAAGAGTGACAGTGGTGTGGTTGTGAAGATCAGCGGCACGGATGTTGGGATTGCTAGCGAGAAGGAGTCATTAACGGCACTTGGACGCGATGAGCTCCAGGATGATCGGGTCTCTCGTATGCCTGTACTGCAAAGGTTGGTCATACGTCGTGGTTCATGCGCAAGCTGTTGCTGACGCACGTTATGCAGATCCGCAGACGACGGAGACTCGTTTCCTGACGAGCTCAAAGAACCCCTGTCCCGCGCAGACAATCTCCTCGATAATGGCGCTACCATTACTACTATCGATATCAAGGAAGATCCGGAAGCACCTGAGGAGAGTCGACCAAAGGCGGAAGTGATCGAAAACGGGCCGCCCTTGGTAAGTTTCATTACTAAGAATATAATAACTTCCCTAAGCCACGATGTTATAGGATACCCCCGAGAATGGTACTGTTACGCAGGTTCTGCCGCTGCCATTATCAAATAGCGGATTTTTTGGATTCCTAAATGCTTATCCCAATCCGCTATCTCGCTGGACTGTCAAGGAGACTATTTCACCAATGCCACAATCTGTTTCATCTTCTCGTCGATCGTCTGAAGGTGTTCTGAAGCTACCTGGTGGGCTATCGGGAATGGAGACGGAGAGCACGAGCCCCACGATGAGAACACGCATTGTTCGGATGCCGACAACATACTCAGTGTCGACTGTTCTAATCATAGCATTAATTGCTTTCTTATTTGGATCGTTATTGCGATCACTTCTCTCACCTGCAGACTTCATTTACGTTGTGACGGATCTTCAGGATGCCGAGGAGGGGAGCGCGGAGTGGCGGGAGATCAGACGGTTGTTGGAGGTGAAGTATATTGTTGGTGGATGGGACTTTCTGATTGCAGTTGTTCGTCGACATTGATGGGGGTGGTTTACACTAGAAACTCGCATGTATCATATGTTCTAACGTATTGTAGTGTAATGAAAGGAAGTAGAACGTAGGCAAGCCTTGATGAGCATGCGGCAAACGGCGTGTAGTTTTTTTGGTGGCAAAGTCGGCGACAATTGGAAATTTCCCATCTAGTATGACCTTGCGCCTCTCGTTTGGCACGAATTCAATCTTCCCATTCGCCTAATCCTTCTCCCTCCGCCAGGTAACTTTGTCGTCGTCGTTGTCGACGACGATCAGGCATATATTGACGCTGTTGTCGTTGTGCTGTAATATCTTTCTTTTTTCCTCACTCGTTGGCCGGAGAACCTGTGCGCTGTCTGTCCAGTTTGAGCTGCCTTTATATATCTTTGTGGCTTACACAGCTCTAAAGTCTCTGTCATCGACTCTATTTTCCACCCGTCAAACGCGATACGTGCGCTCTCTTTCGCTGATCTTTTAAACCTCTTCTTGTGTTTCTACTTTCTCTCGTCAACCTGTATCGGAGCTCTTCATGGCCTCTGGCCCTCCCGGATCAATGCCTGCGCAACCTCCTGCAGGCGAACCCTCTCCCCCCTCGTCGGATCCATCTTGGGAAGGGGACAGGATGTTTGTCGCCGCATATCTCATTACCTTGCTCCAACTTAACTTGTTGGCTACTCACCCAGGTTCAACATTTACATTTATGACTATTGCAATAAGCGTGGATTCCGTAAAACAGCTCGTGAGCTGCTAGTAGAGGCTGAGATACCACCAGACTCTGCTCCCCCCATTAATGCACGTCAGGGTCTTCTTTTCGAGTATGTCTTCCACAACTTCTTTCCTAAGCGCTCGACTAATCCAATGTGCGGCACTCCAGATGGTGGAGTGTTTTTTGGGTACTTTTTACAGCGAAAAGCAACGGAACAGGAACGGATGATGCTATGGTCTATACACAGGTATGTGGAGCTGGGGTTGCAACGTTCTTAGCACTATACCGACCGTGACCTCTGAAACAGCATCAGCTGCAGCAACAACACCTCAGACAGCATAACGCGCCCCAGATACGACAAGGGCCTCAGCCGATGAGTCGTTACATGAACGGTACGCAAAGACCCCAAGCATCGATGCCACCAAACGGCCAGATGCCTAACGGTGTTGGACCTGCTTCTTTGCCAGGTAATTCAGGCCCAATGCAAAATGGCGCCCAGGGCCCCATGTCATTCCCAATGAACGGTCCTCAAACTAATGGTATTCCGATGTCATCGGGCGGTCCTCCAGGTCAACCAGGAAACTTCTCGCAGCTACTACCAGGACAGCAGAGGCCAGGCGGTCCTCAGAGACCAAATGGCACTGGGCCTCCATTCCAATCTCCGACAATGACTCATTCTCCCCATATCACAGGAGGGAACCCTGGTTCTGGACCTCAGCATCCACCACCGATGAATCAACTAGTGGGCCCGTCCGGTCAACTTACTAACTTGAATCGTCCCATGCACCCTTCAAATCCCTCCCTTGGCTCTGCTCCTCAAACGCAGACGCCGCCATTTTCAATGGGACGGTCGCCCAGTCGTCCTGGTACCCCCAGTCAAGGTGGTGTGATGCAACGTAGTCCATCGTTGGTAGCCCGCCAGACGCCATCAAACGATCCAAATCTAGCCATACTGCACCAAGAACTCGGTCGTATACCCGTCGAAGTTATTTCGGCGGTCAAAGGGACATTGGGTTTGGGTGATAAGGATATGTCCTCGCTTAGCGTGCAAGATAAGGTACTTTCATCGTCATCGCTATTATGGAAAACGTATTCACATGAATCACCTTAACTACAGCAACGAATTGTCAATGAAGTGCGGCAGCGGGGCGTAAAGGCATCACAACTTGGTCCTGGAGGTTCATCGAACTTACAAGGGATGCAAGGGATGGCTCCTCCCGGGCAGCCACGCCGACCTGTTCAACATCCAACAATGCAACAGCTTCCCCAGCAACAGCAACAACACCAACAGCGCACCATAAAACGTAACAGCACGTCCCCTGGAGAAGAGGTGCTGTTTCTTTTCTTGGCTTAATATTACAACGGATTAATTTGCGAAATTTGACAGCATGGCACGCTCCCGAATAGCGAGAACTCGCCTCCGGACAGGAAGCGGCAGCGCCGCACACCTCCCCCCATGGAACAAACATCATCCATGGGTCCCGGGCCAGGATATCCGCATCCGCACCCGCAACAACAGGGTATGCCGGGCGGGCCACAGCAAATGCCCAATGGTAACTTGATACGAGGGCCAATGCAAGGCGCGCCCATGAATAACTTCCAACCACACGGTGTTCCACCGAATATGGGTAATCCTGGTATGGGACTGCCTATGGGTGCTCCTGGTAACGCCATGAGCCCGGGCATGGGATCAGGAGCAAATCATAATATGATGATGGCGGCCAATGTCGCAGTAAGTTATCGATTTTTGCTGTGGCCCTTGGTTACCCCTCAACTGTTCTATAGACTTTGCAGTACCGACAGAGTATGACCGCAACGACAAAGAACCTATTAGCAAACACTCCCGGTGCTTCTGAGCAGAGTTTTCATCCTGGTCAACAGTTTGTTGGTCCCCAGAACAATAGAATCAGTCAAAACTTGACTCAAGCCAAACCTATGGGCGGCGGCATGGCACCACCTGCGTCACCAGCCATGGGTGGTTCCATGAAAGATCAGAAGGATGTTAAACCTATGATCAATAACCCTTCGGGTATACCAGAAGGGTCGCCTCACAATGCTCCCGCTGCTCCAGGCCAAGTGGGGCCTTCATCTAACCCTACGGGGAGCGCACATGGCACTGCACCTCCAACGCCAAACACCATTAACTCAAGTATCACGCAGTCCCCTGCTCCAAACGGGACACCTTCAGTACCTCCGGCTTCGAATCCCGCGAGCCAACCACAACCCAATATGTCCGATCTACCACCTAATTTCATGTCTTCAGACTTCCTACAATCTATGTCGGCATTGGAGGACCTAGACACATCCATGTTTCGGACAGACTTTGAGCAAGACTTCCGTGAATGGTTCGATCCAACCGGTCTGGATTCCAAGTAAATGGCGGATGGAAGATATGATTTTTTCGGGCTATGTGTTTGTTTGTTTCATTCCTCTTGCTTTTCGAACACTTTCACCTCAATTCATACGTGTACATGTTTTTTTTTTGCGCTGACCCCTTGTTTTCTCCCTCTTCGCGCGGAATCAGGATGTCTTATTTATTGCAAAAGCTGCGGCGAGCAGTGACATCTTGGCTCCTCCCAGTTTAGATAGCTTATATTTGTCGTCGACTTGTTGCGATAGTTCCACTTGCTGTTTGTTACCTCGCTCGGTCACCCTCTCTCAATCTTGCTGCATGTATAACTAATCTCATCATGACCTACTTCTCGCTCATCCGTGTTTCATACTCAGGGCACCGTCATCTATTGAAGATTTGCATAGTGCAGGCGCAGTTAAAAGTATGCGATCAACCTATTGTTACATGCTGTACATTCGAAGTGTCACATGTGCTGCGACGTTCATCAACCAGAGTACCTAAGCCACTTATAGTGTCGGGTCATATCACCTGCTGTACCAGTTCCTTTCGAATGCCGTGAGTATCCAAGACGATAGCAGGCAGGTTTACCAAAGTGCTTGTAATGTTTGAGGTGTCTCATGATTTCAAGGTACCGGCGATAACAGCCCTTCCCATGTACCTGTCTTCAAGAAATTCGGCGTCGGGCGCTGCAGGCGCTTGAGTAACGTACAAAACTAACAGCTGACACGTCCTGAGGACAACTTTTTCCCCCGCAGTACTTCCACCATTTCCCTCACTCGTTTGGCTGTGACTTTAACGAGCCTGGTGAAGCTTGGGTTGTATGCCAACTCACTAGTCATCGCGTTTAGATCTGATACGCGGCCTTGCAAGTACAGGATTTGAAGGCTTATCAAGTTCATGGTCTTTCCATAGAGCGCCCAGTACAAAGATTCTGTGGCTCTCCTTTCCGTTCATCTGGTTTCCTCGGTAGTAACCTCTCGCAATATTTCCGAGAGTACCAGTACATCTACAACTTTGTTGGGCGCATTCGACTTACACACCCCTTGCGCTCAAGAGAGCCTGATATCGCCAAACGATTTCACTCCCACGTTTCCACATGCACAGGTTCCCCTCATATTTTTTGACTCCCACCGGTGTTCACAACTCGCAATCATCCACTTCACGTATGGAGTTGCCGCGACTTGACATGAATTATCTCCAGAGTACGTCTGGCCGACTCCCCATCACGCCCGATTCCCCTTTCCGCCCCTCCGACTTTGAGAAGAGTATTGTACATGGTCAGGATCAGATCATGCATGGGTATCTATCCTCAAGTCAAAGTGGAACAGTTCTCGTCGAAGGGAATGACGATCGCAAGCGCGGATTTGCTAGTGATCTCTCTGGAATGCTTCCTACGCCCATAACCCCAAATACACAATCCGGAAGGTGACGACTTGTTTGTTTAAACTTTACAGAGCCCTACTAATACGCATGCAGTCCGACGACTCCTGTCCAACCGGTCGAGTTGACGGGTTGGATTACTCGGAGTTACGGCCTTGATCCCATTGCTGGGGGTGCTTTTGGCAACGTCTGGAAATGTACTTACAACGATGGTACCAGGTGTATTCCGGTTCGTATAGCTGTGAATCGATGACAACGATATGCTTACAAGCTGTCTGTCTCAGGTTGCTGTGAAGGGCTTCAGATTCCAAGTTAACAAGAAGACCTCGAAGGTTTGCCAGAGCACTGATCGTCCATACACACGACCTGATAGTTATGTGTTACAGAGACTGAGGAGAGAAATGGGCATTTGGAGAAGACTCAATCATCCGAATGTCATGGAATTCATGGGATATGCTTACGGCTTTGGTGTTTCGATGGCCCTCGTCGCCCCTTGGGCTGCAAATGGAACCTTGACTGATTACCTGGAGAAAAGTTGGTTGACCATTACTATTGCTGATCAACTCAGCTTGGTATGATCACGTTACTTACACTTATCCTCCATCTCTAACGGGATCGTTTGTTCAGTTAGATGATATCGTGTCTGGTCTCACATACTGTCCGTCTCTTTTGACTAATCTGTGAATTTATTCTAAAATCTAGTTCTACAGTACACTGTTATCCTAATAATCCTGTGACCCACGGGGATCTCACTGGGGTACGTAACACCTTCCCATACTTATTGTACATTACTAACTCATTCGTTCAAAGTCTAATGTTCTTATCCTCGCGGACATGACCGCATGCATCGCCGATTTCGGACTATCAAGCATGCTCGGCGATCTGCAGACCGGTTCAACGTACCTCGCAGCCACCGCTATGTATCCGGGCGCAGTCCGATGGACGGCTCCCGAGCTACTCCTATCAGATGACGTACAGCCGACGACGCTCAGCGACATCTACTCTCTCGGCAGTATCATGCTCCAAGTAAGTATCCAAACCGGCCCTAGCGTTCAACAAAGTTCATGGTATTTTCCGCAGGTCCTATCAGGAAAAGTACCTTGGCACGAGATCAAAAGGGAAGTAATTATCATACGGGAGATCCAACATGGAAACGCCCCCCACTATCCATCCCACACTCCCCTCGTCGGTGAACTATGGCCGTTTATCCGTGAGTGCTGGTCGTTATCGCCAGCCTCACGACCCACAGCTGGCACCGCTCTTGAATTCATCCGACACATCAGAATTAAAATACTCCCATTCCCTGTAGGTGGCCACGACGCACCCAGTTCTACCGCTGGACACCCTGCAAGTAATCCCGGTCCATCAAAAAGGCCACGCTTGAAAATAATTACGTAGGTATCTGACTATAATAACGGAATTTATCAGGACTAGAAGTGATGCAGACACACTTTTCACTATACGCAACCAACAGGCATCCTTGATTATTTTTGTATTAATCACTGCACGGCCCCCTATATCGTAGATCTAAAGCCTGTTTATAATATAGCATCTGCACGCACATGTACATTGGCGTTTAGTACTAGTAGTTACTGTTGTAACGATTCTTTTGCCTCATTCATGCTTGTCTGTCCCATCGGAGCTGTGTGTTTGTTGTCTTGCCCGGCATGCTATTAATGGCCGTCAACCATTAAATCAAGGCGAGGCAGCCATGATCATGATTGCAAGTACATGTATGTTCACTGACCTTCTTTAATATAGGATCTCGAACTATCTGTGTACTATGCATAGACTCATTATTCCTGCTGGTGGCGATGGCTATGACAATCCCCACGAAACACCTCACGAATCCCGGTCATCGCGCGTACTGCGCCCAAGTTTAATATCCGAGTCAGCTCACCACTTCCGCAGTCAAATACTCAAAAAAACTAGCACTCTATCGTATAGTAGTTGATCGATCATCACCCACCGCAGTCGAGGATCTGAACACGCTTCATCTTCGCATGCATGGAGGTAAATGACAATGATAATATATCGGATCAGTGTACATGCACGCCTCCCCCAAGTTCCCATCCAGTCTAAAAAGCTAAAAGAAAGAACCAATCGACGAGTCGAGTTGAGCCCGATGAAGAAGGGAATTAAATTTCGAAAGGTAAAAAGGAACGAGGCGGGGCAGTGGTACTACTGGTAGTGGCGGTGGCAGTGGCAATAGCACTTAACAAATCTACGTAAAAAGGAGCGATCGATGAATCGATGAAAGTACTCGTGTCTAAAGCAGAGGAATCGGAGCGCAGTATACAATGTGTAATAGTGCGAGTACGAGTGAGGGGTCGTTTAACTTTATAGAGTACTGATCTAGTACGGATTCAGCGTGCGTCATGGTGTGGCGTACCGTTGGATGGTAGGAGGTGGCGTAGCGCGAATGGGAAGCTTGTAGATGGCGTAGCGCGGATGAGAAGCAGGTCACCTGGCGTAGGGGAAGTGTGCTAGGTAGAAGGGAGGAGGGGGAGGGGGAGGGGGAGGGGATACTGGTAAAAATATAGATAGGCGATAACGCGGGCGATATCGATAAGTCTGTAACGTATACAATGTTGAAATGAAGGGGGGAAACAGAAAGGAAAGATAGCAAGGATAAACTAAAAACACAAGAAAAACACGCAAGCGTGAAAACAGAGACAAAAAACAATAAAACAAAACAGAAAGAAAGCGTAGCATTCAAACACCAGGTATGAACCCCGTCAGTCACAATAATCACCTCCCATACCCGCTCCCGCTCCTCGGCCGTCCCCAATTGGCAGTAAGCCCGCCAACGCCAACACTTCCGCTGGCACCAGCAGTACTAGTACCAGCGTTCTGGCCTGTAACCCACGTAGGCGCTGAATCGCTCCTTGCTCTCTGCTGATGTTGCTGTTGCTTCTTCTCACCATTCCCACCAACATCCATATCCAAATCCAGATCCAAACTCAAATTCATCTCCCCTTCAGCATCTTCTTCTCCCCCCATCGAAGCACCGCCAAGTCCGGAGACGGATCCGCCCCCCATAGGTGAAACCATCGGAGACCCACCACCCATAGAAGATCCAACACTGCCCACACTAACGACACTCCCCGTCCTCCTCTGCCTCTTTTCCCGCCCTCCACCCTCTCGCATCCCGTGCGCGTCTACATCAGGAGTAGGAGTTAGGGTGATACTAGGCTGGCGCCCATGTCCGTGTCGACTGAATGGAGAGAACTCGCTGGAGGTGGGAGAGGGGGTCGATGTATGCAAGGCGTATTGCGGTATACTGAGCATTGGAACTGAGGGGTGGTGGCTGTGGTGGCCTGAGTGTGAATGCGAGGAAGGTAATGGTGAGGGTGGTGAAGTGATGTAGATGTTGGGGTTGTGCTCGCTCGGGATCGGGCTTGGAGGGACTGGGGAGGGGGAGGGGCTTGGTGCGTTTAGGGAGTTGAGTTCTTGGATTAGTGTTGGCGATACTGTGTGTGGGGTTAGTGATGAATTGAAATGGGGAGGGACGAACGCACCAGATCCAATCGTATCACACAGTGCTCTTACGATCTCGGTCAATTTCTCCACTTTCCGTCGTTCACGGCGCATCTCAGCACCCGCCCAATTCATCCACGCCTCGCCCCCTCCACCCATCCCCATGCCGATACCAGGCCCCATGATATTAAACGAAAAGCCCTCATCACTCCCATCTTCATCTTCATCATCTCCGCCAATGTGTAACTTGGGGCCGGTCGTTGACGAGGTACTAGTAGATTGGGAGAGGGTGTTTGCAATGTGAGAAGGGACGCGTCCGCCTAGACGTGAGACCTCGCGCCAGAGGGCTTTGTTCTCATCTCGCATGTCATTTAGGAGACGAGCGACTTCGCCGGGAAGTTCGACGCTAGGGGTTGGATCAGTTTTAGCTCGGTGAGAATTGAGCAGGACTAACCGCCCACGTTCACGGGGATCAGGCTCAAGAGCTTTACGTTTGATGGCGTCCAAGAGGTCTGGACGTGCACGGAGGAATTTTGGATGGCTGAATTCCCAGGTCTGCGATGTTGTTGATGTGCGTTGGGCGCGCGGTGTCTGTTTGATGAGATGTTAGATAGTGAAATAACTGGAATAAAGTACGGACTCTGTTGATTTTGTGAAAGCCGTACATGTTGAGTTGCCGGACGAAGCTTGAAAACTGTGGGGGTGTGAGTGGATTAAATACTAGTGGAGAGGAGACACACGTTGTTGTGCTTGAAATGAGATCCGAGGATGCTCCTGCTGAATTCGCCTACGTTTGAAACGACAAAACTAGAAAGAGTGAATAAGGAGGAAAGTGAAAGTAATGAAAGATGACTTGCCTGGTTCCGAGTTCGGTCCATGCGATGAAAAGCTGACTCTTTGGATCGTTGATCATCCTGTAGGAATTGAATAATAGATATGAAAGAGGGTATTCAACGCACTGGTAAAGTTTTGTGACAAAGTTGTTCGTGCCCATTGGTTTACCGATGATGCCCAAACTAGGGCCTGTTGTACTAGATTTCGCGCCTTCGTCGTCGCTGTCACCTTGATCTGCCATTGAATAAGCATTTATTCCGTCAGGATCATCATAGGTGGCGTTGATATCGATCTGATTTGAAGGCTGTGAACTAGCCGGTGTGAGCGGACCTTGCGAAGAAGGTTCGCTTATTGAAGGCGGTGATGAAGCAGTTGTTGTTATGATTGGGTGTGGAAGTACGTGACCACCGTAGGAATGAGAGTGTGCGTGAGTGTGATGAGTTGGAGGAGGAGCAGCCGTGTTTGTGAGACTTCGTTTACGTGGTACACTCTTCTCTACTACTAGTTCGCTTGATGAAGTAGAGTGAGAACCTGTACTCGGACGACGTTGTGCTAGTAAGAGAGAGGAGTCTTCTGTTGAATCGAAATTGAATTGAAAGGAAGGAGGTTGTGGACTGAGATGAGCTGGACTGAAATTTGAAGGAGATACGGGTGTTATTGGAGATGCACCGTGAATATTGATTGGTGAAGTTACTGAAAGTGAACTGAGATTCAGCGTTAAATTACTACTGGTTGGCCTTGAAGGTGATTGTTGATTTGGAGTATAATAGTAACCCGGTGTAGGCGAAGCTGGCGATGAGAAACCAGAAGAGGTCGGTTGTGACCATTGTCTTGGTGATTGTTGCTGGTTTGAATAATCGTAGTCCATAGTTAAAGTCAAAGGAAACCAAGGTCACCGCTTTTCATTGCCAGAGATCCTTAATTATGTCATCCAAACGTGCACACCGCATGTAAGTTGCACTGCCTCATACCGGCCACTCAGATTGCATACTATCGCTCCTAGGCCTCGAAGAAACCTCGCAGCGTCGAGAAAAATATCTTATCCCCATTCCTGTTCCCGTTCGTAAGCTGCTGAACTCAGTCACACGACCTTCCAATCGCATAAACCCCAACTCCGAACAGAGGCTCAGTCATGCATGTCTGTCTCCTACCCACAGAAATTTTACTCCACATATTCACCATCCACTACCAAAATGGCTACGATCGATTACCTCCTGTTTTACTTGCTCAGCTTGCTGTTCTTGCAAGGACATGTAGGAAATTCAAGGAGCCTGCCCTTGATATTCTTTGGAAACATTTACAGGGGTTCAGACCACTCTTCTCATGCCTGCTTGAAGGCGCCTGTGACAGAGATGAGACAGGAAAATTGGTGAGAACGATACCTGAACCCACCCCATGATGTTGAATACTCAAAAAATTATTCAAATAGACGCTCCAAAGGCCACCCCTGGCTGGAGAATGGGGGTCACTGCATCAATATGCACGACGTGTCCACTCCTTGACTGTCAATTACTATGAGCTAGACGCGATAGACAATCATATCATGCAAGCACTTATGTCTGCGTCATTTTTCACATCCCTCTTCCCAAACCTTCGTAGTTTGCATTGGTCTGATGACCGAGAACACTTCTTTCCACTGTTGCGCGTCCTCCTTTGGCCAACTATCACATCGTTGCAGGTGGGCTTACCATCAACACCCCCCTCATTTGCCCAATCTACGTTGTTAGTTTCCCTCAGAGGTCGATGTACATCCATTCGGGAGCTCAGCTCTGTTTGTATTGGTGATTCTGCAAAAAGTTCGGATGCAATTTATGAAACCCTGTCTGGCTTGCGGGAGCTTTCCCATATTGACACAGGCGTACTCAGTCCACCAGAGTTTCTTCGCTTGGCTTCTCTACCGTCCCTCAAGTCTCTGTACTTCAAACTGAGGACGTACGACATTCATGAGACACAATCCAACTCCACTCCAACAAATTTCCCCAAACTCGATCAAGTGCACATTATTGCGTCGTCGCAGTTGGTCGTTGAACACTTTCTCAGGAGTGTCCGTCTTCCCTCCTGTCGATCAGCGATGGTGCGCGTCAATTATGAAGATTTAGACGATGAAACAGAGGACCTGTATAACCCACTGGATATGCCCAACCTCATCGTGTCCTTCTCGGAGTGCTTCTCCCCTGCTCTTGAGAAACTTCACGTTGAGTTTGAGTCTGTCCCCTTGAGGCCCATCGAAGAAGACATAATGACCAATCCCGGCTGCGTGTTTGGCTTTAACGCGCTTGCCCCCTTGTTGTCCTTTAATCGCTTGACAGAGTTGCAGCTTGATTGGATATTTACTTCGGCCATCAACGACGCCTCGCTAAAGACACTCGCGCAATCCTGGCCTCAACTCGAGCGATTCTACTTTAGAAGTGCAATTCTTTGGTTAATTCCGCCATCTATGACCTTCACGGCACTCGTCCACCTCATTAAACATTGCCCACGCTTGCACACCGTTCAAATGTCCTTTTGTGCAGATCCGGTCGACTACGACAACGATCCGTTTTTTTTCGAGACCATTCCAAGTGAAAAAATCACCGAGCTTTCTGTGGGGATGTCTCCGATCGGCAAGCCCTGCGCAGTGGCCTATATACTGCTTAGATTGCTGCCTAAGCTAAAGCATGTTGTCTTCGACTGGCTTGATGATGATGAATTCGTGCCACTGTCATTAGAACATCTTTGGAGTAGATGGAGTGTTGTGAACAATATTCTGGCAGCTAGTAACGGGGGCGAATTGAGATGACGAACTCTGGAATTGTGGATATGTGCTGTGAAGTACATTTCTGGGATGAGCACGTTCCACGAAGGAGAAGTGAGGCCATCGGTTGCAAGAAAAGCAATACCTTGGGTATCTAGATCTAATCATAGCCCTGATCCCGGAGTATGAACTATAGATGTCGCTCTTCCCAGGGAGCTCAGGTGGATCTAGATCATTTTGTACATGTAGCTGTGTTATATATACGCTCATGCACCACGAATATCAATGATTAAACATAATTGGTTGAGTGCCACTCATTGCGACGTAAATCTAGCAAGGATCAAGCAGGTCACAAGTCATAGTTTTCAATTGATTATACTATGAATCCGATATTTGGCCTGCAGTTATCTGTTGTCTGCAGTCGGAATCCACTCACCATGTACGATTTCTAAATTCACCTGAACCAGCTTCCGGTATGGCGATGATTCTGCTACCGATTGTCCATGTCAGACTCGGTATTAATTCACTGCCTCAAATATTAACTCAAGCTGTCATCTCATGCGTTATGCTTCTAGCAATTGATTGGCTAATCGCACGCACTCATGCCGATCGTGAAAAAAGGCGGTCCACCTGCTCCCGTGCAGCGTCACAGCTAAGGTTGTTCTCCAAAGCTTCCGAGATGCGCAGAGATGTCACCATGGCCTGGCTATAAAATATTAAAATGTATCGGTTTTTTTTACCTATACTCCATGTAGTTCTCGCGTGGCAAGAAGATACATGAGAGAGAACACAACAAAGCTGATGGGCACTGCCGACAATTTGGTTGCTGTTTGAAAAGGTTAATATGTTTCAGAAGTCCACCGTGACCAGGATAAGCTAGCTGCAACCATACTGCTGCAGATCCAATGTAGTATTTCGAGTTTCCTAGATAATTGTGTTCAATACCAATATACTTGTCGATGAAGGAAGTTGATTTAGTTACTATACGATGGTGAGGTGGCCACTGGCAGTGCGGGGAGGAGCTCACCGAAAAAATAACCGGTTCGAATGCGGACTTGCTTGTACCTTGAAGCTTAACTTAGGTGTAGTCTGTAACCGGTCAGGGGACTGCCATGGCCCTCCTTAACGTTATGGTAAGGCTCCCCCACGGGTGTTTGCGGAAGTTCCCGTTCCACGATCTTAGTTCGCACAAAGACTAGCGGTCTATTTTGGACAAGGACCCCGGTTGAACGACTCGCATGAATGTTGTTGGCGCTGCGCAAGTCATACACCAACATTATATGACAGGATGGACAACTCACCCCCTCTACCACGACCAATACACGTAGACTCACCGAAACTGCAGAAAGGGCAACGCATAGGAGACAAAGTACCAGTTGATGACACCAATAAAAACAGAGTAATATTTTTATGATGTGCAACGCCTTGAACTCACTACTGTCCAGACACCAGTTGTACTACCTCGTGGACGGTTTAAAGAAAAGTGCGTTTGAACTTCATTCATCATCCCTTCGCCTCACTCTTTATTAGATTTCAAGTCTTGAGGGAACGCTTTGATCAAGTCGTAGGGGTACGTATCTTAGCCGAAGCACTCTTGACACAACACGTTCAACCCTACTAGTTACACGAGGAGCTTGAAAGAGACCTTGAACTTGCAAATGCACGCATGCGGAAGCTTCAAGCTGAGAACGAGTGCGTCCACTCTGCTTTGTGGCTTGCGTTCCTGACATGCTTGCTTGTTCAAGTTTACTTCTTGACGCTATCAATCTTACAGTCCCAGCAACACCTTCCCTCATGCATCTCACGCGTCCCTCTCCGACACTCCATTCACACCCTGTTGCTCCTCCAGCGGCGCCGCTTCCACCTCACCATATGAACGGGCACAGCGTCCCCCATGCTAACGGAAGATATCACCCAGTAGATGTATGCCCACAAGTTATTCCTCAACATTGTCATCCCTGATCTTTCTCTTAATAGCCACATGACATCACAACCTCGGACCGGGATCGTGATTATCGTGATATTCCTCCCGAAACCACAGCTAACGGACGCTTGTGAATACAAGCTAAATGTGTGACATTCGATTGGGACCCATTCATGAACCCAGCATTCTGTCAAACTCGTCTTCGTGCGTTTTTACCTCGCCATCGTTGCAGAATGTACCTTTATATGCCAAGCGTATGATTGGCTAACGAAGCCTGCTATTTTTTGTTGTCCCCTTATTCGGACTGGTCGAGGGAAGACAGTGCTTCCTGATGGTACAGGAATAAGACTTAATGATATTACCGTCAGCCTCCAACTTGATCGACCATTTTCACTTAGTGAGTTTTCAATAGCATGCGTACCGCACACTCTTGATGGATCAATACGGAGGACTTTGATATATTGCGTCTATTTTTTTTACATCAACAAAGCCACCGCTGTCACCAGCTTCTTAACGTTCAACATCTGCAATGTCATGTGTCTGACCCCACGCACCTCATGACAATGTTACATAAGAGCAGCTGGCAGAAATCGCGCATTGAATAGCCCCCGCCCTTGTCGCACCTAGGGAGTAAATAAAGCCTAGTACGTTCCGTAAATGCAATATGTATGGGGCCTTCGCTGAACTCGCCGTCTTTCTGCTCCGTCAAGATCGATATGATATTGGTGTACGGGCGTTAACAGCAAGTGCTTAATTAGGAATTTGCTGTCATAAGCCTCTCAAGACCGATATGATGTTAGTGTACGAGCGTTGACAACAAGCGCTTGATCAGGAATTGACGCGGGCCGATAAGACTTCATTCTGAAGTATTTGCGGAACAAAATGAAAACGTTCCCCCAGGGCAGCATATAAACAGATAATTAATCTTCTAGTCAGGATGTTACAGCTCCTTTGTCGGTCGGAAAATGTTCATTTGCCGATAGCTGGCTATTGTTAACAGTGGATCGTAATCCCGACATGAAACTCCCGTGGAGCACCGCCTACCACAGTTTCACGAGGCGAGACGATTCTGGGCCTTATAAGTCTTGTGCTTCTATGATCATTGCCATCATCCATTTGCTATACATTGTCATGTCGAACCAATATGCTGTCGCTGGCGTCCGCTGGAATAACAACATTTCCGGTCCGTCAGCTCCTTTTAAATGATCTGTGGTGGAACTGCCATACTGAACATTGAATACAGTGGCGACAATTACCGTGATATCCTATGACTATCGTCAGTAACCTTCGAAATCCTTGTACTTTTTACTGAGCGAATGAATGTCTAGTCCTTCTCTTGGAAAAAGAGGTAACAGAGAATTTCTTTCATGACGGTCAAATACTTACAGCTATGATCATTGTAGGTCAAATACGTCTGGGTCAGTGTCCAACTCCACATTTTCACAACAACACTAGCCTGGAAGCTGACTAGATCTCCAGAACCGACCGTGGTCACCAATGGCGTGTCTTTACATAATTGTGAGTTTCGCTCCACCAGGGTGTTTCATAATTTTTCATTTTTATCTATACTAGGTCCGATATCTTGGACTTTTCCTTGCACTGTATGTCATTAAATCCTTCAAATGGTGCATATTATATTGACGTCGACACAAGGCTTTGGGGTTTTTGTATGTAATGCTATGCCAACTGAATCATCATTCACTAACTAGCTCTAGGGGGAGGACTGTTGTTTATGCCTGAACCAGTGAGTGTAGCGATACTTTCTGTCTTGACAGAGTTTGAATTGACCCATGTTTCAGCTGTACGTCTCTATCTCGATCAAGTCCCCAGTTGCAATAATTGTCGATCTCTTATCTATATAGCTGCGAGTATACAATTTTCAGCCTGAACTGTCTTTGCTCATCATGAAGACAAATTAGGCTACAATCTTGTTGTTTTTTTGGAATGGGGCTACTCTGCATATAGTTGCTTTGCAGAAGGTAAGTGGTGCATTTTCTCCAGCACATTGCACATACCGAATCTGCGCCTGCAGTCATTCTGATCTGGCGTCTTTATGCACTATACAACCGTTCAAAGCTCCTACTTCGGGTCCTTCTGGGGTTATTCTTACCCATCGTCGCCGTCTCAATAGCGACAGATGTCTTTTTATACAGTCGATCCAACGTATTCTCAGGTAAGTACATGTTTAGTTGGTATTAACTGTGACCTGATCCCTGTCTCGATGCAGTACAAGAAATAATAACTGCAGACGCTCGGTACTGCACGTTTCTTTTCAAGTGGGGGCCTTTGCCTGTTACCTATATGTCTATCCCCATAGTTTGCTTTGATATCCTCCTCCTCACTCTCGCAGCTGCCAAACTCATAAAACACAGCAGAGAACGGAGGAGGATAAAAGTGAGGACGAATACATCTATATCGATCATCGTTCGACTTCATATCCTGTACTTTGTGTTGCAAGTTCCACTTCCCTTGTTCTAGTGTGTTCTGAAAGTATTAATGGAATTTTGATAGGAATCTGATAAACCAGATATTTTTGGTGATATTATGGGCTGACATTTCAGTATGATATTTCAGACATCCTATTCCTACGGAAATCCGCTCATGCCATTTATATATATTCACAGGTCCCGGTGATGAATATCTCAGAGCTCTTCAACTCCGTCGTGCCATATATTCTTGCGCCACGTCTTACCATCAGCATCTGGGACATGCATGCCCACGACAAGTGCGTATATGTCAGTAAGATGTTCGAGGATTGTGGGTGTTGGACTTCGCCGATAGCATTCGAGGAGCATGAGATGCATTCTGAGATAGAATCTGAGATTCTATCAAGTTCTTCCGGCGTATAGTTTTGGCATACTGATTGCGAGAGAAGTGGTGACGGGATCACATTCTGACGAACACTACGACCAGTTTAGGTATACTAAAAGTAACTACAGAGTATCGAACGAAGAAGATACTATGGTAGTAATCGAGATATAGATCGTCGTATGCGCGCAATACAATTTAATATGTAACGAAGCATGTCGAGGGTGAAGTGATGTGATCAAGAAAAATACCAGTCTTCAAATTTGCAAGGTTTGATTCTCGTGACGTTGACTTCAGATGCCGTGCTTCGATGTTGGATATAAGTAGTACTTATCACCGGCAAGTCTACTAGTATCGTACCAACGTATATATATCACATCCACGGTGTGTTCATAATATTAGCTTCCTCGAAGCGGTGTAAATGGTACCGACAGTACTTCGGGCAACCAATTCAATACTAGTATTGAGATTAGGGAGACTAAATACAGCGGTCGATGATAAGAACAAAATGAGTAATCTAGAGCCTAGCACGTATAAAAATGTCAGCATCGATACATAAGAACACTGGGCTACATCCGATCATCATACTGTCTAGTGCATCGATGATTCCATAGACCGAGACTTTGCATCACTGTTGTTCATCGAGCATTTCATCCCAATCCACAGTCACAACCACTTCTCTAAATCCTTGCACCCTATTTTTAGCCTGAGGTTTTTGCACTCTGCAAGTCGAAAAGTGTGTACGCCGGTGGACTGGGGCAGCTATGCAACAAGGGCTTTTGTCGGCCCTTTCAGCTTAGTCAGCAGGTAGCCCAAGTGGCCCAGTCCACCGGCACCATGTCTGGCTCACATTATTTGAAGCATCTCTTCAAGTTCTCCACGGAAGCAGGCCGCAGCTCTAGAACATGGAGGGATTAATATAGTATATCCAAGATTTGCCTGTCTTTAATAATCTTCGGTGCGTGCAAGAATCAAGCCCCATGCCGGATGCCCCTCAGATGGATAGCGGGAGGCAGGCGGACCCTACGCGCCAGAAATCGAAATCTCTCTCTGGAGGTTGAAACCCTAACAGATAGAGTGTTTAAATCTATTCCTGTTTGACCATCCGACATATATTAAATATGACACTCGGCTCGGGTGTTGGGAATTGCGACGGGGTAGGAAAGGATTCTCCCTGGTTTTCTGATAGAGTTCGAAGCCCGCTAAAAATATGAACTGTCCAGCCTGTCCAGTTTAGTTTAAAACTCGTAAGCTCAATACTCCGCAGTAGAGGTGCTTGTCCTTGAAAGATGGTGTTTGATATCATGATAAGCTTCGTTAAGGGGACACTGAGCGACCTGATCGGCTTGGAGAGTTCGGATGTTTCAAGATGCGGGTTGCGATAAGAACAAGTAGATAACGCGGTCGGAATCAGCTTGTATTGGAGGAATTTGATTCGCAATACTAGGTGCGAAAGGAATGACTCCAAGGAATCATGTAGTGGAATCGGTGGTTCGTATATGACAACCGATGGAAGGTTCTTGATGGCTATCCAACGATGAGAGGAAAAGTGGATGAATGTCTAAAGAGCCAACCGGGCACTTATGAGCGACTTTGCGCTATGTAGTATCTGCAGATTTGTGTGGTCACCACACAAGCAAAGATATTGTTGGTAGTTGTTCACAGATCCATCGAAACGCTGTTTTTCTTCAAGATATATGAAGGTAATCACTAGAATCCCGGTCAGAAGGCGGAAAATGGGGATTCGATCATTCATGTAAGAGTGAAGGACACGCTTGGACTCAGATGCAGCAAGTTCTTCGGAACGGTGAACATCTGGTGCACAAGTTTCACCGATGCTGATGTAACTGGATTACCGAGTTGCCCTGATACTTGTTGTTCCGGCAGGTATGTGGAATAAAGACCTAGCACGATGGAATATGTTCATAGAAAGTAAGTTACTGTCAATTGTAAGTAGTAGTACTAGTAAGCCACCTGGCACCGGTGCAAAGGTCCTAACGCAGTGGCAGGAGTCCTGGTCCGTAGTAGACTGGTCCTCATACTACTTGGTAGATTCATCCAACTATTGCTATGACAGTACGGCGTCACGGAGCAACATGAATGAGCTGCTGGCAGCCGATTATCAATACCTCATCACCTCTGTTCAGTTTCCATGAATGAAAGAGTGAAAACTTGTTGTCATCCTCAGGCTCAGCCTGATTTGTGCTCCATCAGGCTGAAAGGCGGCATGGGCGCCTCACTGGCCATGTCTATCCAGAGATAACAATAGTAAGCCCTTACATCGATGTTGGATGGTGCGCAGTTGACACTATAGTAAGATTTCACATTCCCTAGGCTATTATAAACATTCACCAGGACGACGGTAGCACACCGTGTGAGTAGTTGAAGGATCCAGCCAAAATATAACCACCACTCTCCGAGTTATCAGCCTTAAATTCGGGTGTGGTATGTATTCGTTGACAGCTAACTATTGAGAACATCGACTTGGAAACCAACAGGAAGCAAAGGCAAACCCAGTACAATCTCATGCATCTTTCATTACATCTAGTTCCAAACTCTAGTACACCAGACGAGGAACGAACGCCTCAGTCCCCACGACCCGGGGGTAATCGCGAGGAAATTCCGTGCCTTATCACAAGTCACTCCAGCATTGCTGATTCTTTTCGAATTCTCCATTCCATCTGTACAGTGTCATGTCGGAAGAAGAGGCTGCCGCTGGTCTCCGCTGGAACAACAATGTATCTGGTTCGTCAATTCCTTTACTTGATTTGCCACATCGTTATCCTGAACATCGATTCCAGTGGCAGCCATTGCCCTGATATCCTATGAGTACCGTTAGTAGCCTTTGGTGAATCTTGTACTCTTGCTGAGCTAAAGATCATCTAGTTATTCTTTTAGAAAAGGAGGTATTAAAGAACTCCCCTTCTGTCGATCGAATGCTGATGGTCATGATTATTGGCATAGGTTGAGTATGTTTGGGTCAGTGTCAAACCCCTCGCCTGGACGATAAACCTAACCCAAGGATCAACTGAATCTCCAGAAAAGACCGTGGTCGCTCATGTCATGCCTGTACCTTGTTGTGAGTTTCACCCTGCTGGTGTTTTATCAGATGTACGATGTTTTTGGCCAGGTTCGATATTTTGGGCTTTTCCTTGCAATGTACGCCGCCATGTTTGTCCCTTCACATTGTACACATCATACTGACAAGTTTTCACACTAGGGTGTGCGCCTGCTGTATGTGTCACCAGCCCATATCAACTCGAGTCATCATTGACTGACTTGCGCTAGGGGGAGGTCTGTTGTATATACCTGAATCAGTGAGTATATCTATGCCCTGCCTCGTACAAGAGCTTCAGCTTAATACATATTTCAGCCGTACGTCCCCAGTTCGTTCCACAACCAACTAAATTCCAATTGTTGTTCTTTTATCTAGTTGTACGTATATCATTTTCAACCTGAAGCGCATTCACTCATTGTGCATCTGCCCTAGGTTACGATCTTATCGTTCTGATTGAGTGGGGGTTTTCAGTGTATTTTTGCTTTGCGGAAGGTAAGATGTACATTCTTTCATCTTGCTACGCGTACCAATCCCGTGTTCACAGTCATTCTCATCTGGCGTCTTTATGCCATATGCCACCAATCCAAGCTCGTACTTTATGTTCTAGTAGGATTGTTCGTGCCTATCGTTGCCCTCTATATAGGGATAGACATCTATTTGTATAGTCGACGCAGCGTGTTCTCTGGTAATTTGTACCCTGATCGCATTGGCTGTGAGCTGACCCCGCCACATTCTATAGTGAAGGAGGTAATAACGACAAACGCCAAGTACTGCACCCTCTCCTTCAATATAGGACCTATGCTTGCGATTTATACTTCTATTCCCATCATGTGCTATGATGTTTTACTCGTCGTTCTCGCGGTTTTCACTCTTGTGAAACATTATATAGAGCAGAGGAAGGTCAAAATGAGGCCTAATACCTACATGGTAATGATTGTTCGTTATCATATCATGTACTTTGCCCTGTAAGTTCCACTTCGTCGATTGGGTTATACATGTAATAATTATATCTCTCTAGGAATCTGACAAACCAGATCTTATTGGTGATATTATGGGCTGACATTCCGGTATGAAACTTTCAGGTTATACAGAAATCAATTAACATATATATTCGCAGACGCCAGCGATGAGTCTCTCAGAGCTCTTCAACGGTACTGCGCCTTTTATTCTTGCGCCCCGTCTTATCATCAGCATTTGGGACACGCATGCTAACGACAAGTGCGTACACGTCAGCACGACGTTTGCCGATTGTGTGTGTTGGACTTCGCCACCGGACTTTGAGCACCATGAAATGGATCCTTGCGTCAGGAATCCTGAATCCACGATCAGCATGGAGAAAGTGGCCGATGTAGAGATTTCCGTAGCATGAGGTCACACTAATATTCGTATTTATGAATGAATTACTTACAACTTTACAATCACCTATGCATGGTCATGGGGGTTCACGCTTTTATAGAATAAAGATGTACTAACTCTGAAATCTGTAGACCTACGGTTATCTCCGACCGGACAGTGGCATCATAAACTAATCATAATCTTGTTTCATCGTTTGCTAGCCATCTCACACAAGAGCCTGATACATTGGTAAACTAAAGACAGGCTAGTGGAGAAAGGTGCAATAGTAAGTATACCGTAATACTAAGTAGTCTGTCCTTGGACTGAATTACTCTTGACAGAAGATCTGTAATTATAATTTCGAATGTAGTTCGAGTACTCTTGAATTAATGCCAGGCAAATGCAGACATATCGTCCTAACGGTATTCTTTTGTTTTTGTTCGAGAACAGCATTGTGGCGCTGTAGCCAAAAGGGTTAGTGCAAACATTAATATGGTAGGTTGCAAACGATTACAACCTTTGCTAGTGTGTGCTAGTACCAAGTCCTGCGAATACATTAATTTGTCAGGTATGTGGTATGCATGAATTTGAATTTACCTGAACTTTTGCCTGAGAGAAGTGAACACGCTCACGGTGCGAATGCGCATGAAATATGTGAGCCAGAAAACAGCGAGGATCTACAGATGGTATGTTAGACACGAGATTTGAACAACATCCGCCAGTTACTCACGTTAAACGCGGAAAATCCAAAGACGATGCCCAGGTTGCGCCAGTGATTGCTGTATTCAATGTTGAACCTCGAGTACATGACCTGGTCAGTGGTTTTGGCGTAACAGTACTGGCAGCCCTCTGCAGCTTCGGGATTCGTGAGGTAGCCGCCGGAGAATTTCATGAAGGGGTCCATGTAGTTGCCACATGTCAAACCTTTCGGTGGGTTGACAGAGACGAGTTCAGTGGAAGAGCAGCTGACTGATTGCCCGCCAATAGCTACGGGCATCAAGATGAATATGACTATTCGGCAAAAACAATCATTCACTGACCTTGACCAAGAAGACCCTCGATGATGTACGTGAAAGGAGAGACCCTGTACATCCATTTCCACCAATTAAGCTGGTTGAATGGTTGGACTACACCATCACTGATGGACCATTAGCGTGACATAGCGTAGTTCAAAGTGTGCAACTCACAAGATCATGATAAAAATTATGAGAGTTGTAAAATACATGGATGCAACTGGACTGGTGGGTGCCATGGACGCGATGCTATGTCCAAATGTAGTATAGTACAACGGGAAGGCGACAGAGAGCATGAGAAATGTGTAAGCAGCCCGGTTGGTCGAGTATCCGACGGTCCAGTAACAGCAGAAAAAGAATGTTGCCGAACTTGCCATGTTCCAAGGAAGCTCAGCAACAAGCTGTGACATGATGAGAGCGGTCCAGTGATACATTCTACTGGGACGTTCACGGATTTCGTACACTGTGCGAGTGTCAATGTAGACGGCCATGACTTGATGGACAAGGGAAACACTGAGCACAAGGCCGAGAAAGATTGACTAAAGAGTGTGAAAACAGGATTAAGCGAGGAATCCTATCAATGTACTTACAAACAACTTGTTTTGGGTGCCCTGCAAAGAGTCATTTGCCTGGAAGAATGTAAACCCCACAAGGAGACCTCCGACGACGTTAAGCATAAACTTGGCGCGGATATACGTAGGATTGCGCCAGTATGCTTGGAAATTCCGTTGGGTGAGCGCAGTAAACTGGTGCAACCATGAGGTGGCAAAGACAGAATATTGTTCGCTAAGTTGTTGTAAGCGAGTCCGACCATGTTCATGTATATTTTCGATCTGAATTTGGAGATGCATTGCTTCCGGTGAACGCTTCCATACATCGTACCAATCAATGGCGGAGACTGTAGCTGCTCCAGCGCCAATTACGTTGAGCATGTATTCCGCACTTGAACGCACTGGTAAGCACCAGACCTGGTATAACTACCCTTACTTACGGGTTGGCGTCGGAACCGCAGCTGGGAGCACCATTACGCTCAAAGTAGTTCAGCATAGTTGACGAATCCTCTCCAATATCGCCGAAGTAGACGGTCTGTCCACCCTTGCAAAGGAGCAGCAATTTATCAAAGACCTGGAAGAGTTCTGCTGAAGGTTGATGAATTCTGGTACAACTCATAAGCAGCGGAACACCCTAAAGTAGCGATAACACTCACGTGCAGAGAATGGCCTGACCATGATCAGCAAGCTCACGAAGAAACTGCACAATAGCCCAGGCAGATTGCGAGTCGAGACCAGATGTAGGCTCATCCAAGAAGAGTAGAAGTTGGGGCTGTCAGGCACTTAGCACAACTTTAGGCTGAAGGGTTAACGTCCTACCTTGGCAGAGAGCTCCACTGCGATGGTAGTGCGTTTACGGTGTTCAAGCCCTAGAGAGCCAACAATAGCGTCGGCGTACTCCTCCAGACCACACATTTGAATGCACTTGTCAACGCTGCATTGTGAAGTTAATTAAGCTTGGATCGATCATGGCACAAATCACACGCACTATGCTTCCTTTTCGGTAAGGGGAACTGACTGGGGCTGGCGGAGATTAGCAGAGAAAAGGAGCGCTTCACGAACAGTCGCTTCGGGAAGATGAGTGTCAAGTTGTTGGCAGAAACCACTAAATATTGCAATCAGGTAAGATGAGCGGAGTTAGGATGGTACTTACATCTGAGCCTGGAAGTCTATGGGGAGCGGCTGCCCGTTCACAAATCGGTCACCACTTACTACACCAGTGCTGACGCGTTGTGCAAGAACATTCAAAAGCATTGTCTACAAGTATTCAAGTAAGCAGCATGCGGTACTGGAATCATAGGAAGGTATACCTTTCCAGCGCCAGATTCACCCATCAACGCAGTGAGCTTCCCAGGGGCAACAAAACCCGATACATCATTAAGAAGGCATTTCACCCCTCCCTCGATAGGGACTTCATAGTGCAGATGCTGCCACGTGAAGATGTCCGTAGCAATGATGGTCTTCTCGAGACCGTCGAAAGTCGACGAATCAACTACATTGGAATGGGATCTAAAATGAAACCCCGCCTCTGCATTTTCTTCGTCAAGGGCCTTGGCATTCTCATCGGCACTAGAACCCTGTTTAAAGAGAACGACAGCGCTGTCAACAGCAGACGAAGTGTTGAATTCTGCGGCAACTAAGAGAACGACCAATATCACAAGGTAGAAGGCACAAAGAACACCAAAGTTCTGCGGTTGTGTCATCAGCTAATCGCAAAGTACAGTGTGATCAACCTACCCTCCAAAGTTGACCATACCAAAAATCGTACGTCAATCCAGCATAAATGTTGCCATCGACTAGAAGTTTCCCGGGCTGCGATCCGACTGTTATACAAACCTGGTTTGCAAGCGAAATATTCTCATAGCCAGGCCCGTGAGGGATGAGAGTGGAGCAAACTCCATGGAGCGTATGGAACTCGTTCACGACAAGTGCACCAAACCCCCACCACAAAGGCTAAGACACCAATATTGGTATTACACATTAAGTGAATATCCTACGAAGGATGAGATGACGCACGTTCAACCACATGATCCACCGCAAGCCCGTTGGAGCAGTTGGCCAAGGAATTGTATACCCGCCGTTGAATGATAACAAGAGAAGGAAGATACCACAAACAGTCATTGCGTTAGGACGAGTTCTACAACTTGCAGCAATAGCTCTGAAGAGTGACTTCAAGGTTTGCGACATTAAGAAGACAAAGAGGTAAAATATGCTGTTGTGCAGCAGGGTAAGTGTTAAGCCAAGAACGAACAACATGACGAACTCACAAAAATTGAGCAGCAGAGCGTTGCAAACCAACCATAAAGTAAAGGATAGCAGCGAAAACAAGTTGAACGACTAAAGTGATGGGTATATCAACCATGGTATGCGCGAGGCTCTGAACAAAAGGGTGATGCAACGCGGCTTTCTGGTGGCGAAGCGCGATTGGACGCTGGAGAAAAAGTGCAGGAACTTCTGCGACAGATGTAATAGCATTGAAGAATAGGGAGCTGAAAGAGTCGTGAAGCACAACTTGGATGATGACAGGGGAAGAAACTCACAAGAACAGAAGACCACCACGAGAGAAATAGGTCGAGTCGTCATTGGGCACATCCAAAAAGACGGTGCCCAAAATTATCGCTTGGAATATTTGGGAACTATAACCTAGTGTCACTGAGGGTCGGCCAAAAACAAACGTCACCTACACTAATTGCATAAAGAACTCCAACTTGTGACCGACAATAACTTGTATCCGGCGCCTCATGGCCGCTGCGGCCTGCTGCGAGATAGAAGTCATGTACACAGTATATGAGGTGGCATGTTCAGCGTCCACGCTGGACAGATACACTTGCTTGCGTTCGTGATTTCCGACACATTTCTTCCGGTGCTCTTCAATCATTTCATGATTTTGACGACCAAGGTCGGAAGTTTTGAAACGGCTAGCAAGGTCCTCCGACGTCTGCGGGACAAAACTCTCACATCCAGGGCGGATTTTTCTCCCCTTCGCGTCCGTAACTGATAGCAATGATTATGAGGGAATATAAGAAAACACGAATGCCCTACCTGCAACCAGAAAATCGGGGGTAGTCTGTTTGTATTGTGGTTCGAAGCCCATATTGATGAAATAATCTTTGGCTGACTTTGCTGGACCAAAATAGGCCATCTTACCTTCCGCAATAACACAGACCTTGTCAAACAAATCATATAGCTGCTCGCCCACTTGGTAGAGAGAGACGATCGTTGTTCTGCGTTTGACATCTGTTATAAAACGCAATGTGCGGACAAACTCAAGGGCAGTCGAGGAGTCTAATCCACGAGTGGAACTGAATGAGAAACATGTCAGGAGAATATCACCTTGAATAACCACATCTTACTTATCCCATGCACCAAGTGGGCTTGCAGAGCCTAGAATTTCTGCAATAGATACTCGCTTTCTCTCGCCACCGGATATACCTTGAATCTGAGCATCGCCAACCAAGGTATTTTTCGAACGGTGGAGGCCAAGGACTTTCATTAGCATCGTGATGGTATCTTCAACATAGTCCTGGCGTGTCTGACCGAGAAGGCGTGTTGCAGGAGTACGGTTCCTAACAGCGAAAGAGAGCGTTTGTTCGACCGTCAGGGTCGGGAAGTGGATATCATCCTCCGGACAATATGTGACATCGCCACGGAAGGAGTCATGAATCTCCTTTGGGGTGAACGAATCATAGAAAACCTGACCCTCAACAGCATGATACTCCCCACGTTGGTTAGCGAGTGTCTTTAGGAAGGTCGAGCACCCAGAGCCGGGTCGGCCAAGAACCACTATACGGAGGGTCAATACTGGAGGTCGGGGAAGGACATGTACTCACAAAGCATTTCACCAGAAGTGACCATACCCTCGAATCCGGACAAAATGTCTCTGGTTGACGGATGGGACACTTCCCTTATCTTGTGCAGAAACGTCGAGGGATGGAAAGGTGAGCTCACGGTGGGCTGAAGTGAGGTACGAGAACTCGAACTAACGACGCGCAAATCTTTAAACATGACGCCAAGTTGGCGGTCCTTGATTCCTTGATCTTGACGGCTGAAGAAAATGCTGAGTCAGACGGTTTATGCAAATCATAGCGAGCCACTCGCCGTTTCGCGAGGTCTCTGAGTATCTGCTCAAAATCAAACGCTTGTCCACTTTTTACGGCAATGGACATGTCTGACGATTTCTTAAAGAGTGAAGAAGAGGTTGCGTCCGAATTTCGGTCTGGATGTAGGGTTTGGGTGTGGACTGGAGGAGCGAGCTGGCTGGCTGGAGAGTCAACTAAGCTATCCATAACGACGTGTTGTCTTCTTTGATAATGGGGAGCGATCTAGGGGAAATAGGTTTTCGTAGCCTAGTCAATAACTGTGAAAGAGTCAGCATACCATCATCGTTATCCAAATATTTCACCTTTGTCACAGCCTTCGTTCCCTTCAACCCCGGCAGTAACGACTTAGAGCAGTGGAAAGGTTACCCACAAGAATGAGTCTTTTATAGTACATAATTTACCAACCATGTACTATTCGAAGGCTGAAGTGTTGCTGATGAGAAGCATGGTACTACGGGGTCGGATGTCCTTGTTTGCGTTCCGCTACGTACCTATGGTAGCAGTTCAAAAATGACGGCCACCTTTTAGCCACCTATTATAATAAATATTGTGCTGTCAGGTACATATTATAGGAAAAAACGAACTTACTTTACTAGATTCCAGTGGGCATTATGTATTCAGGCGCATCGATTATGCTTCCGTCATCAAAGGCTTGCGAACCAGTATCAAGACCACGTGCATAGGCCTCGAACAGAATTAATATTCACTAGGTTCGGATAGGGTAGAAAAATGTTAGCTTCTGCGTTACGATACTATATCATGGTGACATGGTAATATCGATCTTGACTTGCGAACTGTTGGAGTACCAGCTCGGCTAAGAAGAAGGTAAAGACGCAACTTATTTGGACATCATGGCAAAAGTGTCTCCCGGAGTCGGAGTGGAGCATAAATGTTGTCGATGTGAGATGAACGCAAAGCGAACGCATGGAAACTTTACTGAACTCCTGCGGATCGCACCCAGTCTTTTCAAGTTAGTGGTCACGGGATAACTTCACTTTCCTGAGACGGAAACAAGAGACAGTAGGCACTTGGAGGTAAGCTTATGCTACGATGCTGCCATTAAGCTTTGGACACTGGGCAACCATCACGACTTGGACTGATTTAGTCGATTACTACGCCGCAGTGGTACCGGTAGTAGGAACAGTTGGTCCTTCGATATACGGCTGTAGCAATGGGAGCAGTTGATCCTTCGACATGCGGCTGTACGATTGATCGCATCCTCCGCCGTCCGTTTTTACTCCCCACAGAAACGCCGATCTACCAAGGCTAGTAGTGCAGAAACTAATTGCAATGAAATGTGTGAATCGCAGTGAAAAAGAATGGAAGAAGGTAGGTAGTGCAATCCTCGGAGTTGGAAATTATAACCTCAACTTCGCGGGCCGTCTTTGTTCATCCACATTGCCAGCTCATATGTTCTTCATCTCATGGACTCCCCGCAAAGCAAGCACCAAATCGCGGCGGTATTTACACAGATCAGAATACTACGCTGCAGTACTATGTTTGTACTAGCCTCAACCCGCATGCCACGAACTTTCGTTGGCTGGTTCACTCGGGTCACTACCAACCATGTCACATCGTCGATTCTCACTAGGAGGTAAAACTTTGTTAGGTTAAGTATTTTTTGTCAAAGAAGAATGTCCGCACCATCAAGAAGGTAGCGCAATCCTCGGAGTTAGAAATTTCTCGGACCGTCTTTGTTCAGCACGCTTGGATCATCTACTTTGCCAGCTCATATATTGCTCATCTTGTGCATTCATTTGACTTCAATATGGACCCACCATGAAGCAAGCATCAAACTGTGGCGGTATTTACACGGATCAGAATACTCCCTGCAGTACTATGCTTGTACTAGCCTGAACCCGCATGCCACGAACTAGGAAATAGGGAGCAAATCAAGTGTTAATCGACTCTTGCTTAGGAATTTGACAAACCAAGTCTTGATGGTGTTATTATGGGCTCGTATTCCAGTATAGTGTGATACTCCCAAGATTAGACAGATATCAGCTAACATGTACGCTCGTAGACCCCGGCGATGGAGTCTTAGAGCTTTTCAGTGACAAAGTTGAAAAAGTAGGGCGGGTGAAATGAAACTCGAACGCTGTGGGAATGTATCATCATGTAGTTGAACGTTGAACCAGCAGCAAGTGGGCCTGAAACTTTACATTGCAGGGGGCAACCTCGTTCGCTGCTGCGGGTGTTCCGGCTGCGAAGGTTCAGGCTTTCGCCTAGTGGTTGTCGGATGCCTTGCGCAAAAATCCTACTCGGTGATTCATTCGCGTTCTGTAGTTTATACGTAAGTACCTATCTCTTGTCAGTTCCCTCACGTTGTCTCCTTTAGGGCCTTCCCCTTGTACTTATTTGCAGTCATCTCTACAAACGTATTCACGCTCTGTCTGGTTTGGTTTCCATCTCCTGCTAGCGTTCCACCATCGCACTAAATGTTTTTAGGTTCAAATTTACCGGATTTTGCCGCGCCTTCCCCGAGTCCTTAACTTAATTTTAAGCTCTCAGCAGTTGTGCCGGCAACTTCAAGCTCCCCTGCCAACGCATGGCCACTTTTTCGTGCGCTGTGCAGGGTGGTAGGGACTGGTTGTCTTATCCAAAACTGAAAACAAAGTCGTGACCCCATGAAGTACTTATTTGTCTCTCCTACAACTTGAAATACATATGGTATGGCAGATACTACCATGATTCACCGCCGACAACCTTATTTTCATGAGGTACGTTCAACTAGACCAATAATATGACTCATTGTAGATAAACCAACGACGTTGGAAATTTGGAGTTCCCTTTGTAGGCACAAGTTAATGTTGCAGGCTGTCTGTCATCAGTCCGTCGACGGCCCTGTCATGGCGCTCTGGCAGTACATCGGAACATTTATTGAAAGATAGTCCTGACCATTCCCTTGCTCATTCACCAAGTTTTGGTATGTTCACCTGAACGATGTTAGATAGATGTCTCTGCTGATTCCATTGTCCTCAGCCTGATTTCTACCCCCTCGATGTCTACTGGGCAGCACCAAGAGTCGCACTATCTAAGCGCTCGTATATCGCAAACGCCCGTACAGCAACCTTGATCCAGCTTATTGAGGCCTCATTCCACGTTCTATGCTACAAAGGCACCACGGAAGTGACAGGGTGGAAACACGTTGTCCATGACAGCCATGACGTACAAGTAATAAGGAACCTGCCCGGAAAAGATGTAACAGCCACTCTCGCCAGTCGCACATCTCGGAGTGATATCTGCCCACTCACAGCTAACTACCGAGAATAGCATTTCACGATGCCGACGATAAGATCGGGCAGACTCGGTACAATACGTACAACTTCAATTCGATCACCACAGCCCTCAAGACGCAAGAAGACCGTATACCTTATAAGCACCATATCAATGATTAGCGGACCATAAATCCCTTCCAGTTCCCCATCTCTCATTCAATCTGCAATTTCATGTCGCAACAGGACGCTGTCACTGGTCTCCGCTGGAATGACTATGTATCTGGTCCGTCAGTTCCCTATAGCCGATGTGTAAGCGAACCATTGTGCTGAATTATCT
>MU172944.1:159201-215037 GCA_016695475.1 Suillus decipiens
GAGCAGCACGCGATGGATACCATTGTCGTATAGTTTTGGCATGCTAATTCCTCAGTATGAAGGAAAAATGGGGCGATTTTATAGACGAATAGCTTACAGTTTTGTGTAGCGCCTGATAGTGAAGTTGTAAATGTAATGTACCTTAATTTGCAATGTAGTAGACTGAATCACCGAATACGAGTATATGTATAGAGTTGAGAATACTTTGCAGTTTCCACAAACATGTCTGACAGCCGCCCTTGGGACAAGGTAATTAATGATGACTCAATCGAGGTAGTTAAGGGCAGGCGAAGTGCAGACTACAGACAAGTACTAATCGGGGCATTCGAGTTACGAACACCATTGGCAGCAGTGGCAGTTCACCGTGATGCATTGATGAGTCCATGGTGGCGTCTTCGGGCAAGCGTCTCATTCGGTCAGCGCGGAACAATCTCAATTCGACCATCACAGCCCTCAATACATTGATACTTCTGCGGCCCATCAGTGTCTTCAGACTCACATTCGATCTGCAGTTCGTGATGCATTGATGAATCCACAGCAACCTTGGATAACTTACTTAGTCGCCGTGGTACAACCTCAATTTGACCATCACAGCCCTCAAGACGTTAGGAAATTCCATCATACTTTAGCGGCTCATCAGTTTCTTCAGAATCCCATTCGATCTGCAGTTCGTGATGCATTGATGCGCCTACAGCAACTTTGGGGGTCAGCATGGTACAATCTCAATTCGACCATCACAGCCTCAATACATTAGGAAATCTTATCATACTTCAGTGGCCCATCAATTTCTTTAGACTCTCATTCGGTCTGCAGTTTCATGATGCATCGATGAGTCCGCAGCAACTTCGGGTAACTTAGGCCGCCCCCGCCCTGAGTTCCCGAACGGACTCTATACCCTCAGCACTCCTCACTCACTCACACCCATCCCTCGAACATGACTATAGTCTCAAATGAGCCCAGTTGGTGGCCGATCATCAGTTCGACTATGTTTTTCAGCTATTGGACAGGTTCGTCATGTTGGTTGATGATGTCTCGATCTCTAACATCGACCTATGGTTTCGCAGTTGCCGCTGCTGCTGTAGTGGTATACGATTGGGGTAAGCAGAACATGCGTTTGAAAACTGCTTATGTTCTCATGATAATTCCAGTATTGAAACTTGGACAAGAGGTAGGTCTGCGCTATCGCCAGAGTAGCCCTGAGCTTTGCTAAGAATGATGTCACAGATTGAACTGATCTGGGCGAGTGACAGTCCTATATCAGAAGAAACGTGAAAGTAACATAATACAATGTATTCACAACAGAGGCAACGTTGGTCTCTCATGACTGTGCTGTACCTGCTGGTTCGTACCTCATTTTATATAGCGTTGTTGGCAAGTTGTGCTGACTCTAAAATGTTCTAGTTACGCTATATTGGAATACTATATAACGTGTATGTTTTTGAGGCCAACGAATTGGTGCTTTACTAATAACTCTCATTATCAGTATCTGTGTTCTGCGTATGTCTTATGTGCACTGTCCTCGATTTTTCTGACCGGCGGCACGCAGCAAGTATGCCATTGGCCTCGCTTACAGATGCAGTGAGTACTCTGCAACCATCTCATTCCTATCCAACGAACACATTCATATGTAGGGGTGAGTGAGATTTCGACCGTTGAACTTACCTCAATATAATGACTCGATAGGTGTGAGTCGAGTGTTTGATACTAGTACGAGGGTGATCACTAATTGGGTGTTTCAGGCAACATTATATTCTACGCTATAAACGAGACAGGTCTGGTTGTAGCTGCTATGTTGGGTAGTGAGTTGCACAGCTGCAATAACTCAGTAAGATTGACTCGGCTGAAACATGATGCAAGTTATCATGATGGCTCGGTTACATGCCATGTATCAGAGATCTAGAATCATGCTTGTTTTCCTTGTTGTTATCTTCCTGATTGTAAACATCGCCTGCGGAGTAATTGCGACAATAGGATTTGAGTATATTGTAGGAGGTAAGCTTCACTTGTTGACTTGAAGAACACAGCTCATCGGACAACACCAGAGGAACTGATACTCTCTGGTGTATATATGTGCCGTTATCAAGCTGAGGGGGACTCCGGGCTTCTTGCCTCAGTGGTGTGGGTGCTCAGCACTGTGTGGGAGGTCCTCGCACTGTGTCTTTCAGTCTTGATTTCTGTGAAACATTTCCGTGACCTGCGACGATACAGTCCATCAACAGGATCGACCATTGCGGACTGCTTCCGAGTGCTGATGAAATCTCATGTGCTTTATTTTGCAAGGTAAGCTTGTAATATGAATGTGGCATTATTTTTTGCTCAAGTTCCGCATGTGCTAGCTTTGCTGGTGTCTCTTGCATGGAACTTATTCTTTACTCTCCAGAATTTGTGGTGCGCCGACCTGTCACCGACATCTGCTTGTAACCACTGTTGATCATTGCTGTATGTAGAATTCAGCTTCTATTGGAATTCAGATACTCTATGGTGCTCTTCAAATTTTATCGGGCGTACAGATGTTTGTGCTGGGACCACACCTCATCCTTAGCGTTCGAGAACATCACGCAAAACTTGTGGTCAACTCCGGCACAGAAACTAGCATGAATTCGATTGTCTTTCAGGAGCGTGTACATGTTTCAACCAGCAGTACTGTGTAGAGAAATGCTTGTATGGTGTTCTACAAGGAGGAGATATTTTGTCGAGGGGCCATCGTATTATTTATGCAAGTTATGATTATGGTGTTTTAAAGTATATGTGTAATGCAGTGTATGTGTTCGGCGGGGGATTGACGGACCACCAGAGAGAGGTGAGTGAATGGGAGTTGTTCACTAAAGGTACGTAAAGTAAGGACAGGTTTATATATCTAAGGGAGTGGCTGTATCGGTATAACGAGAATTCTATAACTGGTAGTACAAAGGGAATTCCGTAGCCAGGGAAGTGCCAACATCCTTTACAGCTCTGTCAAACAAGTAAAGTCGTAGTCTACATTTTGGGCATCCATGGCCGCCATATACCAATGACTCGCGGTATGCATGGTTATATTTAGCAGGAGCATATTTGTATTCTTCTATACTTCACACGGCTACGATCTCAAGGACTTGTGAATTCACTGATGACTTGTCCCAAGGGCGGGAACCTACTTGTTTCTTCTACAGGTCAGACATGTTTGTGGGAAACTGCAAAGCATTATCAACTCTATACATATACTTATACTCGTATTCAGTGATTAGGTCTACTATGTTGCAAATTAAGGTACAATACAATCTCACTATCAGACGCCAGAACTGTAAGTTATTCATCCATAAAGTCGCCCCACTCCAATCACTTTCACTTTTCCTTCATACTGAGGGATTAGCATGCCAAAATTATACGACAATGGTATCCATCGCGTGCTGCTCAAACCTCGGTGGGGAAGTCAAACAAACACAATCCTCGAACGTTGCACTGACTTCCACGCAATTATCCTTGGCATGTGTATCCCAAATACTGATAATGAGACGGGGTGCGAGAATAAATGGCGCAGTATCGCTGAAGAATTCTGAGAGATACATCGCCCAGATCTAGGAGTGTAAATGTTTAGCTGATCTCTGTATGATCCTTTGACAGCATCATACTGGAATATGACCCCATAATATAACCAATGAGATTTGGTTCATCAAATTCCTAGCGGGAATTGATGAGCACTTTTACTTTTAGAACCCACTGGACGAAGAGGGACTTACAGGAGAAAGTATAGGATATGGTATCGGACGATCATTACCATATAGGCATTAGGCCTCAATCTGTAGTCCCTTCTTTCTTTGAGGTGTTTCACGAGGGTGCCAACAGCAAGAACACATAGGAAGACATCATAGCACACAATGGGGATGGATGTATAGATCGCAGGCATTGGTCCAATGTTGAAGGAAAAGGTGCAGTACGTGATAATTGGAGTTGCCAATTCTTTGACTGTGCAGCGAGATGGCATCAACTTGTAACCGATCTGATGTGAGCGAAATTCACCTGAGAATGCGTTAGGTCGACTATACAAATAGACGTCCGTCCCTATCAAGAGGGCGACGATAGGTAAGAATGTCCCTAATAAAACATAAAGTAGGAGCTTGGACCGGCTGCTAAGTGCGTAAAGACGCCAGATGAGAATAGCTGCGGATGAAAATTGGGTACGCAGGATGAGTTACTGACTGCATGACTTACCTTCTGCAAAGCAGAAATATACAGACCCACCCCATTCCAGTACGACGAGAATATCATAGCCTATTACAAGATGATAGAATTATAGTTTAGTTTGAAGATATGAATTGTACTTGCAGCTGAATGAGAGAGGTCAACAATGGTTGGGACTTGGATACGAAAAAAACTCAGTGAAACATACGGCTTAAACACGGATCAACTTGGAACACTTTGGAAAGCATCGATGCACTCACTGTTTCAGGCATATAAAACAGTCCTCCCCCTAACACTAGTCAGTGAAGGACGGCTCAGACGAAATAGGATTACATACAGCAGGCCCAAGTTCTAGTGTCAATGTTAGCAGGTAATGTGAAGAATGCGAGTCATCATAACGTACATTGAAAGGGAGAGGCCAAGATATCGAACCTGGGATAGCAATAAATAATGCATAGACCGTAAAGTAGTGTGACAGGGTGAACTGACAACAACATATAGGCATGACATCAGTGACCACGGTCTTTTCTGGAAATTTTGTCAATCCTTGGGTTGGTACCATCTGGCAAATAGCATGGGGTGGAATACTGACCCAGACATAGTTGACCTTCGCCAATAATAACCATAAGTACTCGACCGGTAGCAAGAAAGTTCTCTATCACCTCCTTGTCCAACAGAATAACTGGGTGATCTTTCGTTCAGCAGCAGTGCAAAGTTCAAGTACCCGAAGGTTACGAACGGTACTCATAGAGTATCAGGGTAATTGTTGAAACTGGAAAAGATAATTCAGCACAATGGTTCGCTTACACATCGGTTATAGGGAACTGACGAACCAGATAGATAGTTATTCCAGAGGAGACCAATGACGGCTTCTTGTTCTGACATGAGACTGCAAATTCAGTAGGGGATGGGGAATCGGAAGAGATTTATGGTCCACTCATCATTGATATAGTGTGATACTTAAGGCATGCGGTCTTCTTGCGCCTCATAGGCTGTGGCGATCGAATTGAAGTTGTACGCATTGTACCGAGTTTGCCCGATCTTTTCGTCGGCGTTGTGAACTGCTATTTCTCGGTAGTTAGCTGTGAGTGGACAGATATCACTTCGAGAGTAGATTGATGACTCAATCGAGGCAGGCAAAGTGCAGACAAGTACTAATCGGGGTATTCGAGTTACATAACTTCAACTTAGCGAACAGGCTGCTGCCGTTCCGTGATGCATTGATGAGTCCATCAGTAGTGTTGTGGGCAGAACTGGCACTGCCAGGAAGATGGCTGGACCTCCCGGGCAGAATGTGGCAGAACTCATCGATTCTATATGTTGCTGTCGAGCGGTCTTACATTAATGTAGTTAGTAGTCTTGCCTCCTTGAAACATCACGTGATTCTGCTGGCATCTGCCTGGCAGAACCAGGTTTTGCCAGCTCTGCCCACAGCACTAAGTCCATGGCATCTTCGGGCAAGCGTCTTACTCGGTCACCGCGGTACAATCTCAATTCGACCATCACAGCCCTCAATACATTATAGGAAATCCTTCAGCGGCCCATCAGTGTCTTCAGACTCACATCCGATTTGCAGTTCGTGATGCATTGATGGGTCCACAGTAAATTCCGGTAATTTACTCGGTCGCCGTGGTACAATCTCAATTCCACCATCACAGCCCTCAAGATGTTAGGAAATTCTGTTGTACTTTAGTGGCCTATCAGTTTCTTTTGACTCACAATCGATATGCAATTCGTGATGCATTGATGAGTCCACAGCAACTTCGGGTAACTTGCTTGGTAGCGCCACGTGATACAGTCACAATTCGACCATCACAGCCCTAGCCCTCAAGACGTCAGCAAATCCTGTCATAATTGCAATAGCAGCCCATCAGTTTCCTCTGGCTCCCATTCGATCTGCAGTCTTATGTCAGAACAAGATGTTGTCGCTGGTCTCCGCTGGAACAACAATGCAAGTGGTTCGTCAGCGCATTTTGACTGATTTGTGATCTTTGTGCTGAACATTGACTTCAGTGGTAATCATAACCCTGATACTATGTGAGTGGCTTTTGGGAACCTTATCACCACTGCCGCTGAACAAAATATTGTCTAGTTCTTCTGTTATACAAAGAGGTGAATTGTGGTCACAGTCGTCTCTTCTGTCGGTCGAGTATATATCATCGAAATAAATGGGTTCCCGTCCTTAGGACAAGGAGGTTGATGACTCGATCAAGGCAGTTGAGGTAGACGAAATCCAGTCAAAAGTTACTTATGCAACATGGTGAAAGTAGATTACAAACAAGTACTAGGGATTATGTATCATCACATCTTTTATGTAAGTTTGATTGAAATCCGTGCTCGGGCATAAGTTCTGAACTTCTAGCTAACTTCGAATCAGTAGCAGTTCGTGATACATTGATGAATCCACAGCAACTTCGGGCAACGTGCTCGGTAGCGCCATGTGGTACACTGTCAATTTGCTCAAGACGCTAGGAAATCCTATCATATTTTAGCATCAGTCTCCTGGTTCCCGTTCAATCTGCGGCGGTCTCATGTCAGAACAAGAAGTTGTCGCTGCTCTCCGCTGGAACAATAATGCAGGTGGTTCGTCAGTATTTTAACCGATTTGTGATCATCGTGCTGAACATCGTTTTCAGTGCCCATCATAACCCTGATGTTATATGAGTACCGTTAGTGGCTTTCGGGAATCTTGTCATTACCGTCGCTGAAACAAGAAATTGTCTAGTTCTTTTGTTAGACAAGGAGGTAAATCGTGATTACGGTCATCTCTTCTGTCGGTCGAGTACTTATCATTAGTATTATCGGCATAGATTAATTATGTCTGGGTCAGTGTCCAGCCCAGATCTCCACGGTCATATCAGCCCCGACATTGACTGAATCTCCAGAAACGACCGTGGTCGGTAATGTCATGCCTGTACCTCGTCGTGAGTTTTTCCCTGCTTGAAAGCGCTTATGGATTGTATGATTTTATTTGCCGTCTACGCTAGGTTCGATATTTTGGTCTTTTCCTAGCACTGTACGTCGTTGTGGCTTCTTAACATGACACTTTACATGCTGACACTCACACAAGGCTGTGTGGTTTCTGTGCGTAACCTTGTGCCTTCTTGATCTATTATCAATTGACTGGGGCTAGGGGGAGGTCTGTTGTACATACCTGAATCAGTCAGTGTATCGATGTATTTCATTTGGAGAGTTTGAGATTGACCCACGTTCTAGCCGTACGTCCCAAGTATGTCTCAAGAATCAAGTCTCAAGAGTTGTCGTCTTCTTGTCATTATAGCTGCAAGTATACTGTTTTCAACCTGATGCTCATTCACTTATCATCAAGGCGAATTAGGCTACGGTCTCATCGTTCTGATTGAATGGGGGTTTTCAGTGTATTTTTGGTTTGCGGAAGGTATGGCATCCATTCTCGCGTCTCACTATGGGTTTAAATCTCGGGTCCGCAGCCATTCTCATCTGGCGTCTTTATGCCATATGCGAGCAATCGAAGCTCCTACTTTATGTTCTAGTGGGATTATTCTTGCCCATCGTCGCCCTCTCAATTGGGACGGACATTTATCTATACAGTCGACGCAATGTATTCTCAGGTGGTTTTTTACTGGGATGAGTTGGCTGCAAGCTGACCCCGCCTAATTGCATAGTGAAAGAAATCACAACTCCGAACGCCAAGTACTGCACCCTTTCTTTCAACATAGGACCCATGCCTGCGATCTATACTTCAGTCCCCATTGTGTGCTATGATATATTACTGGTTGTTCTTGCGGTTGTCATCCTCGCGAGGCACTTCAAGGAACAGAGGCAAATTCAAATGAGAGCTAATACTTACATGGTTATGATCGTCCGGTATCATATCATGTACTTTGTCCTGTAAGTCCCCCTCCATTGAGTGGGTTGTGGAAGTATTCATCAATTCCCACTAGGAATTTAACAAACCAAATCTTATTGGTTATATTATGGGCTCATATTCCGGTATGATACTTCCGAAGGGTTATATAGAGATCAACTAACATGCGCGCTCGTGCCACATAGACCTCGGCAATGAGTCTCTCAGAGCTTTTCAATGATACCGCGCCATTTATTCTCGCGCCCCGTCTCATCATCAGTATTTGGGATACGCATGCCAATGATAACTGCGTAGAACTCAGTACGACGTTTGAGGACTGTGCATGTTGGACTTCTCCACTGAGGTTCGAACAGCATGAGATGGACTCTGTCGTCGTATAATTCTTTCCCCACAGAAATGATTGGAATAGAACGAGGCGGCCAATATTTTTAGCGCCTGATAGTGTACATAGTAGTCAAACATGTAATGTAACATCAGCATGGTGCCGGTGCAGTTCGTAGCCCATAACCCTTTACGAACAGCGATAACTTGACAGACTATCGTCACTCATGGTATGCTATCGGATTATTTCAACAATACCTATAACAAAGCAAAGGGTACGTCGGGGAGTTTGAGATGCACCAACCGAAAATACACAGATATAAAGCAAGGTACAATCGCTACATATTGAAAGCATCAAATATAACAGCCTTCTATGCCGGCGGTGGTGGAGGTGGAGGTGCGCCATCGCTTGGTGCAGGTGCAGCTGTTTGCCCGGCGTATGCTTGATAATACTGCGCTTGCTGACTCGCAGCCCACTCCTTGAACTGCGCCGAGTTGACATCGTAGCCGTATTGCGCCCTACCGTCATGTTAGAACAAATGCAAGAGAGTATTTGAAGAAATATTACCAGTATGCTGCATACGCATCTTGGGTCTCTGGCCCTGGAGTGCCGGTTGGTGCACCTGGATATGGTGGTTGAGGTGCACTGCCATCTGGAGGCGGGGGAGGCTGCTCTCCAGGTGGTGGCGGGGGAGGTGCGTTTTCAGGTGCAGGTGGTGCAACACCGTACCCACCCTAAGAACGAATGTCGGTTGCTAAACATTAAGATGTAAGATTGGACATACCATGGGGTACTGTGCAAATTGCATTTGTGCTTGGTGCAACTCCATTTGTTGTTGCATCATTGCTGATTGTGCTTTAGCATGCTCAGAGCGTACAACTTCGAGCAAGTCTTCCGTAAGCACTTTAGCGCGGGCCACCTGATTTTCATCCGGTCCGCTACTGAAGTGTCAGTGATACGAGTAGTCGAATGCATAGAGCCTCACGTAATATGTATGTGCATAGGTTCATCCGACTCCCGGCCGGTTTCTTGTTCTACGAAGCCTGAACCTTGACCTTTTATCTGCACACGTGTACTTGTTTCTTGTTGGATATATTTGACGAACATTCCCTGGCACAAGCGCTAGTTCTTAAATGTTTGCACTGAAGGAAGTTTAGACATACCTGGGGCCCAACAACTTTAGCACGAACGTTAAAATTGCGAATAGTCTCGAGGGCCACGGGCATTTTCTCCTCCGGCCATTTACGCTGGAAGAAGAGTAAACCAACGACGAAATGTTAGAATAATCGCACAACCTTTTCGCGTAATCGATCTTTCTTGTCCTCTACTAGTGGACCGAGGTCAATTGCTATTAGGTCGTTGACCTTGTCAATTGCCTTCTGCAACATTTCCTTGCTTGAAGCCGAAAGATGAAGGTATAATGGTGGGTCCTTCTCCGTTGCCTTTGATCTATCTGGGTACCACACACCCTTGGTACTGACTGACGCGCCTGTATCCTCATGAATCTATTTTGGAGATTAGAAGATGGCTGACCATTCAACTGTTCAAAACACATACCTCGGTTTGTGTAGAACCTTTCGTCAACATATACCGGTTTCGGACATCATTGATATCAATGTCATGGGTAAAATCTCCATCATGCGGGTCCTTCTGTCCGATCTGTATGCTCCCGGCGATGCCACCACCAGCACTAAATTGTGCGGCAATTTTGGCAGCGATAGCAGCTGCTGCAGCAGCAGCCTCAGAAGCAGTCTTCCCCTCATCGGTTTTTGGAGCCTTTACAGGATGTTCCGATTCAGAAGGTGTTGATTCAGGGGCAGCCTGGTCCCATTTGCGTTTTGACGACATTGCAAGACGCTCTGAATGTGGAGGGGAAAGAAATGTGACCGAACACACGCGTCACGCGTGACAAATCAATTTCGATCTCCGCGGCACCTCCTTCCCGATCGGGCGACATTCTCCTGGTGCTTGCAACGAGGGTGGTGAAGACGTAAAAGATACAAATGTCCTCCAACAAACGCCAACGCACGCTTTCGGGTTTGCGATCATCGCTTCCATCTCAATCTTCATCAACATCACAAGAACCTGAACCCATGTATAAGTCTAGTCGCACCGGGGAAGAGGCAACAGGGGATCGCCGTTTACTCTGTACATTGCCCCCGACGTGTAATCCGCCGCATAACCGCCCGACACCAATCGCGAACTCGAGAGATCTGGAGGCACATTATGGAAAGTATCATGCGCAAGTTTGTGAACAGAAAGGATGTGGATTCGTGTTTCCCGATGCGAGGTTGCTGGAGCTCGTGAGTGGATTACGCACAAGTGGGGTCGTCTGCGAGTGTGCTGACATCGATTATCGATGATTGATAGCATCAAACAGAATGCCATGATCCACTTGCTGCCGTCCGGAAAGATAGAGGGGATAAAATTGTGCGCTTTACTTCACTGCAGTATCCTGCGTGCTCAACCGTCTCATAGTTTGCTTGTCATCTTGTATCATGTCCACGATTATTCCAGACGCCTAAAGCGCGTCGATTACATCTTATTCAAGCACACTCATACCCAAAAGAGTACTTTTTCGCTGTGACAAACAAAGGTGTAGGCGGTCTACTTAAACGCTGGGGAGATGGCGCCAGCATGATCAGAGGAACCTGGAAGCCTAGAGATAATAAAAACCAGAAGCACTCCGAAGATGATGAAATGGTTATAGATGAGGATGAAGAAGATGAAGATAGCGATGAAGGCGAAGATGAAGATTCAAGCAGTGGTGACGAACAAAACGGAGAAGCAACACCAAAAATACGTCACCATCAAGAGCTCGAGGAAATACCCACGCGAACTGCTATCTCACCGCCACGGCGAGGAAATGGCACAGTGCAGACTGCAATTGACCATGACGTAGACAAATTAGCAAACTCGATAAACTCTCTATCTTTGGTTCCACCATCCATACGGTTTGGAAGAGGTGGAAAGAATGGAGGATTTGTTCATCCAGAGATGCACAACCCTCAGGTCAGCAAGTTTAATCCTCACACGTTCGGTCCGAGAGGTGGTAGAGGGAGAGCAAGGATAGCAACCGCGGTTCATCCCCGTGCTGGACTCCATAATATGCAAACTGGTCACGGTGGGCCTCGACCCTCCGCAGAGGTTGATGTACAACCTGGTTCAGGGCCTGTATCGAGGGGTGTGCTGCCCCCTCGCGGCAGAGCAGGCATAATCCATGTCGGGAGAGGTTTCAGAGGTCGTGGTCGCGGGTCATAGAGGAGCGATGGCGATTAGTCGGAGGGAAGCGCTGATAGGGGCAAATATCACAGACCGATTTCTCATGGAAACAACGTGCACGTGTTCCAAGCAATGTACTAATCACTTCTTTTGTTTTACCGTTCATTCTATGGAGTTGTAAGTGATGTAGTTACTTCCGACAAAAAAAAATCGTTTTCTGTCACTGGGTATGTTGAACGAATCACACTGGCCAGCAAGTGTGGAAAAACTGGTAGTTATGGCGGGCCAGATCTCACGTTTGTGTCAGCGAGTGAGAAAAGCAAAACAATATAGCAGAGCGACGTGGATTTATCGTCTTTCTAATTGTCCCCCTTTAACCGTTCAGCCAGTCGAGAGACTGATTCCCCTACAATAAGGTTTGGCGTTGACCCTGCCTGGTTAGGCAAGTGTTGTATTAACAGAGACCACGATAACCCGCGTTAGCTACTATGAAATTTCAAGGAGCTTTGAGGTCGATGTTCTGCTGTGCCAGCGAGGGTTGGGCGTGATACTGACTTGAATGCACGTTTTCATTGACCATGGAGCAAATGACTGAAGTCAGACAATGACTCGGAGGAGCGGAAACAGCCGATGGCTGAACAGAGTTTATGGGGTCCTGGAAAACAATGCAGATCCTTGTTGTGGGTCCGAGTTTAAATTTGTACAACACACGACTATTTGCAACCACAGGTTTATAGGCCACAACGATACTATTGTCCAAATGGTGGCTACAGACTTCGTGGCATACAGCCTTTTGTCCAGGCGATACTTCAAAAGCAGACGCCCGGACAGTTACCAACCCCATAGTATCGCTGAGCTAGCCTCGCGTCTGCTATATTACTACTAGTAGGGTCATCATTCGACACTCTCTTGCATAACATTCTCATCTTTCTATTAATTCTCTGCAACACTACCAACTTCATATTCCATCCTGCATAAACCATCTGCCTTGTCATCACTGTATCTCTCATTTTTTTCCGTCTGTTTATTCCAAGAGACTACAACGCGTAACTGTCCTTCCACATCACTTGTAAGTCCCATCTCCGTTCTCCATGATGACAAGCTAATGTGCGCCTTACACAGATTAGACAGATACTTCCACTTTATTAAAAACCTCACATTCATTACCACTCCATGTCCACTAGTACCATTCCGTTCCAGGCTGTGCCACAGGATATTGCTATGAGAGCAGATCACCGCCCGAAATATGCCTTCCTGGCTCATCCCCCGCCCCCTAAAAAGCGACCAACACAGCCACTGCCTTCCCCCCCTTCGTACGCTAGGGCGGTTGCTCCCCAAGCCCCCGCACGCATCCGCCCTCGCTCGAACACTTTTTCCACAATCACTGCTTGGGCAGCCCACGTCCGGCCAGGATCCCCTGCGTCTCTTTCTCCGCGTTCTCCGCGTCGCCGTCCCTCGATCGGTTGCGGTCGCAGAGCATCCATTACGTCCGCCTGTGCTTCATCAGGCTCCTTAAACGCTTTAGACAGCCCTTCCACTGCCCATCGCAACGCTACAACACCCTCGATACAAAATTTTAAACCCAACCTCACGTCTGTCGGCTATACATCTGCCTTTTTGCAGGTCCCCAAGACTCCTATCACTGCAACACTTCCCACCGCGGTCAAGCCTCGCACTGCTCAGACTGGACACCAACCTCCTGTGCCCATATCACCGACGCGCAAGCCTTGCGGGCTTACACGTCTACGCTCCTTGTCTATACTCAAGTCCCGCGGTAGGTGCAAGTCCGCTGTGCCCTCATCTCCCACAAAGATGAAGGCCAAAGCGGCAGCGTCAGCTGCTGCTGTGGTCAAGCGCAAGAAGGCGAAATACGCTATGATGCGCCCTGCACCTCTTGCCAACGAGCTCGCACTTATGCAGTTTATTGATGGTGGCAGTATGGAATCCAACATCAAGCGTGTCATGGAGGCTCAGGCCAAAGCCGGCGCTACCGGCGTTGGTGATGTCTACCGTGATGGCGAAGGCGGTATCTGGTGGGATCATGAAGAGGAATGGGAGTACGCCCATCTCCTCGCCGCTAGCGAGGATGGCGCTGCTCATGGCATGGGTGACCTTCAGTGGGTCACTTTTGGTGGTGACAAATCGTCCTCCGCAAATCCTGACGTTGATCAAGAGCGCCGTGGCAGCGTTTCAACCCAAGACTCTGACTTGGATCCACGCTACATCGTCCAGCCTACCGACCATCTTGACACGGATGATCTCGCTGTCTTCGGAAGCGCTCTTGCTCCCCTTGCTATTCGTAAGCCAGGGATGTCTGTCCTCGCACTTCCCTCCCGCCCTCGGCGCCCTGCCAAGCACCTCCACAAACCCGACTACCTTTTGAACGTAGCGTTCACCAAGGGCTCCGTATCTCCCAAGAGTCCCAAATTCACACTGTCGACATGTGCAGGTGGTGTCACTAAGCCCAAGGGCAAGGCGCGTAGACGCCCTGCACCACTGACGCTCATCCCTCCCACTCCTGCGCTGAAACGGCCGTCGAACTCTCCCGTGGATGCTGAGCGCACCCGCAAGGACTTCCTTGAGTCCTCATTCGAGCCTGTGGTACCTGTTACCCCTGCTGCTCCAATCATGTCCGCGGACTATCGTGGCAAATTCGCCACGCGCCTCGACCCCTCCTTCCAGTCTAACAACGGCAGCTCCATGAGTCTTCCCTCCAAGAAGACTCTCGCAAAGAAGCCGCCAAGGCTCAACATGATGAGCCTTTTCAAGTCCTCCAAAAAGTAGGACGTGGAGTGCATAATCCATTCATTAATTTTCTTCGTTTCCTCTGTTCAACATAAATTCGAACACTTCTTAACGCTGATCTTGTCTTGCAATGCGTTTTTGATTACGATTTTGTAGCACTGGTGGTTACATATCATGATGTTTATTGCTTGCTGTCTTGTATACATATCAATACTTTACCTGTCACACGTAATTCAAGTATATTGTTTAGTTGTTTGACTCGAGACAATTGACAGGAAACAGGAAATGATCGACTTTTACTGGTTGGATCTCCAAAGTTCGAGTCCGTCACGTACTAGCGCACATCTACTGCGTGTCATGGAATAATATTTGACCTTTGAATCTAACCTGAGAAATATAACTTAGTCATTTGAATCCACCCATCGCGCCCGCGGGAGATCTAAGCGAGTCCAAATATGGGAAACAGTCAGGCGGGTTGTGACCTCCTTTCGACCTGAATTCTAATTCTTCAAAGTCTCGTACATATCTGATGGCTGGCGATAAGGAAACACTACTCAGCATGGGGTTCGACCCAGCTCGTGTCGACTGTTCGTATTCTCTTTGTCTCACCAGTCTGCATTCCCTAGCTGATTGAGACGCCACCGTGGACGCGTTACACGTAGGGGCGTTGAGAGCGACTAATAATCGTGGTTTGCAGCCTGCTATGGACCACATTCTGGAGAACGAAGGGAAGCCTATTCCAGATCCGAGCGCTGCTGCTCCCACAAGTGCATCAGGCAGTACGGGGCACCCTATAGATGTCGATGTCGACGACGAAGATGAAGATGACCTGCGACGCTTAATGGCAACTAAAACTGGCGCCACATCGAGTGCTGAAGCAGAAGCCAAGGTACGTTTATTCCAATCGCGGCTTTGAAGCCTCCGTCTTCAATACACTCACTTATTAGAGTATCAAATGCTCAGAATGCGGCAAGGTATTTAAGAACACGGCGTTGGCTAATTACCATGCCGAGAAGAGTGGTCATGATCAGTTCGAGGAATCCACGGAAGAGGTTTGTACCCTGTGACGCGTGTGCCGTATCTCTCACCTCAGATGACCCTCAGATAAAGCCACTTACGGAGGAAGAGAAGCAACAGAAGCTAGCTGAGCTCCGTGAAAAAATAGCTGCAAAGCGCAGCGTAAAGGCTCAACAAGAAGCCGTAGAAGCACGTGCAAATGAGGCTATCCGTCGCAAGACTGGCAAGGTGAGTTCAGTCGTGTAATTAGTGGCATCTGTGTTTCAGTAAATCAAACAAGGACATCGGCAAACTGAAAGATGAGATGAAGGCAAAGGAGCTCAAGAAAGAAGCTGAGCAGAAGCGTAGAGGTAATCTCCATGCGCATGGGTTCTATGCTTATTAGGCCGATCTAACCGCGGGCTGTAGAGAAGCTTGAGGATGCCAAAGCTAAGGCCGCGGTAAAGGCCCAGATTGAGGCAGATAAGAAACTTCGTGCAGAGAGGGCTGCAAGGGAGAAAGCTTTACGTGATGGTCAGCCAATCATTGACGCACAAGCCGGTGCGTCAACAACCCCGGCGGTGACAGCGTCCTCGTCCAGCGGCACAAGTGGGAAAGACTTCAAAGACACTCGTCTCCAAATTCGCATGGCAACTGGAGGGACGCCTTATACGACCACCCTGCCAAGTGATGCAAGTATGTCCCATCGCTTCCCTGCGTACACGACTGTTGTGAACTGACACATCTTGCAAGCGTTACGTGAAGTCGCTGAATTTTTGGCTGCCCAAACGCTTTCCGTTGACGTGGAAACAGTCACATTCGCACAACATTTCCCTAGGTCAGTATGTCTCTCGTTGCGACGTGTACTTAGTGCTCAGGATCCATGATTTGTCCAATAGGAAAACTTTCTCTCGCGATCAGTTTAGCAAAACACTGAGGGAACTTGGATTGACGCCGTCAGCGGTACGTACTTTTCCGTGCATGGGATTATGACATGTACATATTGTTTTTTTAGGTCCTCATTGCATCATAAGGTGATATATCGGCTGTGACTTGGGATAACTGTAATATTTTTGGAATGACAACCTAGCAGGAATGAAACACGCAGTTGTACGCCACCGCAATGAATTTACCTCCGTATATCATGACCAAGGGGTATTAAAGTGACATATGAAAAAAGAAATGTGAAATATGCTAAATGTGAGTGTGGAGAAGGAAGTTCATGTCAAATGAAAACAAAAGCAAACGAAGGAACCAAGTTAAGAATATTCGAAGAGCGTTATCGAGCCGTTCACATAACCAACCGCAATTCTCCCAGACTCCTCATCAACCGCTATTTTGTTCCACAAGTCATTGTCTTGTACGCGAAATACCATGGAAGCATGTGAATCGCATTGGCTAGTCGAAGATTCTCCCGTAGCCGTCAGCATCCGTCCAGCAAGTCGCTGTCCACAGTCGCCAGGCCCCGCCCAGTCTTCAGTATGGTTGTCAAGCCAGAGAGTGGTACCATATCGTCCGAGTGCAACAGACGACGGAGCAAACAAACGCACTGGAGAGCCTATCGTCTGCACTGAAGTGGGCTGCGCCAAGTATGGAAGGTTGTGCAGAGAAATCTCCCGCCCTGAGACGTACGCGGGATTTGGTGTAAGCACGAAATGATGCAACATATTCACCGGCCAGGGATAGATGCTGCCAAATCGAATGACGAGGTTGATTGGCGAGGGACGGTGTGAGCGCGCAGCGTGCCAGCTAACTTGCTCTGACATGTTGACGGTCTCTGTGCGCCATGGGAAGCTGTGCTGTGCGAGTGGGTACGAAATTGGTGCTCCCAGTGTTGAGATGATGTTGGATCGGGGAATGGTCGAGTAAAACTCGACAGTCTGTTGGCGAACGATTACCATGTAATCGTCGCGAAGATGCATTGCTTGGCAGCGATCGTTCTGCCAAACAATAGAGCTCAGCAACGTGCGGAATTACACGGAAATCAAGCCAACCTGTAATAGTGAAGGGTTTACCAACTGAATTTTTTCATAAGGCTGATCGTTAATGTCCCATATGCTCACTGCTCCGCCGTTTTCTAGACACCGGGTAACAAGTGTGTTGCCGCTGAGTAGGTGGATCTCTCTAATTCCGTCAATGCTACTGAGCGGAATGAATGCCGACTCCGGGTCTTCCTCTTCGAAGTCGATGGTGAGCATCTCCGTTCTATGATAGACAATCAACAAAAACATTAAATCAGGTGTGACTATTTCTTACAGTGCTGACTGCATCACTATTATGGCCGGAGAAGAGGGATCATCATTGATAATAACACCGCCGTATGGCCCCTCCATGTGCGTCAGTTCCGCTATGCATACGGGTTGTAGCAAAGCAACGTCCCAGCACTGGATAACATATTTTCTGGGCTGCGCAGTCATCGTGACAGAAATCAACCAACGATTTCCTCTGCCAGGGAGAAACTCCATAAAAATAATGCGCGAATCTGGCTCAGTGGGCTTGTAAAAATCGACTTCCCTCTTCGCATCCGGATCAGGGTTAGTCCAGTTGCTGCGAAGAGCAAGCGCATAACATGTAAGCTGCTCGAGCTCTAAGGCTGACAAAAAATCAAGGGATTTCCCATTGAAGTGGGGTATGGGGATGTTTTGCTCCTGGACAAGAGTGCGCAGAAGGAGAGCCCAGAGACTGCGTAGACGCGTGATAGCATGAAAACTTTTACTAGTCTGGAAAAATAAAAAATCAAATTGAAAAATCCCATGAAACGAAACAGAGGTGCAGACCTGTCGCAGTGCCAGTATGCTTTGAATGGGAAGATACTGAACTACATCGAGAAGTATGTCGAGAGGGATAGGAAGTGATGGCGAGCGATCCCATAAACTAGTACGAATTTCATCCATGATAGACAAGATGGTGTCTGGCGGGTTAAATGGGTGTTGTTGGTTGTATTTATGAGTGGAAAATGCAGGGACTGAGGCGAAGGTGAAACTAAGGCAGGAATGTATGTAAGAGTAAGCAGCTGGAGGCGTGTTTTGAGTTCGATTCAATTAGAACGCACCAATTTATGTTTGATGAAGTTCGGGTCTGCCAGTTGCAACGTGTGGACTTTGTTCTGCCCTACTGAAGGGTCTAGGAGGAGATATAAACGTGATAAACGTACGGACAGTGTAAGACGTGAGGCTCATACTAGTAATACTTATAGGATAGGCAAGCGATGTTACTGCGCAATTATTAGCGGTGGTGATAATTATCACCGACGCGGCCTGCAATGAATAGTATGTTTGAGGCTGAACGAATAGAATCAGCTTCTGGAACCATGATCACAAAGAAACCCACGATGTTTTCTCTCTTTTCTTGAGCCATGTTCCGTGTGCCTCGCTCTTTCAAGTACACACGTGAGAGACAAAAGAGGGAAGTATGAATACCTTCACGACAGTGATGGGGAAATAGGTTTCTAGTTCTTAAAAAAAATAAGTACGACAATCTGAATATGCCGTAGTACCAAACTTATTGATTGATGTCCGGAATCAGTTTATGACCCTAGAGTAACTTAATGGGCGATGTAATGTTGCGTCACTTGTGTTGGACGAGTTAAAAAGGTATGCGAAATTCGCGGCCTTGCATTTACCAAATATACGCAAAAAAACATATCAAAAAAATTTATCATAAATTGCCTTTTTTGCTTTCATAATGAGTTTCATTGAAATTTCCACTACAGCACAGCAGAATGAACGAGCTCGCGACACGGTGAGCCACGTAAATGTATTACTGACGCAGTCAATGTTTATCTTACAGGTTTAGACAAATAATGCTGTACGGGAACGGCGGAAATCCGATTTTACAGGAAAGTGCAAAGTTTCCGTGTTCAGACATTGGTTATGACACTGCTGATTAGATTAGATTCATGCGTCCGCTTACATTTTAATTTTACTTCGGGTCCCAATCGACATACGGCAACATCAAGGGCCAACGGTTAGCCTATAATTGGGGTTTGGTCATGCCACGCCATGTGCCCAAGCCTGTGTTCGACCACCTCAACCCCTACTATTATAACTCCTGCTAACTTTTGCAACATATAATCCGGCTCCAATATTATCGTGTTCTATGATATGAATCTGGTTCCATCGGATTTTGAATCTCCCCGTCGTCCTTCATTTGTGCGTGACCGTCCCTCTCGGCCTCCGCTGCCGAACGGGCCACGCTTGCGCTCACGCACGAAAAATTCGGTCGATATGAACAGTCCCCTCGGGAGCTCTAGCACCGACGGAGGTTCTCCTGTCGTTACCTCCGGGCTGACATCTCCTGTTTTCACTTCTCCCTTCCTTCGTCCAGGCTCTCCTCCAGGGCTGCTGGACGAGACTCAGTCGTTTTCCCTTGATGCCTCGCTCCCACAGTGCATGCCACGATTGGGCGCTTTTTTGCACACTCGCACGACATCAGACATCGGTGTTCAAGTTTCACAGAATTTTCCCTCGTATCCTCCATCTCCCTCGTTATCATCTGCATCGACACCTCCAGCTCAAAAGCCACCGGTAGCGACATTCCTTCCTCCTCCTCCTCTTGCATCTCCGCCTACAGTGCCATTCGAATCCACGCCGATTCCATGGAAGGGCCTTCCCTATGAGGCCGCCCAATGGACATTCACCTCAGCCGAACTACAGGAGATAGTTTCACGTGCTATCAGATTGAGCGCAAAAGAATCTTTCATACGCCTCTTATCTCTCAAGGCGCTCGACACGGATATAGTCAAAGAAGCAGAACGTCTCGAAGAAGAGCGCCTAGCGGCGCAGGTCAAATGGAGATTCGAAATGAACAGACGAACCATGCAGTTGCAGGCACTCAACTCCTGTGCGAGTGTGCTTGCCAACTCAGGAGAAGGCGATAAAGAGAATGTATTGGGAAGCTTGATATCTCAAGTCGCAGCTTCTATCGCTTCGTGCGACTCTATCTTTGCATCCATCTTGCACATGTCGGACCAACAGGCGCAAATCTCGGTGGTTCAGCACCGACATTGGGCGTCAGCTCTCGGAATTGCCCTCCGCAAGCTAAACAAAGCATTCGAGCGTCAGGGAGATGAAATGAAACGGGCGCTAATACGTATTCAGACACTCGAGGATGAGCTTGATGAAGCCTGGAGAGAAGCAGAGGGAATGGCTGCCGAGATTGACGAGATGGACCAGAGCGACGAGGAGGTTGATGATATCGATGACAACCAAACACTGGGAGACATTACCCTCAATACCGATATCGCACAAGTCATGGGTGTCACTGCTAAAGCCGTTCTATCAAAAGCCACTCTCATCAACCAAGTAAAACATGTATCGTCCGATGCCAAGTCCATCAAGTCCTCTAAATCCGTAAAATCATCCCGCAGTAAACGATCCAAAGATGGCCCAAACCGGCTTTCACGTGTATCTGCAGCAAAGACACGCTCACGCACCGCATCCAATGCCAGTCTCCGTTTGCCCAAGGGGTTACGCACCCCGGCAGCATCTCATATGCCACATGATGAGCCGCCACCCATGCCTGCACTTCCAGATGCCTTACAAGGATGCTCGTTCCTTGATATGGACACTGGTGCAGAGTACTCCCGCCCACTAAGAAAACAGCTACCTAACCGTGCGCGCCCTTATTAATTTTCCATCGTTCTCTAACCTTTACTTTGCAGGCGCTCCGGAACCAACAGTCTCTCTTCCTGAACCTCCTCATACAGCAGGTCTTCCCCAAACCACCATTCCCTCGATCTGGATAGACGCCGACTCAAACCCCGGTTTGCGACCGAGCGGCCTCGATCGTTCACACTCCTTGCAGATCCCCCCCTCTTTTCGTCAGGGCCGGAGAAGCGAACTCGTGATGAGCCTGTCGCGGACCGATACCGGGAACTCACCTGTGGAGAAGATCGAACCTGTTCTAGGCGGTACGGGTACTGTGGCTATGGTGTATAAAACACTTCCTGCAGACGTACCCGTACCTGTTGTCGACCGGCCACTATCAGCCGTAGATAGGTTAGTGTCTAGTGCGATGGATCGACCGCGCCCGAGTGTGGATAGGAGGAGTTCTGGCTCCCACAGATTGATGCCACTGCTTGAAAGGTCGACAGGAATCTCTGCAACTCTTATCTCCGGCGGGAGATATTACTCGCGGGGATTACCTGGTTACCGATCAACGGAAACTATCTCTGAGGCGCCACGTATAGGAACGCCAAATATTGGTTAGGACCCATGTCGTCGGTTCAGCTCCACAGTCTAGGCATGTATGCTTTTATCGAATGGACCAACCATCTGATTCTGAACCTCTTCGATTAGATATCACACTCCATTTTTATGCACATATGCACCTTTACTTATCTACGGATATCATTGACCCACATGGATAATTATACTTGCTGTATAACACACTACTGGCTTATAATCTTTTCTTGTTGTCTGTTACAATTTACACGGTACATATGTACCTAAATAATCATCCACTCCAACATAACATTCATAATACTGAGACTAGAAGGATCTCTGAACTGCCACAATGGTGAATTAATCCTGCCCAAGAGCAAGCGCGCCTTTGTTCCCTACTAAGGTAAACCACGCATCTTCCTGTCCTGCCTTAGTGGCACCCACAGCGGGCGGTAGGCCAGATGAGCCCAGACTGCCCGCTTTCATAATAGCTTTGGCGAGAACAGGAACATGAATCTCAATATTGGTAAAATACGATGCGGCGCCAGTCAAGTAGCTTGGATTGGCCAAATCAAACATTGAAATGGAATTTGAGGGAAGGAGAAACGCACCCAATTATAGTCTCTCCCAGCCTTTTATCAGCACGCTGTGCTCCTTTGAACAAACCTGGGCGGAAGACAATAGTGTCCGCATACCCAAGGCGTGCTATGCCTAGTTCAGTAAGGCCTTTTGATCTGAAGAAAAAAAGCCAGATAAGGATTAAGGAAGAGCGTGCAGTGGTGATGCTTGCGCACCTCATATATAGGAAAGAAGAGGACGGGTTAGCACCACCAGACTACGTATATTTCAAATCAGTTTACAATGCATGCCCATGACACGTTTTATGTAAAGCGCACCGAAAGATACACGACACGTTGTTTGTGTTCCGGATCATCGGTCTTTGCAGCCTTACAGGCATTCACCACATACCTGCGTACGATAAATGAGATGGAACCAAGTACGGCAAGAGAAACACAACTCACTCTCTGTCAATCTTCTCAAACATCTCCGCACTCCCTGCATTCCCGCGAGTCGTCCCAAGGGTGACGAACACAACATCCCACCGTCCCTCCTTCAGTTCTGCTGCTTCCAAGTTCTCAAAGTTGACTGTTTTCTGTTCCAAATTGCCCCTATTCGGGGGAAGATCCGCTTCTGGTGTTACTCGTCTACCATATTCACCGACTTTAGACCATTCGTTGCTTGAAAGAAGCTCGCGAAGGAGAATCCTGCCTGTTGCACCTGTTGCGCCTAGAATGAGAGCTGTCGACATGGCGTGCAGTGGTCAACTATCGCGGGCGTAAACTCAACTGAGAGCGACGGACTCGGATGAGCTGACGCGCACGCGTTGCTTCGGCATACTGCCAAATGTCACAAAATATTACCTTGCGCACTCTTACCGAGTTTCGGCATGCATGTTGGCGTTTGTCGTTTGTGTACCTGTGGCCCATCATGATATACGATGAGCCAACCTAAGTACTACTATCGATTCGTGACGGTCCACTCGTTCATGAGTCACACTCATGTCACGAATGGTAATCTAGTAGTAATGGACGTATTGCTAAGGGGATCTATATGAATGGGCTTACTATTATTGACAGATCAAAGGATTCTGAAGTCCGTGACGCGTCGTATGTGTGTGTCGAGCGAAAAAAAATATGGTGGATGTGCTCATACTAGTCAGGATCACTGAGTAGATGCCAATAACTTGCCTCGGCGACGCCCCATTGAGCTCAGTTACTGGTATTTTCATATCGATAGACTGGACTCTGGAAAATACATTTAGCCGCTTTTGTTTGTTGCTGGAGCGAAACCAAACAGAGGCGCTCCATCTTTTGTAAATCTTTAACGCTGTGGGGAGACGAGACCTTGGAATCATACCACAGTGCGACCGCACGCACTGGCCTGGAAAAAAAAAGTGGAACCATGGTTCGGGACCGGACCACAGCAGCACTAATTACTGCCTGTATCCCTATGTCCTACCGTCAAACCTGATCCTCTGCTGCCGCACTCCAAATCCCGCGCACGAAATCAGTAATAGACCACACCTAATGTAATCTTGCTCGCCTTTGACTCGAATCGCTGCAAGGGGATCTTGAATACGATCTGAAAATTAGCCTAGGTTGGAGAACGCGAAAATTTCCGAATAAAAAAGTTTCCATGTTTGAGAATAATAATGAAGATTTGTTTCAACTCATGAAACAAAATTCTCTATTTAAATCACAGCAACGCTTATTCGTGAAGCGCACATTCAATAACGGAAGTGTGAGCCCGCAGCGGGTGATGCAGAACCCGCACCCGTTGATAAGACTCTCCCACTCATGCTGTTTAATCTTCAGCTATGCATACATGAAGCCCCCGGTTGACACGTACCGAAGACCTCTCGCAACCGTTCATGAAGGTCAGCATATTCAACGAGAACACATTGATTCTGAACCGAAGTGCGATGGAATGCAATAGACTATAGTTGGAGTGCTTATCATTACCATCTAATAAGAATGATCTAGTACTCGTTGTAGAATTCGAATTCACGTTCGAGACCATTCTCATTTTGATGATGAGTATTTTGGACTGTGGAAACATGTGAGATATAGCACACTGATATCCTGAGCCGACTATTTACTTTGGGACCCAGTGCGCAAGCTACGTTGCCTAGTATCGCCGCCTGAGTCCAAGTCAGCCGTGCCACTTGAGTAAGATAAAAATCACCGACCGCTTCTTTGTCAGGCCAATCATGTCTTTGGTACATAGGACTGGTGTGAACAAAATCAACGTACAGGGGAACCAGCACTCACAGTATATGATGCAAAATAAAACTATACTCGTTTTCGATCCGTGGTTGAGACCGGAAAAAATCGTAGACTTCCACCTTGAGTATACCGCTTTCTATATCACAAGGGCGGCGTTCTTTCATGATCGAATTTGTCAGTGTGACAACATTCTCCAAGTCTTGCACGATGGCTCGGAAGAAAGGATGCCTGCCGTGATTGAGAATTCAGGAATGTTAGGAATATGACATGTGCAACTTGCGCGTCTAGGATGGCCGTAACTAGACCAATCTTTCCTCCTCCACAATCAACAATGATGGGTGTTTCTTGTTCTTCCCGTGGGTAGTCTTCCACAATACTCGACATACATATGTCACCAAAGACCTAGAACGGAAAAATTCCGGTAAGCGATGTATAACTTTCAGTCATACTGACCTGGATATGATCCGCCAGTGGAGTAGAGTCAGGGACTCTAGATTCTGCATGACCCAAGAGAATGCGTGCAAGGAAGTCTTCAACGCGATTTAGAAACCAGTTTGCGCTGGAGAACACAATAATTTCCAATCCGATTCCGTTACACAAAATGGCATGACTCCCACTATTGACGGTATCTCAGGCATACTAGTGCTGCTTGACTTACCCTCTTGGCGGGCCCTCATAAAGTGAAAACATTCAAAAGGTACAGTCTATGACCTGCGTGACCTTTGCTGAAAGTGCGCGAGCATCTGTTCAAAGTAAATGAGGAATCACGGGTCTCTTGCACCCAACCGTTGGCTGCACGGCAGCGGAGAATGGGAACAAGCTTGTGAGAATCAAGTCCAAATGTCGAGACCAATTCAGCGGCTGGGATACCTTTCGACAATTTTCGACAATTCAGACAGGTAGTCAATAATACAAGTCTTGATGAGGATATCGATGGAAGCAGCGCCATACGCTTATCAAAAGGCGACTGGATAAGGTTCTTTAGTTCTCCCTAGAAAAGACGCTCAGATGAATAAAAGGTATGGCTCGGTAACAACCACTGACCAAGCATGCTAGAAGATGATTCATAAAGGTCAGGTATTTGTTAGCCTAAAGCATAGCGGCTCACATAGAGAGGCGGAGAGCATCAAACAATACCGTGCTGGGTAGGTAAGTTGCTGGGTCATCCAACGGGTGTTCTAGGGTTGTCTATTTCCTTGCAGAGGGTGTCAAGTGCGAAGTTCAAACACGCTTGGAGATGATCAAGCTCAGCATGGGTCATGATGCTGGGAAGAAACAACGTTTATCATTTATATTTTACATTCTATTCTCCATGTGTCAAGCACTCGAGGAATGCTGCGCGGGATAAAGAGCCTGCAGTTGTTACTGCGACATGTAAGAAGCACTAAGGCTTCGGCTGCGAGTTTTGGTAGGGTGTGGGACCTGCTAAGATAAGAGCGCGCTGAATAGTTAGACGAGTCGTTAGCGATAGTTATGCGATGATGAGAGCTATAATTCTGAGACGAAAGACGATAGACTGATACTGATAATAACGAGTGTGATACGAGATGAGACTGGACTGTGAGACTGATCTGATTGCCTCTAGATTGCCTGTAGAAACGAGTGTACATGAACTATTTTATATTGTGAACGCTAAGGGTCCTCGGGTATGGAAAGGCCGAACAATTAGGTGAAACGGAGGCTAAAGGGAGTGGCGTTGGACCTGGCAGGGTAGAGTAGAGAAGTGGTAGACAGAGAGTACGAGAATTTGAATGAGTGGCGTAGGTAGGGGTATGGTATTTGACAGAGTTAACGAGAGTTTTGCTTGTTTTTGACAGAATCCAGACAATTAAGTGACGAGAGGGCGACGGAGACGAACTAAGGGCCAATACGATGAAGGGATGACGGCGAACGACAATGGACGTGAGCTGCGGCGGTGGTCGACGATGGTGGTCAAGGTAAAGGTATTTCGGCTATTTCCGGCCGCAAACGCTTGGTAATCACTCCAGACATGTATATCAAAAGTACGACATTCACAGGTACATTGAACACCGAACGTCGGAAGATACATAGTGCATGAGAAGAGTTTCTGATCTGAGCTAATCACATTGGATTAGGATAGTTTTCGCAGGCATGCGGTTACTGTTTGCACGGAACATATGTACCTTCCACTCCAACAAAACATTCATAATCTGAAACTAGAAGGCCGCAACGATCAATTACTCCTGCCCAAGGGCGAGCGCGCCTTTGTTCCCTACTAAAGTAAACCACGCATCTTCCTGTCCTGCTTTAGTGGCACCCGCAGCGGGCGGTAGGCCAGATGAGCCCAGACTACCCGCTTTCATAATAGCTTTGGCGAGAACGGAGACGTGAACCTCCATATTAGACGTAAAGAGCGATGCGGCGCCAGTCAAGTAGCTTGGATTGGCCAAATCAAACATTGAAATGGAATTTGAGAAAAAGGAGAAACACACCCAGCTATGGTCTCTCCCAGCCTTTTATCAGCACGCTGTGCTCCTTTGAGGAAACCTGGGCGGAAGACGATGGTGTCTGCATACCCAAGGCGTGCTATGCCTAGTTCAGTGAGGCCTTTTGATCTGAAAGAAAGCCAGATAAGGATTAAGGAAGGGCGTGCCGCAGTGATGCTTGCGCACCTCATATATAGGAAAGAAGACGACGGGTTAGCACCACTAGACTATATTTCAAATCAGTTCACATTGCATGCCCACGACACGTTTTATGTAAAACACACCGAAAGATACACGACACGTTGTTTGTGTTCCGGATCATCGGTCTTTGCAGCTTTACAGGCATTCACTACATACCTACGTACGACACATCAGATGGAACCGAGTACGACAAGAAAAACACAACTCACTCTCTGTCAATCTTCTCAAACATCTCCGCACTCCCTGCATTCCCGCGAGTCGTCCCAAGTGTGACGAACACAACATCCCACCGTCCCTCCTTCAGGTCCGCTGCTTCCAAATTCTCAAAGTTGATTGTTTTCTGTTCCAAATTGCCCCTATTCGGGGGAAGATCCGCTTCTGGTGTTACTCGTCTGCCATATTCACCGACTTTAGACCATTCGTTGCTTGAAAGAAGCTCGCGAAGAAGAAGCCTGCCTGTTGCACCTGTTGCGCCTAGAATGAGAGCTGTCGACATGGCGTGCAGTGGTCAACTATCGCGGGCGTAAACCCAACCGAGGACGCACGCGTGAGACTTCGGCATACTACCAAACGCTACAAAACATCACAAAACATTGCCTTGCACTCTTACCGTCAATGTATCTTGCTGATCTACATCCGTGCTGGCGTTTTGTCGTTTGTGCATGGCCCATATACGATGAGCCGACCTGGATATATACCACGCACATCGCCTTGAAGCGTTTCCAACATATCAGACGCCAGGCATAGTGCCTGCCTCCAGCTAACGCCTGCTAATACTATGATTCTATCTATATCAATAAGTCGCAATACAGGCGCTGCGAAGAGCACGTGGTGATACGCTGGTGTCATATCCTCCGATATCTTTCAACTTGACAACTTGAAGTAAGGTACCCGCGTGTCAACAGATCTACTCCTATCTAATTTTGCAACTCTGGCACCTGTGCGACTGGGCTAATTGACTAGGTAGTCCATCAGCTCTATCCTATCCTCTACACCTCTTGGGTCTTTCGATAATCCAGCAGAAATCCAACTCCTCTCTGGCCTCCAGATATGAATTTCATGGTACTCAGACATTGCGGTGGCGCGATAGCATCAAGTTCACTGATACAAACGTCATCCGTTTTTTCAGGTTGCACAATCATTGTTGATCACACTTTCGGTCCAAAACATGGCCTACGATATATAACCTCAACCGTTCACCTTCGAAAAGGTATCACTCAAAGGCATTCAGCATCCTTGAACCAGTACCCTTTATATGAGTCCTGGAATATCAGTGATATATACGCTCACCTATTACTACATAGGTTCTGGCATGCTCGTATGAAGCACCTTCAAGCCTTTCAAACTCAGCCGCCTGATTTCTGCTCAACCACCATGCATACCCGTCATACTTCTCCAATCTCTATCGAAAGAACTAGTCTTGCTTGTAAGAGGGGTGCTAGCCCTAGTCATGGTCGCATGAATCATAATGCAAAGCAACACCAGCAGGATGTCACAGCCTTGATTATCCACTGAGCTCAGGTTCAAGAACCAGACGTCGAATGTCGCCACCATCTGACACTACCCATAACATGTTGATTTGAAATTTCAATGCCCCTCCATTCCTCCCGTGATTCGCCATCAGGAACTGGCACTGGCGAATGGAGACACGTCCCGTCCAAAACAGTTTGATTCTAATCAATTCGTCTTCTGACGAGTGGTCTAGTTTGTACGCAATCGCAACAAGGCCTCGGAATAACTCCCTTTGAGTCCCAATCAAATAATGGCCAAGGACGGTTAGGTTGAATTGTACAAACAATCTGAGAGGGCCTTATGATGTGCTTTTCGGTACCTAGCATCACTCGAACTAGCGATACTGTACTGCAGAGTAAACATCACCGTCTCGTTTTCAATAAACCATCGCAGGTGTTCAACACATTAATCAAGCATCCATCGCTAAACATCAAAAACAAAAAGGGGAATTACAGCTCCAGAGCCGGAGACAATGACTAGATCCGTACAACAACAACCACACCACAACCTAGAACAAGAAGGCAGCGACTTTTTCCCAGAAACCCACAGGCGGGTAGTATGGCCCTTCTGTCTCCTCCGGGGTAGGAATACCCTATCCTTTTGCGTCAGATCGAGTAGAAGAGGTGTCGCCAAGACACTTACCGTAACAAAGTCCATCTCTTCCGGTTTCCAGACCTCGGTCTTTTTCACCAGCTTGTAGCCAAAGTAAAGACCGAGGAACAGTGGTATATTGATATCTGCAAAAGGTAATTTGGATCGTGAATCCATCAGGACTTTACGGATTAATGAGCACACGTACAAGCAGTGAGGAAGTCGGAAGCGGTGAAGCTCCAGAATGATTCGAAGCCGTTGATGAGGATGAAGAAGATGCACCAACTCAATCCCCAGATCGAAAGCCATGGCTGAAGGTGGCGGTTAGTGTCAGCAGTCGGCGAAGCCGCGGAGTGTACGTACCTGGAGGCGGTTCCAGTAGTAGAGCTTCGTGCGGTCAATACCTTGGTGCTTCATTCCGCGGTCTGTATATTTCGTGAGACTTGGATCAGAAAGGGAGATAGGTGGATGGTGGGCTTACGGAAGAAGATGTAGGTCAAGTTGATAGATCCCCAACCGAAGAAGCCGCCCACAGTCGAGAGGTTGACGAACCAGCTGGTCAAACGTTAGTACCGGTGGCACACAACTAGGAGACACCTACTTGAACACTGTTGCAGAACCCGACTTGATGTTCATGAGCGCGAGGAATGCGAAAATGCTCTGTATATAGGATCAGCGTCATGCAATAGTGCCATATGGTCCTAAAGACGCACAGAGAACCCAACAGCGATGAGGGGAAGTCCAGAGTTCGTGCACTTTGCGAAAATCTTAGGTGCTTGCCCTCGGAGAGCAAGACCGTACAGGATACGAGACGAACAGAAGAGGAACGAGTTTGCAGCACTGAATGCACTCGTCATGACACCGGCATTGATGATGCTTGGTAAAACTATTCACGTAAATATGAATAACGATCAGATCCAGATTATCTTGAATATTACTTTTAATCCCAGCATTCGACATGGCAATAACATAAGGAGATTGGGCAGCAGTACCCGTGGCTGTACGGAATATATCAGACTTTTCACGCAGGGTACGAGTAAGAACTCACATTGGAGCAAGTTAGGATCGTTATAGGGAACAATAAGGCCTGTGATGAAGATACCCAGGATCTGTGCGCACCCTCCGTCAGGACCTCCATCATTCCAACCAAAACAAGAAAGGCTCACATAGAAAATTAAAATACGGAAGAATACCCTGCGAACGGCTTTCGCGATGTTCCGGCGAGGATTCTCAGTCTCAGAAGCGGCGCTATAAACCCATTTAGAAAATGAGTTTCTTCTATTGGTGAATAGGGTATGCTCACATTGCGACGAGTTCCATGCCTTGGAATGAGAATGATGCTTGAACCAGAACATTCAAAATCCCGAGGAAGCGATCCAGGCTAACATGGTTTGGTTCTAGTCCAGCACCTGCTAGGATACCGGGATTTTTCCAGTACTGCCCTCATTGTCAAAACAATAGTTTATTTCCAGTTGAGTTTGATACCGACCTGGAAGCCAAGCCGGTGATGATCTGGTGCACCACCAAGATCGATGATCAGACCAACAAGAATGAGACCGGTGATCATCGTAACTTGTAGTAGTAGGTAAGACAGAAATACCACGTTGGCATGAGCAATCAAGCTTACGTTTAATGAGCGAGAACATGAATTCCGCTGTTAGTTTATACGGTTTAGTCTGGGTTGAGCAGCATCAAAGAATACTTATTCCTGACCTTCTCCGAAATACCTGAGGAAAATTTGTGAGCATGCAGTACGCGCAGGGTGAACGCTACATACCGTACGCCAAAGATATTCGTTGCGCAAGCGAAAACGATGATAACTGCGGTGTAGATACCTGCATGGTTTGGCTGCACGAAAAAGCTTCATTAAAATGGCTACAAACCATTTGCTTGACTCACATTGGAATCCCAATAAGTGATAAGAATCTGAGCGCCTGTGATTTCTACCGGCACAGTTATCCTTGTCGGGTGTGAACATAATGCCAAGAAACCCGAAAAAAGGGACATACACATTGGTCTGTTAATTCCATTAGTACATTGTTTTGCACAGTATGAACGATTAACTCACATAAAAGTAGTTCTGAACAAATCGTGACGGCTGTCAGAAATGCCACAGACCGCGCAAGAGTTGACTTACCCATCCAACCTGGACACCAAGCAATTAGCATGGCACTATTGAATCGTAGGACATGGTACTACTTACTGCGAAACCAAGTGCAGGGTCGACCCATCGTGCGGCTAAATATGTCAATCAATGACACGTTTCGAGTAATATGAACTATACTACGGACCGAAATGAGGGAAGGTTCCTGAAATTGGTGCATGGGATGTCATTTCACCAATGGAACACAGTGAGCTAGAAGACTATTAAACAATAGCTCAATAAATGGGTGTGAGAACGTACGAATATGCCACTGAGCCTACAAGGGCATACGCAATAAGGGCACCGACAGGGCCTGCTCCACTGAGGGCTTTTCCGGAACCCAGGAAAAGACCTGTACCGAGTGTTCCAGCGATCTACACCGTCCGTAAGTTGACCCGCAAGAGGAACAATGATGACACGACATACAGCAATCCTAAACGAATCAATAAGCTGGTTATAAGGGGGAAAAAAGCTAGACATACATCTGAACATGGCGTTGCTTGAGTCGACGTTGTACCAAGTCGATAGAAGCGACATCGAACTTGTGCCTTCCATCAGCGACGACATGGACTCCAACTTCGAGCTGGTTCTTCTCGAGGCTGTCAGCATCAGATCTGTAATCCCGGCTACTACTCATGGTGGAGCACCAAGGGAATAGATGAGGGGGGTATTAGAGGAAAAGAAATGACATTTTGATGACTTATGGCTATTAAGTATGGGGGCGCGCTGTCAGGTGGTGCCTGATACTCGGATCAGAAAATATAAGATAGGAACCACACTGGTGGGCATGTTGATAGGAAGTTTTACAGCAATTTGTTTACCGACAATCATGACCATGTCAAGAATGCAAACCCGACCAACTGAACAATCTAGTAGTAGCTGTGTGTAATATAATTGTGGTTTGACAAGAAGACTACCTTCGCTCGACCTTGGACTCATGATAAGCACGGAGTTTACCGATTCGTTCCAAATATAGAAAAATGTTTCCTGCAGGACTTTTGTTCTAGGTACCATAAAAGTTTTAGAGTGAGTTTCCCCCAGGGCCTTGAATTGAAGTGCTTGTCGCGTGATAAATGTTGGGTCCATGTGCTCCCTTCAGACTGGGTAGGGCGAATCGAGCGCCACTAGGCTGTGCCGTTCCGGAACCTGTATATAGTCAGAACGTTGGTCCAATAGTAATACCTAAATATTAAATAAATCATCTCTCTATTATGACTTATTTGACAGTGCGGAGTACTCCCAGGCGGACCTCGGCTCACGTGTGACTTGCGATTGAAATTGCTTCTATTGCGGAGCTACCCCAAATTGATCGTGCAATTTACTCCTTTTAAATCACCTTACATAATATTGCAGCATCGTTGGATAACGTTGCACAGGATGGATACAGCTACTTGGATCATCCCGCTCGTCAATGTAGTAATCCACCGAGCTGTATATAAAATTAATCCCGCTTGCTGTATTGCTCGATACGACGCTAAGGGAGCGGCTATACCATACCTGTCACATGTGAGTAAAGAATGTCGCTTTCCTCTTGTAACCGGCGCCAACGTTACTGTCGCACAATGCGCCGTGCACTGCACTACTGACAGCTCGTTCCTACCTCCGTTCCAGCTGGCGCTGACCGGGACCCATGACACGTGTCTCTGGATTGAAAAATTCGGCTCAGCATGCGCACACGGACAATCTCACGCGCGTCTCTACGTTCATCATGGAATGTACTCCGTCATCGCGTTCAGACCATAAGGCAACACCAGCCGGCGCGCGCGGGATCACAAGCCTACTACTACTAATGAATGTGAGAATCATATTGATGGGTATGGTGATGGTGCGCCGTGAGGTGCGCAGTCGTCGCAAGCTAAGCACTGCTCCTCAACATTCAATAATGGCTGGAGCATGAAGTTGAAAAACTTTTGAAAAGCAACTTGTTGCGTACCCGGTAATAGGCATACAGTCGTCCCGAGTCCGAGGATCAAGAAACACATGGGAATGACTTGCTCCCACCTTTGTTCCCGTTTTCACCCGGAATCGACAGCACGGTTCTGGTTCATCATGCATCATTATTGAGTCTCCTGAGCCCGGTGAGCCCTCTATGAAACAGTATCGGACCTCTCCACTCCGAAATTAACTTGTCACGTCAACAAATACGAGCTCTGGATTGGTTGTAGATATCCGGATGGTCTTGTAGGGCTTATCTACTTGATATCGAACATTAGACTGCTACGTTCCATATTGTTATCTCAAACTTATTTCAATTCGCATGGGAACTCCGTTATTTTTTTGAACAAGTTGGGCGTAGAGATAGTGTTTCCACGGCTACCCATGTCACGCAGTGCACGCTCTGATCATCGATCACAGATCATGACATACTTGGCAACACCCTTTTCAGGTAGATATGGGAGTCCAGACAGGTTCTCGGTCTGGAATGGTCGTATGGGCACTCTGGACCCATTTTTCGTCTTCATGCAATGCCTCAAGAGTCGAGCTCTACAATGTCTAAATATAATCTACGATGAAAAATCGATTGCTCAATCTCGTCCCTGCACCAATCCCCCTTTGCCTTTGAAGGGGAATGGTACAGGATTCGAGTCATCCGAGGGATTCCTCCATGTACTGGTCGTACAACTGAAACGTGACCGTCCATTTCCTGAATCAATTGCGAGAGATCCTGGCACTATCATTCAAGTATCATATCCCCTCGCGCTATCTCAAAGCACCATCAGAGGAGGAGCAACATGTATCGTGAAGAGACATCAACCATGCCGGTGCAGTACTGACAGTCTGTAAAGGAGACATTAAGCAACCTCGGCGGGGATGAAGCACTTCCAGGCCCGCATACCACCCATGTATTCTATTGAGTGTGGCAGCGATCCCGAAAGATGCTGTGGTACAAGTTGAACGCAGAGGTGATGCAAGCGGGAAGATTCTGACGTAGATATCGACGTTCGAATACAGCAGTATATACGTTGGATGCAGCAGAAGACCAGGAACTTGAAGATCCAGGTGTTTGTGATCAGTAAAGCCGCATTGCTGTCACTAGACTTGGAGGGCACTCCACATCGGATGCCAGGTCCGACAACACGTCGTGGGCTCTGTAATTCCATAAAGCACGTGGATGCCATGGGAGCTGCATATGGTGATTCTTGGAGCGAGAAGTGTGAACAGCGGCCTTGTTTGTGGTCAGTAAAGCCGCGTTTTTGTCGCTGGGGTGCGAAGATCTGGAAGGCACTCTACATCGGATGCTAGGTCCGACAACACGTTGTGGGCTCTGTAAACGTAGATGCCAAGGTTGCACGCGACAATTCAATTTTTCAGTCAAGGACAACAGATTGGAATGAACACCATCGGACTTACTAGTAGCATGTGGTCGAAACTCTTCATCCCTAAGGAGATCAAAATGTCCGTTGGCTTCGGTGACGTCAACTGTGGGGCCTTCACCCTTCTCTTGAACTTAACACGTTACACAGTTGGGCAAGTGCGACGAGGACGCTGCGGCATCGCGTGGATCCTAGATGCGCGCGAAATCTCCGCGAGGTGACGCCATCGATAGGTGATATTGCGACTGCATGAAATACCTGGGCAACGCCGAAGTGTATATCTCACAGGTCATTTTGGAAACTTGAGACCAAACGAACCATGAGAATAGTACTGTTCGTACGAAATAGGGTTGGATGCGACGGACCACCATTGTCTGCAAGCTGCTGATCCACAGGGACCAAAGCCAATCGCGAAGACAGAGCGGGAGATGAGGAATCCTGCAAAACAATCACGGTTGACAAGAGCACGTCGCCGCGAGGACTTTATAATGTGAATTTAGATTTTGGGTGATGCTCTCAACGTTGCGGGAAATCATCTAGTACTACAACAAAGAGAGACATCAATCATCCTCGTCCTCTCCAAGTACATGCACCGCTGCCGACCTCCCTTCCTCCCTTGATAGTGGCGCATACCACTTACTCGCATCAGTCGAGTCTGATAGCTCAATGCCCTCAGTGGCAAAGACAACACTGGGCTGCTGCGCAGGCGACGCATTCCGCCCAGACGTAGAATAAAGGTGCAGCAAGAAGAGAGTGAGGAGGTAGAACAAGAATGCAATGCTGTGAGATAACTAAGCTGACGAGCATTGACACGAATTCGTGAAGGCCCTACCTATACATCGACAAGACATATGTGACGTGATCCATTCCTTCCTCGTCAACAGCTTCCAGCTCCTCGTCCGTAGCAGACATAAAGAGTAACCTGAATACACAGTCAATAACCAAGCTTGTTTATACCATGATAACAATATACCCAGAAGCAACTAGTAACTGATAAATATTGCCATTAGTATTTTCGCAATAATCGTTAAGGAATGATACTAACGAATGGTGGTAAATGTCTGAATGCCCGCGTGGCATTTGTTTTTGTGGCAACACCGGCATCTTTGGGCGCAGAAGGTGTCAGGGTGTGCTCTGAATCATTATCGTCCGAAGGAGGCGTCTCCGATAGTGGTAAAGATAGCAGCGGTATGAAGCAAACCTCAAGGACACGTGCTAAACCAGCGAGCATCAGCGAGTATCCGAACATAGAGTGAACCTGAGAATACGACCAACATCAGCACACAAATGGTAGCCTGGCATGATTCTTACCTTCGTGGACAACATCAGAGCCTGGGCATGGTCTGACATAGCCCATCCTGTCAATATTATGCTAAGCGTTTATCAGACCATCGACTCATATGAGACAGCGAAAAGACAAACATCACTCCAGGGACAACATTTCGCTGCATGCATAAACCTCAGCTATGCACTAAAAGGCGTTTCGGTACCTACCTGATTATTCCGAGACAGGAAGATGCCAAGGGCGCCTCCCGCCCACCAAAGTATCCCAAGAACCCTGCGAAGGGATGGTCGATCACTTGACCAATACAATTCCCAGAACAGACGTACGTATGCTGCATATCTTTCACACTCCATTCACCACCATGATGCTCAGTAAACGTATTGACTATGCCCTGTCACAAGTTGAGCTCGGGCAAATCGTACGTCTGTGATACACGCACCCAAACCATAATCACCCATGAATCCCACCATTCCGGACTGCGGCCGCTGCTGCGGACCCAGTTGTCCCCGACAACGAGTAACAGTGCCATAATGATACCATAACCAATGAATGCACTTCCCTAAAAACTTCAATGAGCGCTATCCCAAAAGGAGTCATTACACGTGGACTAACCATAATATAGTGCGCAGCACATTGTCCGGCGCCCACCTCCCCGCAGAATCCTCTTAGTGTGATGACGCCAAACAAACCCTGAACCCAACCAAGTATAGGCCATACACGTCCTAGGATGCCATGGGCGCGTACCGCGTATGGTCGTAGAGTACGCTCATGAATATGAAGCTTGAGATAGATTCCAAGGCCCAGCTGAGCGAAAATAGGGACCAAAATCCATGATCCGATATGCGAGTGGACGGAAGAAGGGAACTGCCGACCGCCATGCGCATGGCCAAGAATTATGCCGCCAAAAGTCAGGGCAAAGGCGAGACTCTATACGTGACCTCCTTCATCAGCATGGAATCGCACAAGGTGACACAATATTGCCACGCACTTGTACAGGAACGTGCCATTTACTTCGTGCAAGTCCGAGTACCATACCCACAGGGAATATCAAACCCCACACGATAGCTTGGAGGGCGATATGTATCCAGAGAACGGCATCAACTGGGGCACTTAGTTGTTCTTCTGTAAGGTCTGCTCCATGATGTTCATGAGCGAGCACTGGCACTATCCAAGTGAAAAGGAGGGGAAATAGTAGGGGAGTCCATAAGAATAAGTCGCGTGCCATCAACGTTAACGTTGAGCGACTTTGAACCTGCTAAATAGATTCGACGAATATCGTGCTTATCGAACGGAACGAAGCTCTTACGTGTGAAATGAGTGTTAATTCGAGGACGGCATGTCGGCAATTTCCTGGCCACATAAGAGGAAAACTTTGGACCTGACAGATTTTAACCTTTTTTTATACGTTCAACATTCGATTCGTCACAGAATAAACACTACTTCCTCTATGTAAATATCAAGCTGATTGTGAAGCAGTGGGATGAATTTTTACGAAGAAGAGCTATATATTTCCTCGACTTAAATGGACTTGCAGTCCATCCAGCTCCGATTCGCTGCAACTGTTAGGGATGTAGCGGTACTATTTATCGCTTGCTTGCAGAATACCCGGACCATTGTCGGTCGAGTTTCACCGACAGACACACGCTCACACCGTTGGCTGTTTAATCCAATATGCTCAGTATGCTAATTGGAGAATCAGTGACCCACATCCTGAGCAAATCGCACGAGGCAAAGCAAAATCAATTCAAAGCGCGATGTCAGGAAACTCAAGGCTGTTACGGATAAGCATGACCCGCAAGCTCCTAGGTGTGTGTCCCTTTTAAAAATGAATATAACAAGTATACAAAGTTGATATATTCTGTATTGGACTCGTCGGCTCCGAGGTTCAAGAGTTATCGGATACCTACCTTTGCAAAAGGCTCTGGAGTCTGTCAATAGAACGCGAATTTTGTACGTCGTATGAAAAAGTTGTAGTTTACTGACGGAGATCGCTGGCGTAGAAACAATATGTCCACCAGGGATAGACGTCGATGGATGCCCGCAGTCCGAGAGCCGTATGAGAAGTTCGGTATCACTGGCTAGTCGACGCCAGACTATACTATTACGCTGGCTGAACGATGTATTCCAGAGCTAGAGTGGGAATAATTCAACAGACATTTCGGAACTTTTAGGTTATCGGCCTCAAGGATATATCATCGATAATGGTATTTTATTATGCTGTGACACGACACGAGCGAGGAGGATGAGGGGGAGCAACAACTCGACAAGTGACCAGTCCCCTGTTGCTCGTCCGAAAAATTTCGGCTCACTTCAAGGTACGAGCCCGAGGAGCCCATCAAGTCCATTCAACTACAATACTCTACAATATCGCTGACGTAGCCGTTTCTCTTTATCCTGTCTCCACGGCCAACACGGCATCTGCTGCTCCTACAAATAGCGCTAATGTGGCCGTTTCTCGTTACCTTGCCTTCACAGCCACTGCGTTGTTGACGTCTCCGAGTCCTTTTATCCACCATATCACAAGTTCGCTGCTGCCGCAACAATCTCGCCTCCCGAATTTATTCACCCTTCAACTTTCAACAAATCGATGCTACCGTCTATACTATACCAAAGCACCATCGAAATACTTATATCTGCTTACCTTGTCGAGCAAGAGCACGTTTTGCACGGTAAGCATGGGTAGATGGTGTTGATGTCAAATGTGTCGAAAAGGTCCAGATTAACGCAGATGCTTGTGTAGTAGTGAAATCCTCGCATAATTCCTTCCAACAGCGTAAGACCCACACCATCACGATTGATATTCTAATTCAAAAATGCAAAGGATCCATTCGACGTACTGCCGCTAGTCAGTCAGCTCATCGTGGGCGACGTGTATCTGCATGTCTCGCACTCGGACAAGAACAGGCTCTCAGTCTATGAAGCAGGCCTTCTGGCCGACCTCTCTGGTGAGACAGGTGTGAGTGTCTGGGACTGGGATGGGCTTTTCGAAAGATGCTATCAATGTGGAATGAATTTCGTTGCGACGGCACATACTTCGAATGCATATCCCAGCGTGAATGGTCTTGCTAATATATATCCTGTTGTCAATAAAAAAATTATTTTTGATGCATCGTTGAACCTTCGATGGCTGTACACGCAGTAATTGCTCGTACCTTGAAATGACGCAATCCCAGAAAGCCGATATTTTCCGGACGAGTAACAGGGGATGGTAGACTTCACGACAGCACTCAAGTTTCAGCGATACTAGCAACTGCTGATGACAATCATGACGAGCATGACATGTGACACATGTCATGAGACATGGCCAATTTTTTAACAGTCCATATGGCTGCTCGGACATATTCGAAGTCAGTGCATTCATAGTTAGCCTCACGATATGGACCACGGCTAAACCATATCCTCTTGGGTGTGCACGAAGGGATGAGTCCGTATACTAGTATGTAGATCTGAGACATGATGTACCATTTTTTTTTAACTCCGTGATAAGTCCGATGTGCTTTTATTATGACTTGTTATGACCGGGCCACTACCGTTGAACTGTATCATGATTCACATTATTATACGTGCCCGTGATGGCTCGGAGAATAAAAGGGGCGGGGGAAGCCAGGTATGCAAGCGCTATAATAGCTAAAATGACTAATAAAAAAATACCAGCAGCATACATGTGATACCTCATGAGTCATGGCTCACGATCGAGTGACATCCCAGCTGCCTGCCAAAGGATCAGATAGCAAAGAGTTGGTTATCATACGTGTTATTAGTAAGAGTCAAACTATGTTTCAGCTGTCGACATGAGCATTGCACCGCAAACCTTACTTGACAGTTTAACGCAGTTTATTCCGTCCTGCATGTTCGAAAATAAACTGGCAAACCAAACTGTCATTACTAGTGAGTGTGGCCTAATTTACTTTAGGGTCACACTTGCATGACCACGCTATGACCTGGCGCGTTCGTCGGGAAGGAGGTCTGATATAAATTTTAATTTTCCTTCCTCTTGGATCTGGTGTTAAACCGTTCTCTCCCTGCCAATCGAGGACTAACCACTGTACAATGAGGCATATCCTGACGGGCTTGGGGCTCTTGAGCACGTTTGTTGCCCGTGTGTGGGCTGGGCAACCGGCTCACATCTATGGTGTTAATTTGGGTTCATGGTAAGCTCTACGTCTCCGACCAATTGTTTAACTTATGTGCCATAGGTTAGTCCTAGAGTTATGGATGCTTCCTCAAGGTGATAATCGCCGAATTATGCAACTACACGTTTACTGAACAAGCTTTTTAGGATGGGTGGATATGGGCGGAGAATTATGTGGCTCAGATTGTTCGACATGCATCTCAACAGAGTCGTACGTTCCTATTCTACACTGTTTGTATGTGAAACTTGATTTGTTCTGCGATAAGGGCGTTTGCACAGGCATATCCTAACACTGTCAACGCTACATTCGCTCAACACTGGGCCACATGGTTTACACAGAGCGATGTCGACACACTGAAGACGGCTGGTATTAACACTGTCCGCATTCCTGTGAGTTGATTCCAGGGACACCGCGAACTTAGCTAAGCTGACGCTGGGCGGCTTGATCTGCTTTGTCATTTTCATCCCGTGCGAACTTGTGTGTTATGCAACGCGTTCGTACATAGCTAGGATATTGGATCGTGGAGGACTTAGTCGATAGGCCGTACGAAACATACCCTCAGGGCGGTCTTTACTATTTGGTGAGAAACTCTGTTGTAGTTCAATCCTCTAGTCAAACTCGAGCTTCTGCAACTAGCGCCAGGGCTTAGGCTGGCTGCAGGATGCTGGGATCCAAGTGATCCTGGATCATCACGCATTGCCAGGGGTTCAAACAGCTCTGCAAATGTTCACTGGAAAGTAAGCTCGCATTTGTTCACTATTTGTTGTATACTGAGAATGATTTTTACCAGTTGCACTACTGATGTTCAATTCTATGTAAGTCATTTTGCAACTGGTAAAAGCAATAACCATGATACCTTGCGTACAGACTCCATACAACTACGGTCGTGCACTGGTGTGGACAGCGGTCATGACCACGCTTTCTCACCTGGACCCTAATTTTGCAAATGTATTTGCGATCGAGGCAGCCAATGAGCCCATTAATGACGCGAATCAAACTCCTGGCTATGGCACCTGTATGCATTACTCTCGGAGGTTTTTTTATTTGGGCTCTCATAATTCCTGGATTTTTATACAGTTCAAGAGAACTTCGTCCAGATAGTTCGTGCCGTTGAACTCACACTCGGGATCTCTGTGCCGTCGTCCAATTTGTCGTTATCGGTATCAGCGTCCGTCTCGAACAACTTTACCGCCGCATTGAGTGAGACATCCTCGGCAACCATCTTCTCGACGGAGGTGCAAGCGGCGCTTTCGCAAGCAGTTCCGATTATAATGGGGATTGGAGAAACACACGATTTGCAGACCATATTTGAAGCATCACCCTTCAAGAAGTCCGGTACTCCACTGGTGACAAAGTGAGTTCGCTACATGTTCTTGCTAGGATATATTGACAATGGCATGCGAAGCTTCATGGATGTGAATTGGCAACACAACAACCCCCCTAACCCAGCTGATGTTGCGAATGGCCCCCAAGCTTACGATGACCACATGTATTTCTCGTGAGTGCGCAGTTGACTACATCAGATCATCATGATTTCTTACATTCTCTCTGCAGGTTGGCTGTATGTCGTGTGCATGCACTTTATTGCTTCTCGTTGACGATTTATAGGGAAATGATTCGACATCATACATGACCAGTATCTGCAGTATGTCTTCTTCATTGGTTCTGCAATGACGTACTCAGTTGTGGTAAAGATCTTCCAACAATCCAGGCTGATGCAGCACTCGGCAACTCTCCGCTCTGGTTCGGAGAGTGGTCACTCGATACAGAATTCAATGCCACAGACGAATTTCTTTACCAGTGGGCTGACGCACAGAAGCTGGCCTACAGTAAAGGTGCTGGATGGATCGTACGTGTCCCATAGTCTTTGATCAAGACGCCGCTCAAACAAGAATCCTTTAGTACTGGAACTTCAAGATCGAGACATCGAATCTCACCAACGGGACTGCCCGTGCAAGGCAATGGTTTGTCAAGACGCATACCAGGGTACTTTATGAATGACCTGACGGTTATCTAGGTCATACCTCGAGGGGTTGGAACTCGGGTACTTCACCCAGGACCCCGCGGCATTTCACAATCCAAACGTGTGTGCTCCATACACGAACAGCACCTCAAGCAGTACCTCGAACAGCACCTCGAACAGCACATCGAGCAGCACCTCACACAACACCAGTTCAAGTATACCTATACCCATCCCTGTCGCATGTTATCAAACACTCCTTTGGTTCATGTTCTCCCTTGCATCATTGATATTCCTTTAAGCATTGCCGGTGGAGTAGGGGACCCCTAGGCAGAGGATGGGAAGGAGGTTTTTGGCGGTGTTTGGGTCACAGTTAGCCGAGCGGAGGGCTGTTAGAGTCGCCGCCGGAGGCAGTAGAGAGTCTCCAGGTAGTGTTGTGGGTAGAACTCTGCCATTCTGCCATGTGGCAGGGCAGAACTGGCACTGCCAGGCAGATGGCAGACCTTCCGGGCAGAATGTGGCAGAACTCCCGCACCTACAGAACCGTGGGAGGGTGTACTATATACCATTTTAGTGTATGATAGCGTGAATCAAAGCACTCTATTGAACTCATTTGGTGTGCACACAAGATGTCAACACTACGACTCAAGGATGGCGACGACATGGAGTTCTTTGCTCATGCAAAGTCCGTCTTCAACCGTCGATCTCATTCAATCAATACAAAATATCACACCTTGCATGGTCAAAGTGGCATTGGAAATCGCACTACAGTGGAAGTGGAGTAAAGCAAAGGCCGACACACTTGTCACGGACCTTACGGCATATAATTTCTGCCACGCACCATTCGCTGGTGGCCAGGCAGACGGACTAGCTTGGTGGGAGAATCTCCCAGTCAACTCTGACGCACACCCACTGAAGGCTTTTGCAATTGTCATCGTATCCATCGTCCCACATGCGGCCGAGGTTGAACAGCTCTTTTCAGACCTTGGTGGTACGCAGTCGGCCAAGCGCTGCAATCTTTCAGTTCGCACATTCGAGACACTTGACAAGGTCCGCGCTAATCTTCGCTATCATGTCCACCTTGAAATGTTACTGACGGCAAACCAACACGACGACGCCATGCTTACATGCACACAACCGAACTTCCGGGAATTGATACGGAGGTTGCCAAACAGCTCGAAACCGACTTTGCATTCGTTCCCCCACTTTCAGTAGTCTCCAGTGACAATCTCGAAGGTCCCGAATCAATCTCACTTGATGATATTGATGCTGAGTTTGCTCGACTCGAAGATACTCGTAATGCGGAAAAAACAATGGGCACAGGGTTTGCCTCGGACTGGGATGTGGATGGGAAGGAAGTTTTGCAAGGGAGAGCATTTGACTTCGCAGAACTGCAGCGCGTCGATGAGGGATTGGTGCCTGCAGCGATCGAGGATGAAATTATGGTCACGGATCATGATGCAAATGAATATGGGACATGGAATATCAATTCTATGTTGCTGTCGAGCCGTCTTACATCGATGTAGTTAGTAGTCTTGCATCATTAAAGCATCACGTGGTTCTGCCAGTTCTGCCCAGCACTATCTCCAGGTCTTCGTTTTTTTTTATCATTGTTTTTTGTCCGTTGGGGCGAGGCCCTATGTTAGACAATACCTACAGTAATTACTCGTTCTATGTTTACATAAATGCAGATGTTCAATGGTCCTGGCCGAGGCGGGGACGGTGACACCAGCTTAAGGTGAAAGGTTGGTAGTACAATGGGTATACGGCTTTGGTTCTTTCTTGGCTCTATTTCTTGTTTAGTTGTTTTGGTGGGGATACGTCTCCGAAGGATGAGGTGAATCTTCTCGTGCTGGCTATGAACTTGAATAGCGATTTCAGGCATTTCGGATCATTGAGGATATGTTGCATGTGCTGGGCTTTCACGCCTAGTTCCGATCTGAGGGTGTTGCGCTGTCTGGTGTATGTTGAACAGGTGAATAGGAAATGATGGACTGATTCGTTGCCTTCGTTGCACTGTTGGCATACTGCTGTGGGTGATTTCGCTATTCTGTGGAGGTGTTTGTTGAGGGGAGTGTGACCAGTTCTCAACTGGAATAGCAGCAAGCTGTGACGTCGTGGGAGGCGGTCTATCATGTTCGCGAAGTGCTTCGACGGTGCGGTTGGGTCTATGCTTTGTAGGGTGGTGTATCTGGGTGACCTTATCACGACCTTCTCCGCTTTCTTCTTGATCTTCGATTGGAAGCTCTGTAGCGTTGATGATTTGCTGATAGGGAGTATTGAGGGGAGCTTCGCTGCTGTTCGGAGTGATTTTGGAAGGAGTTTCCCAGCTGACGCGTCTCCTCTTGCTGCTCTCTTAGCCCTCTCATCTGCTGCCTCGTTTCCTTCTATCCCTGTGTGGCCTGGTGACCACCGCACTACTAGTTTTCTTCCGTCTTCATCTGGGATTACTGCGTGGAGATCGTCGTGAAATTTGTCCATCAGGTAATGTCCGGCTTTCGACTGGAATGCTTTGGTCGCGCGGATTGCCGCCTGGTTGTCCACTCCCAGTGCCATGGTGCCGTCTCCCCCTGCTCTCCTCACCAACTCTATCGCTAGTATCATGCCCACGACCTCTCCTTCGTACACCGTGCGTTCTTTGACCTTTCCTAGGTAGAACCTTAGTTCGTCTTTGACTTCCCCATTCTTCATGAGGACCGCCGCTGCTCCTACTCCGCCGTCTATTGCGGACCCGTCTGAATACACCCTTACTTCCTCTTCTGCTAGGTCGTCTTCTTCCGCTGCTTCCTCCTTTTTCCTTGCTATCCGTATCTCGACGTCTGCCTCCCATTTCGGATAGTGGCGGATTGGTTGAATCTTCTCTATCTGGGTAGGGTTTAGCCTGAACTCGTACGCTAGTTTGTGGAGTGGGGAGGGTGGCGCTTCGGTTTGTTGAAGTTGCGAGCTGCGCCATAGTCGTAGGCTGCTTTGACATCTTTTGCTAAGGGGTGGGTGTTCGGGAGCGTGGACAATCTGAGGGCAGACTTGAAGCAGATCTTGCATAGCATCTGTTGGAAGGGTAATATGTTAGCGTGGGTGTCAAGAATGTCACTGGCTGTGGTTCTCGTCCCGCCGGTCATCATTAAAGCTGCCATTCGCTGTACTCTTACCATTTGCGATGCAAAGCCTCGCGCTCCTCTTCCGTTGAGTTTCTTCCCTCTGCCTTTTGCTATCAATCCTGTGCACCAGACGTCAGCCGCGTACAGCATCTTAGGAACTATCACCCCTTCATAAAGTCTTCTTATCAGACGGTTTCTAATCCCCTTCAGGTCTTCGTTGTTCGTCGATAGCGAAACTTCGGGCATAGCCCACTCCAACTGGTGAACAGATGAGTTCGCCACAATCCTAGCTACATTTTAATCTCCCGTGAGGAGCACAGAGTACAGAGTCTAGAGTCCAGAGCCAATTCCAGAATCCGAGTCCAGAAGCAGAACTTAGAAGCCTCATGGAGCACATGAGCAAACAATGCGGACTAGACAAGCGCAGATGAGTCAAAAAACACAAAGAAAACTACAAAGTATAGCCTTTCTGTCTTAGAACGAATGAAAGAAAGCAGCATCTTCTAGCCAAACTACCGAGCAAAAGGACTCTATCCCCAAGAGGACCAAAGAGACGGTTCATGGCCAAAATTCCAGTGGATGCTGAGAGCTCTAGTAGCACATTCACATCGTCAAACCGGAGATTAATGAACAACGGCTCATACCAGACGAAGAAAAAGCAGAGTACTGTGACAATTTGGATCACGAAGTAAGTTAGCAGGTACTTAAGGGAGGATGATGAAGACTGACTGCCAGAAGCACCAGAGCCAGTGGCAACACTACTACCAGTCTTTCAGTGGGAGGACACACCATAGTCCATACATCAGGAAATTCTCACATTCCTTATTGTGTTGACTTGGACTCAGCCGAACGTAGTAGGCTAAGCACATGCACACCGTGTTCTCGCCTTGGTCATCGGCTTATCGTGTCATAAGAATGCTAATAAACACAAAGTAACATCAGTTTCAACATCCGTCTGCTCTCAGGCTCCACGAACCTTCAAAATAGCCTATAACACGCTACGAATTGATGAACCAGGGTCATCTGAGATTATTGGGGTCATATTAATAGAGACTGGGTGTGAGTGGTACTAGTAAGCGACGGATTTGGTGGTCGCATGCCGATTATGATGGTGTTCGTGCCAGATATGAATATCATCATCTGGCGCCATCCTCGCAAAGATCTTCAGAACAGGTTTGAATGTAGCGCAAAATGTGAAGATAATACTTTAGGTTGTCATCTAAGCAGATGTAAAATTGAATATACATCAGGTATACCCGTCCCGCAAACTCGCGCATTGTGGGTCCGCAAATGCCTGATATCCAATACAGTGTGGAGGGATGGCTGATGTTTTCAAGTGCACTAAGTCAACCTGGGCCGTCCATTAATGCATTCGACAACATCACCCCACCATTCTGGCCAATACATCTTTTTGTCATGAGTCTCATCCGATTAATCTATAATCACTCACAGAATCTTGCAAGGTGCCGTCCTTCCACTCGCCATGGTCTTCTTTTATGTTCCACATAGCTCGTTGTCCAGCCAGCCGCTGTCCTAGCTCGATAACTGTCTCACGGACCGCGTGAGCACCTATCACAGTGATGATGTGTTTTCACTAGTACTGTAGTAGGCTATCTTCGTGAAATGTAATATTATATTATGGACAATGTCTTGCCTGCATTGGATTTGATATGGCGTCGTGGTTCTTAATCTGATTTGGATATGTTTAGTTATGACAAATAGAAAGTATCCATCATGGGTATTGAATGGAGATTGTCGTTGGATGCAGTTTGTGATTCATTCAGCTCTTACAGTGGCACCCATTGTGAAGATGGGAGTCAGAGTGAATGTTGAGTTATCTCTATTTAATTGGTTTATGTAAACAAGGAGTCTCTAATTGCAACTTCCACATAACCCCGAACAGTTTCGTAATGTCCACTTCTCTGCTCGTTCCCCTACATGTTGCATATATCAGAGCTCTTGGAGACGTTGGTTTTTCAACTTTTACTAAGTGAACTGATCTCTAAGACTTCGAACAGAGCAAAGATGATCTGTCATATCACCTCTCCGCTCACCTAAGGATGAATGCGGTGTACTGGGGCCTGACCGCTCTTTTGGTCATGGGACACGGGGATGCGTTGGACCGCGATGAGATGATAGATTTCGTTATGAGCTGCTGGAATGAAGAGGCAGGTTTGTTCCCATCAAGACATCCATGCCATCTCAAGCTCACAATCCGCAGGCGCTTTTGGCGCTCATCCTGATCATGACGCGCACCTGCTTTCTACCCTCAGCGCAATACAAATTTTGTTGATGCAGAATGCAATCGATAGAGTCGATGTCGACCGTATTACGAAATGTACCTTGTTTATTATCTATTGCCGGATGGTTTGACATCACTGACATGGCTCAGTCATCTTATCTTTGCAGCAACCTTCTGGAGTTTTTGCGGGCGACACCTTTGGTGAAATCGATACACGCTTTTCGTACTGTGCGATAAATGCTCTCTCGCTTCTCGGAAAGCTCGATGAGTTGGACGTCGAGAAAACGGTTGCATATTTCAGGCGTTGCAGGAATTTTGATGGCGGATTCGGAGCCGTTGCGGGTGCGGAAAGTCATGCTGCACAAGGTGAGCATTCCAACACGTATACAACTTCGAAACGTTGAAGTGTCGTAGTATTTGTTTGCGTTGCGGCACTCGCCATTCTGGACAAATTGGATGAGGTCGATCAGCCGACTTTGTGTTGGTGGTTATCAGAGCGACAATTACCGATTGGAGGGTTTAATGGGCGCCCTGAAAAGCTGGAAGATGTGAGCTTCTGTACACATACTGTTCTGCAGTGTTTCCGATTCTCCCTTTACAGGTTTGCTACAGCTTCTTTGTGCTATCCGCCCTTTCTATCCTTGGCAAGATCACATGGATAGACTCCAGTAAACTGGAAGCCTTCATTCTCTCTGCACAAGACACCGAGTCCGGAGGTATTGCCGACCGCCCGGGCGATATGCCTGATGTCTTCCATACACATTTTGGCTTAGCCGGTGCGTAAGACGGTCCAATCTCAGAACCAGTCTCGGAACCATATTTTCGATAGGACTGTCATTATTGGGATACCCAGCACTGGTAGACATCGATCCAGTGTACTGCATGCCTGCTAGTATCATCGAAGGTTTGGGTCTCAGGAAGGGGTGGAAAGCTTTGCAGAGAAGGACTTCGTGATTTGCGTTTGGATTGAGGTTACATATATCGAGAAATTTACTGGAAGAAGTGACCAGACTCTGATTCTGAAATTAGAATCGGTACAGCATTTACCTGAATTGCGGGTATATATAGGCAAGGTGGTAGCGCCAGAAGGCTGTTCTCCCTGTCACACCGCTCTCGGTTGAGTCAGTCCCTAGTGAACGCTGAACCCACTCATGCACCAGTGTCTGCGCCTCGAAGAAATTTTGCAGGAAATCTTCAAAAATGCTGACTATAGGTCGTTGACGGTTCTCGCCAGGACATCCCGGTTGTTTTATGAACCCGCGCTGAACGTAATTTACTCAGATCTCCCAGGGCTCCAGCCGTTAATCGAGCGTTTACCCCACGATTGGTGGTCAACTAGCTCCGGTGAATTGGTGAATGTTCAAATGAAGATTCTGAGAACTCTTCTAACTGACTAGCTACGGTCTAGGTCATTCGAGGACCTTTACGCCCCCAGGATTGGGATACCTTTGCCGGCTATTCTCGTCGGGTTCGTAGTCTACGGCTGAGATGGTTCGAGAGCGATGCCAAACTTTATCGCGCCCTTTTGTCGCCCCCTGATCCCTCATTTCTCCTACCCAACCTTCGTACATTCACTTGGCACTGTCTCAGCACCCGCTCTGCTGGACTTGATGACATGATCGCTTTCATGCGTTTGCTCTTCTCCCACAACCTTGTGGAAGCGCAGCTTATCGTATCTGAATATGCTCTTACTGCATTTTCCAATCTTGGATGTACCTCGCTTAGGAAGCTAGTCATCCAAAGTCATAAAGTTGCTATCAATGCAAATGTCACAGAAGATGCGATATGCAAACTTTCTGCTTTGAGATCTCTCACTTGTGGGGAGGTCTCAGTCAGGGCTCTTCATCACTTGGCGCAATTTCCATTGTTGAACCGCTTGACTATTTGGCTTGGAGACGATATCCCATCCGCACTTACCCTTCCAAGGTTTCCATTTAGCAAACTTCGCTATCTGACAATCAATACCAAATCTATCGGTCCGTGCCTCTCTATGCTTAAGGCGACCAACTGGAACATACGCTGTTTCCACCATCGGTTGGATGCGGGGTATGATCCCGCTGGACGCGAGGTGCTTCTGGAACTGCTACCTTTACAGCTCTCGCGCGAGTCACTGAAGTGCATTTCCCTACACACTGTCTCTGCTCATCAAAACGACGACCCTATCATAAATCCCTTTTCATTGAAGCCGCTTTTTAGCTTCAAGAATTTGTTGATACTGGAGCTCAGCGGAGCTATCATCCCAGGACTGGATAACGACGGGTTACAAAAACTCGCTGTTGCATGGCCGCAGTTACGGGTCCTCATCCTGCTTCAGAAATCTGGCCAGTATCGTGCTCCACAAGTAGATCTCTCTGGGCTTGTTCTACTCCTGGAACATTGTCCCGGACTACATCAGCTCACCCTTTCCGTGAATGCGATTGTCGACACCAAGGCGCCTCCCGCGCCCCCGATAAGCAGCATCAGCAATAAACTTATCACTTCCATCAATTTTTCCAATTCTCCGATTACAAAAACAGCTGAGGTTGCGGCATTTTTGTCTGCTATCGTGCCAAACCTCCGAGAAACGTTATCTTGGACGGGAGAGGTGATGTGTCCTGGTGGGAACGTTCAAGAGTATCGAAAACGGTGGGACAATGTAGCAGAGTTGGTCCGTGTATTTGCAGAGGTGCGGAAGCAGGAAAGGGAAACCTGTATGCATGCACTCAAGAGTGAAGTAGTGCGTAAGTGATCTTCGAGTCCCTGTGGGTCATGTCGCTGTTATTCCATGGTCCAGACAGCATAAGGTGTTGCATCCATCGGGTTTCTCTATCCATCCTAGAGTGCGGCTTTGGTTATCTGATGCAGGTGCATAGAACTGTATCATTACCTTTCTGTAAACGTGAGACCTTCCTCGGTACAGTTACTGTTGTACGCTTTCAGTAGCTTCACCTCAAGCTTACAATTTCTACACAACATCCTCTAGGACCATATGTATATACCACCACATATCGAGAGTACATATGGCAGACTTCACTTCCGTCGATTCTCTCATTAATATTGAGGAACTGATAGAGCAGGTGAGATGACCTGGCTTAGGTACTCTGGATGATGAACGTCGCATTGAGCACATGCGACACTTCGAATGTAGAGCATGCAACGGTAGGTCGATCGTACTTTTAACTGCACTGTACAGATGTTCAATGGATGACGACGCCCCGAGTATGAAACACGGATGATCGAGAAGCAGGTCATGATGAGATTAGTTGTACATGCAGCAAGATGAGAGAGGGCGACCGAACGAGATAACAGACAGCAAGCGGAACTATCACAACAAGTCGACGACAAATATAAGCAATCTAATCTGAAGATGTCACTACTCGCTGCAGCTTTTGCAATAAATAGGACATCCTGATTCCATGCGAAGAGGGAGAGAATGAGAGGTCAGTGCGAAAAAAACATGTACACGTATGATTGAGAAGTGTTCGAAAAGCATGGGGAACGAAACAAACACATAGCCCGAAAGAATCATGTCTTCCATCCGCCATTTACTTGGAATCCAAATTGGTTGGATCGAACCATTCACGGAAGTCTTGCTCAAAGTCTGTCCGAAACATGGATGTGTCTAGGTCCTCCAATGCCGACATAGATTGTAGGAAGTCTGAAGACATGAAATTGGGTGGTAGATCAGACTGAGACATAGATTGCATGAAGTCTGAAGACATGGAATTGGGTGGTAGATCAGACTGAGATACACCGTCCGGATCGAACCATTCACGAAAGTCTTGCTCAAAGTCTGTCCGAAACATGGATGAATATAGGTCCTCCAATGCTGTCATAGATTGCATGAAGTCTGAAGACATGAAATTAAGTGGTAGATCGGACAGATTGGATTGTGGTTGGCTCGCGGGAATCGAAGCCAGAGGTACTGAAGGTGTCCCGTTTGGGGCAGGGGACTCCGTGATGCTTGAGTTGATGGTATTTGGAATCGGGAGTGCAGTGCTGTGCACGCTCTCCGTAGGGTCGGGTGAAGGCCCTCCCCGGCCTAGAGCAGCGAAAGCGTTCTGAGGTAACCCTTCTTGTGTAGCTGAAGGGTTATTGATCATGGGTTTAACATCCTTCTGATCTTTCATGGGACCACCCATGACTAGTGGCGCAGGTAACGCCATGCCGCCCATAGGTGTGGCTTGAGCTAAGTTCTGGCCGATCCGATTGTTCCGGGGACGAACAAACTGCTGTTGACCAAGGTGGGAACGTTGCTCAGAAGCACCAGAAGCGGCTGCTGCTAATAAGTTCTTTGTTGTTGCAGTCATACTCTGTCGGTGCTGCAAGGTCTGCAGAACAGTTGAGAGCTAGCCAAGGGTCGCGGCAAAAGTCGACAACTTACTATATTGGCCATCATGATCATCATGTTATGACCTGGTCCTGGCACCATGCCCGGGCTCATAATGAGGTTGTCGGGAATATCGAATGGTGTTTCCGACGCACGTGAGAGATCGGACTCCCCATCACAGTCAGTGTCACTACAGGTAGCTTGGCTGCGGCCATCATCGATGCTCATGACATCCTCTGAGTCTGATGACCCAGTATGAAAGGACTTGGATCTGCCAGTCGAAGCATCACAATTAATATAATCTTCGTTACAGTAGGCGAAACTCACTCGTCGTTGGAGCTACTGCTCTCTTGCATGTCTTCATCATCTTCCTGATCTGAATCTGAGTCCTCCATACATCCCAGCTCGTCATTGATGAGTGTACGGTAGTGTTGATTGCGCGTAGAATTGGGGAGCCATTTCCCACATGATGGTTTGCACCTGCATGTGTCATAGTCATCAGTGGGTGAAGAATTCTTTGATTGTGACATGGCTCATTCACTCAACGCACAATGCCAATGGCGGCGATCGATTAAACTAAGTGTCACGTGGAAAGAAAGGTGATAGTGGCCCCGGATAGCTTGAAAAATAGATTAGTACGTTCGCCATTTATCTTTTTCGTGCTCACTGCTGTCACAAGTCAAATGTTATACTCTCACTAAACACTTGAGTGGCCTTTCAGTGACAGACCTACTGAAAATTTCTGAGATCAGCGATGGACATGTGTAAATCAGTTTATTTTACTACCCACAGTGTGTATATACCACCACATAGGGCTATGCCAAGAGTACTGAGCAGTGCTAGTAAGTACTAATCCATTATGGCGACAGAACATTGAATCTCTCATTATGTAATGCTGTTGGTTCATTGGTCATCCTGCTTTGGAAGGTTATCGAAGGGACGGGAAACTGATTAGGTAGTGCAGTCACACGTGGCGTCCATCTCAGCAGGACGCGCGTCGCCTCTTCCCCAGTACAAAAGCTATCCTTGCCCTTGAACGTTGTTTACTCTCTCCTTGCTAGACAATCATAATGGCTGACCCCAGCGGTGCTGCACCACAACCAGGTCCTAATGACACTTCTACCGCAATTCTGCGGCCAAAGAAATCGTATGTTGCAACAGAGATCATCAATAACATACATCTGACATCTACAGGCCAAACCGTCTTATTGTCGACGAGGCCACTTCAGATGATAACTCCGGTATATATGTATCAATGCTGTCGAATAATATCTATCTAATCTTCCATGGATAGTGGCAACTTTGAACCCTGCGACCATGGAGCTACTGCAACTTTTCCGAGGCGACACTATCATCGTGAGGTTTGTATCGTGAAATCTTTTCACACAGAATCATTTTAAACAATATGACATGTAGGGGAAAGAAACGTCGTGACACCGTTCTCATTTGCTTGAGCTCCGATGATGTCGAGGAAGGTCGCATTCAGGTGAACAAGGTTGCTCGGAATAACTTGCGCGTGAAACTTGGCGATCTCGTTAATGTCCATCAATGTTTGGATATAAAATACGGCAAGCGGATACACGTCCTGCCATTCGACGACTCCATCGAAGGACTCAGTGGTAACATCTTCGATGTCTACCTCAAGCCTTACTTCCTGGAAGGTATGTATACCTTAGTCGATAAATATAGTCAATGAACTTATCCCGCCTAGCATACCGACCGGTTCGTAAGGGGGACACATTCCTTGTTCGTGGCGGCATGCGGACAGTGGAATTTAAAGTCATCGAGACTGATCCCGCCGAATTTTGTATAGTCGCCCAGGACACCGTTATCCATACTGGTTTGTTTGCTTATGTGTCTTGTCAGCATGTCGGCTGAACACTTTACAGAGGGTGACCCTGTCAAGCGCGAAGACGAGGAAGCAAACCTCGCTGATGTTGGCTATGACGATATCGGTGGTTGCCGAAAGCAGATGGCCCAGATCCGTGAACTCGTCGAGTTGCCATTACGCCACCCACAGCTCTTCAAGTCCATCGGTATCAAACCGCCTCGTGGTATTCTGATGTTCGGTCCCCCAGGTACTGGAAAGACGTTGATGGCTCGTGCGGTAGCCAACGAGACTGGCGCGTTCTTCTTCTTGATCAACGGCCCGGAGATCATGAGTAAGATGGCCGGTGAGAGTGAAAGTAATCTACGGAAAGCTTTCGAGGAGGCTGAGAAAAACTCGCCTGCTATCATCTTCATTGATGAGATTGACTCCATCGCTCCTAAGCGTGAAAAAGTGCGTGAGGATGAGTATTTATCTTGTCGTCTCTCTGACGATATTATAGACGAACGGTGAAGTCGAGCGTCGCGTTGTATCGCAACTGCTCACTCTTATGGACGGTTTGAAGGCTCGGTCCAATGTTGTTGTCATGGCTGCTACCAACCGACCAAACTCCATTGATCCTGCCCTTCGTCGCTTTGGTCGTTTCGACCGTGAAGTCGATATCGGTATTCCAGATCCTACTGGCCGTCTGGAGATTCTTCGCATCCACACGAAGAACATGAAGTTGGGCGATGACGTCGATCTTGAGCAGGTGAAGGGACTGTCAGCTAGCATGTTGTACCATTCTGACGCTTCTAATCAGATTGCCGCCGATACACACGGCTATGTTGGTTCCGACATAGCTTCTCTTTGCTCAGAAGCTGCCATGCAGCAGATTCGTGAAAAGATGGATCTCATTGATCTTGACGAGGACACAATTGATGCCGAAGTGCTGGATTCCCTTGGTGTTACTATGGATAACTTCCGCTTTGCCCTCGGTACCTCCAACCCGTCCGCACTTCGCGAGACTGCTGTCGAAGTGCCCACAGTTACCTGGGACGACATTGGTGGTCTCGACACGGTCAAACTCGAGCTCCAGGAGACGGTGCAATACCCTGTCGAGCATCCCGAGAAGTTCCTCAAATACGGTATGTCCCCGTCGAAGGGTGTTTTGTTCTACGGCCCTCCTGGGACGGGTAAGACACTCCTTGCGAAAGCTATCGCGAACGAATGTCAAGCCAACTTCATCAGCATCAAGGGGCCTGAACTGCTCACGATGTGGTTCGGTGAATCAGAAGCCAATGTTCGTGACGTGTTCGATAAAGCCCGTGCTGCTGCACCTTGCGTCATGTTCTTCGATGAGCTTGATTCCATTGCCAAGGCACGTGGTAACTCATCGGGCGACGGAGGAGGTGCAGGGGACCGTGTTCTCAACCAGATATTGACGGAGATGGACGGTATGAACGCGAAGAAAAACGTCTTTATCATCGGCGCCACTAACCGTCCTGATCAAATTGACTCTGCACTACTCCGTCCCGGACGTCTCGACCAGCTCATTTACATTCCCTTACCCAATGAAGTCGGTCGCTTGGATATTCTGAAAGCAGCCCTGAAGAAATCTCCCATTGCCCAAGACGTGGATCTTCCGTTCTTGGCGAAGCAAACTCACGGCTTCTCTGGTGCTGATCTCACTGAGATCTGTCAGCGTGCTGCAAAGTTGGCCATTCGCGAAAGTATTGAAGCTGATATCAGGAAACAGCGTGAGCAGAGGGAGAAGGAGGATACCGAGGATGCCAAGATGGAGGAAGATGAGGAAGACCCTGTTCCTGAGATCACAAGAGAACACTTTGAGGAGGCGATGAAGTATGCTCGTCGATCGGTGTCGGACCAAGACATCAGGCGATACGAGATGTTTGCTCAGGTATGATATCTTTACTCGGTGTACATCCATTGGCTCATGTGTCTCCTCTCCAGAACCTTCAACAATCACGTGGATTCGGTAACAACTTCCGATTCCCTGAGGGCGCACCCTCTGCTGGCGGCGCCCCATCGGCACCTGCCGGCAACGCTGGTTTCGCGGATGACTCTCAGGATGATGACTTGTATGCGTAAGGAATGTTTCATATATCTGTTGTCAGTAAATCATAGACCGCCCGTCCAACCACTTTGTACATTATGAAAAGGAGTAATATTTGAAACCTTGAACTTCTGTACGTAGGTCGGCATTTGAGCGTGGAATTGCTGATCTGGCGATGAGAAAATACAACGTGACATTGTGAGACGTTTCTCGCCAGTATAGAACGTCCTGGGAGGCGAGATGACTTGCTACTTGGCCTCACTACTGAGAAACATGATCCCGACGTTTGAGTACTATTTGCATGGCGGTGAAACAGAAGCACCCAATTGCGCCCATGATCTATATTGGCTGAGTGTTATTCATCGGCAAGATATGATGCATGCTCACCCCATTAAAAACTGCCCCGCGCCACCAGATGTAATCACCTGTTAGCAATGCTCCTGATATTGGCGGGCCTGAATTGTACGCCTTGATTCA
>MU172944.1:216453-229707 GCA_016695475.1 Suillus decipiens
TAAGTCCGAGCATAGAAATCTTTGAATAAAAGTTACGCCACTGGCAAGGTAGCTCCTTTTGATGCATCTTACCTTGATAAACGCCAAACGACATTGTGTATCTGAACATCTTCGATAGGACTGGCTTGTGAAAATAGCCTTGACACTCACCCATACGTGCAAAATTGCACAAGAAAGCTATGAGAAAGGTCGATGATCATGAGCGTTGCAGTGGCAATCAGTGGCCACCTTACCCTCCAAATGCAGTAGCCCAAGCTCTGAACCCTCCATCCGGAAAATAGTCAGATGGGTCGCACCCCTCTGAGCTAAGGGGCTTTTTAGAATCCCCAGTTGTAACGACTGATGAGTCTATGTGATCCATTCGGCACCTGAAATGACAAAACACAGTTGCTAGCGATGGCAACTCAAGGGCTTGTGGGACCAAGCTTGAAGCTGTTGGCCGTGAACGCGTGAACTGCGCGAGCCCAGGCTTTGTAAGCTCCTCTCACATTGGCATGATCTTTGAATTCCAGCACAAACATTAATATACTAGATATAATTGAGTACGTACACTTAAAGCAGCCCACTTATGCTCTGAAACTTCCATCCAAATTCATGTGTGGGCTTTAAATTCTGCTCTCTGGTTTTTCAAATTGCCACTGGCAATTGCTCGTTTACAGCTTGCAGCCGGCTCACATGATAAGCGACCGAACCAAACTGACCACAACAACACGAGACTTCGTTTGACTCGATTTCGCATACTTATGCCATTGCATTGGGTATCATACATACGTCACAGGATTCTGGTGCAGGAGAGTCGGGGGGCACTATACTCGAACCCTTTTCGGACTAGGTCCCTCAAATATGATTAATGGTACTAATACTGTCTAACCACATCCAGTTTGGGCTCAGGCTATCGGCGACACTATCGGATTCACTGGAAGCATCTTGCCGCATCTGCATTCTACTGTTACTGCTAAATGTGCATACGACTCCAATATCTCTTGAACTTGGTATATTGGACGCGGACTCGGAGCTTATTTACCTAGGGTTTGGGTATCGTCTCATTATATGGTCCATCAAAAAATAGGAGCTCGATTACACTTCATGCGAAAACAAAGGTCCGGATCTACAATGTTAGGATGGAACATCCATGGCCCTATCGGGGGTTTCTAAGTCCTTCCAAAAGTTCCTTGCTTTCTTTCCAAAGGGGAAATAATGCACCATTTGCTTTCGTAGCTTGACTTACCATGATCGTTACTGGCAGGCTCCGGCATTGCAAGCAAGCCGGTAAACGTATCGCAATCACGTTTATACAGTTGTCATGTTAAAAGTCATTTTGCAGTGCCCTTCAAGTACTATCAAGCTTCATTCTGTCCGACCATGCTACAGCTGACCGACTTACGATTGTCTGATCACGCTCAACTTATCGTTGGCGCAGCTTGTTTATGTGTAGCAGCTTTTATTTCTCGTACCTCCCTTTCTAGCATAGAGCGTAGCCTCTCCTTTCCTCCGTCCCCTCTCACGTGGAGACTTCGCGGCCATCTCATACCTCATCGCAAGCAAGTGTTAATCTCACTTTAACTTTCATAGCTTCACGATGTCGATGTTATCTAGCGGATTTCTGACTGTAGCATCATGGATTGAAGAGTATGGCCCTCTCATCACCCTACGCACAGGAATCGAGAAGTACATCGTTATCGGTCGATATAAAGTATATCCCACTGTGTGCACAGGATTCTGAGCGATAACACGCACACAATATAGGCTGCGGCTCAAATTATGGAGAAACAAGGCGCATCGCTAGTCGATCGTCCTCGCTTCATTGCTGCTGGAGAGATGCTTTGCGAGGGGATGGTTATTCCCTTTGTTCCCGCTGGCGAAAGGTTCCGCCGGCTGCGCAGGCTCGTCTTTTGCTATAATGCATAAATATCAACCTAATGGCTCTCTGTGTTCTTCACTGTAGAGCGATACACACTCATCTCCAGCCAAAAGCAGCTGAGGCATATCAACCCCTCCAGATCTCATACGCGAAGAATACCGTTATTGACATTCTTAACGATCCACATAATTTTCAGGATCACGTGCGCACGTAGGTCTCAAGTTATACGGCGTGGCGTTGCTAATAAACGGACTGAAGTTATGCAGCAACAACAAGTTTGAAGATTGCATATGGGAAGACCACACCTACATCTGCGACAGATCCCGAAGTGAAAAAGGTCACTGAGTTTGTTGATAAAGTTCGCGCTGCATTGCACCCTGGCGCGTACCTTGTGAATTCGATTCCGTGGCTGAAATATCTTCCTTGGTATGCGCGAGAACTACGTGACGTCTGTCGAGAGTCGCGGAAGCTCTTCATCGAGCAACTCGGTCGTCTCAAACAGGAGTTGGTAAGTATGTATAGTCCAATCCAATAATACGTTATAATGCTTGATAGAAGGAAGGTAGCGAAACTAGTCCTTCGCTCGGAAGATCTCTCTTGGAAAAGAACACTTTTAACGGAATGCCTGAGATAGAGATGGCTTACCTTGCTGGTACTGTCTTTGCAGCTGGAACCGACACGGTGAGCTCATGGGTCACCGCTTTTGGATTTAGCTAGACTCAAATGTTATAGACCACTCTCGCGATATGCACAGTACTAATGGTAGCTGCCTGTTTCCCTGATGAACAACGTAAAGTCCATGAAGAACTGGACGCGGTCATCGGGACCGACAAAGGTAGATTGATCTAGTGTCATTTGGGCGTTGATCTCAGAGCTGGCTTACTCTAGCACCCGCATTCACTGACAAGAGATCTCTTCCTCGCTTTCATGCCTTCGTTTCGGAGGCCCTGCGATGGAGACCGTTGGTACCTCTGGGTAATTACGTCCCGTCCTTCAAGCTGATGCGTATAGCTTACCTGTGTGAAGGTATGCCACACCGCACGACACAGGTAGTTGTTTTTGTGGGTACCCTTCGTTGTCCTGTCGAAAATAGATCCGAATGTAGAAATAGGAAAATTATCGTATTCCAGCCGGGACAACGATATTTGGCAATCACTGGTCAGAGTCTTCCTTCGGAATAGGACTGATCTAATAGATATTTCAGGGCCATCTCTCGCGATCCAGACGTCTTCCCGGACCCAAACGCATTCAAGCCCGATCGTTGGCTTGATACCGAAGGGCGCGTGAGAGATGACCTCAAATTCTTTGTATTTGGCTTTGGTCGGCGGTAGGCACCATCTTTATGCGGTTTTCCGTGTTCTCATCCTCTTTAATTCTAGAGTGTGTCCCGGACAACATGTTGCAAATAGGTAAGGTCACACAGTTCATCCATATGCCTACGTGCTCTCATAAGCGTGCGACACAGCTCGGTGTTCATAAACGCGGTGCTTGTCCTTTGGGCCTTCCGGCTTACGTTGGATTCCACGAAGCCGTTGGATAATATGGCTTTCATGAATGGCACTCTCCCGAATGAGCAGCCATGTACGATTGATTTTCAAACGAGAATTCCGGAAGCTGAGCTCAGGCGTATGATGGGGAGTGATGTTGGTGACACTTGAGGAATCATGTATCCAGGACCCGGGCTTTGTAATTTCGCTAGACTCACGATCATTCTGACTATCGCCTCGAAGTATACACTCGTTTATGTGGAGTGTAGTGTCTGCCCTACCACCGATACCTTCTGTAATCTCATTGGATTGTTTACCGTTAATGGTTAGCTGCTTACACGACACAGGCTTATGATAGCGCACCAATGATATCAAAAATCGACTTGTAAGTTGTGAAGCTTTGACTGCCTATGTTATGCGTTTGGTGATGGTTATATAAGGTGTTTAAAAAGATGGAGGTTCGAAGCCGAATTACGGTGACGCTACCATGACAGTCAGCGCAGGTCCTAAATAATTGGTTTGCTGTTTTCTGCTGCTTTAAAGACTAAATACCATCACCCGCGCGGGTGCCCTTTCTCGCTGTTCATCCACTCACAACTCGATATATGATTGCAGACAATCCCGGATCCTGTTGGAAATATCCTCAAGGTCCACTTACGTAATCAGTAGAATCTGGCATGTATTTCTTTTCCTTAGTACAGAGCTCATACAAACAAGATTCTTTAGTTATTCTCATTGCGTGGTCCTACACCCCGAATTATAACAGATCTTCTCACAGGAACAGTTTATCGCGCGTACCTTCGCTTCTTATTTGCTGTAAGGCTGGGGGTGGTTCGAAGGGGAAAAGAGAACAGAATGAGTGAGAGATAAGAGATGTGTTAGTGCATAACACGAAGATAGATAAGGCTAGGCTTTAGAGACGAGGACTTTCTAGGAGGCTTTCGGTCTTTCTTGGAGCAGGGATCTCATCACAGGATTGCTGTCCGTGACTGTTCACTTGGCTTGGTTTGCTCATGCCTCTAGATATGAGAGTACATGAGTGGTATATATAGTGAAAATAGTAAGGGTCCTTGGTGATGGATGAGCCAAATGATTATGTAAAAACTGAGGCACCAGGGAGTGGCATTGCAACTGACAAGGTAAAGTGGAATGAAGAGAAAAAGGGTATGAAAATTTGAATGAGTGATGGTAAGAGTAACGAGAGTTGTGTAGCATGTGGTCAGTCTCAAATGTTCTTGATTTGAAGCATGGTCCAGGCATAGATGATCTGCGGTCCTTACATTGCAGACATGGACGCATGGTGCAGGAGAGCTTGAAGGTGTACTATGTCTTCAGTCTTAGACTGGGGTAGAGCTGATCGCAAGGGTGTGTTATTTTATTGTATTTTGACTGCAGGAAGCACAACCACTCATCTTGGAGTCTTCCATTAAGGCGGCCTTTACTAGTTAACATGTCATGCCGTTCTAAAGCTCCATTCCCTCACAAATGACTAGGTCCAAGCTGCTCACTCTGTTCCTCTGCTAATCCTTCACCGACCACTTGTCTCTGGTTAACATTAAGGTTGAAATTTGATCAGCAGTTATCAGATAGTCTTCTGTGGTGGATATGTCTTTGCACTGCAAGATGTGGTACTGTACATCCTTTCATTTTCTGTTTCTCATATATATATATGGAGTTATCATTGGTGCAAACCATCTAATTGCACATTTGTTGGTCAGCAGGTCAGTGTATCAACACCCAATGGTCAATGGAACACCATTGTCAAGCAGATATTCTGAAAGCAGCCCTGAAGAAATCCCCCATTGTTTAAGATGTGCACTTTTCATTCTTGGCGAAGCAGACTTACAGCTTCTCTGGTGCTGATCTGAGATCTGTCAGCATGCTGCAAAGTTGGCCATTAGCAAAAGCATTGGGGCTAATATCAGGAGACAGTGTGAGCAGAGGGAGAAAGAGGATGCCAAGGATGTCAAGATGGAGGAAGATAAGGAAGACCCTGTTCTTTAGGTCACAAGAAAACACCTCAAAAATATGAGATGTTATCTCAGGTATGATATCTTGGCATACATTAATTAGTTCATGTGTCTCCCCTCCAGAACCTGCAACAACCATGCAGATTCAGTAACAACTTTTGATTACTGATGACTCCCAGGATGGTGACTGTTACAGTCATTGCATGCCCCTCTATTTTCTCCTTTGTACTTATGTCTCTCTCCTTATGCTTACATCATCATTTCCTTGTATATCACTGTCACCCATGGTCACTTGACCGTATGTTCATACGTGACTCATCTCAACTCGGCTCTGTTCATGACTCACTCTGACTCTCTATGACATCATACGTTCAACACGTTGTACTGCAGCTACCTTCCTCCTTTGGTTACGTAGCCCATTTATATCTGACGAGCCTACCCTAAAGCCCTTTGTTGCTTTAGTATATAAACACTCGTAGATATACTGTATTTTCCTTATTCTAATCTTACTGGGTTTTACCTGGATTCTTCCTTTGCTAAGGACCCCCAATCCTTAGTCATCTAAGATCGTATCTAAGCTTAGCACACCTAAGTCTTAGTCTAAAGCGAACTTACCTAATCTCGACTCAGCTAGTTCTGTGTAATACCACTCGGGACTATCTTCATTGTTGTAGAACGTATTCAGCTCAGCCAGTCTAGTCCTCTCTGGCACTCAATTGTCTTTGCTGTTTACCCTGAACAAGTACTAGGCCTTCATCCAGATAGTACTACAAACCCACAACTCTTGATACTGCTTATCTGCAGCAGTCGTGTTCAGAACTATCCCAGTTTGTAACAAAAGATTAGAATCCTATTGACACTGTTGACTATCTAGTCTTCGGCCCCCACCCACCAACTCGATCAGCCTGATCAAGAAAAGCCCTAGTGGACAGCAAGACAGTGCATTTAGGCACGAAGGTTTACATCCCTGTGACATTACTATTTGCCCAGAATGTCTATGAAAGAACACGAATTCAAGATTGGTATGCCTACCATCTTTGACAGAGATTGCAGCGCTTCGAAATCTTTCCTCCTATCATGCCATGCATACATGGATATCAATGTGAAGCTATACACAACAGATCAGCAGAACATTATCTACATCTGCTCCTTTATGGAAAAGGGAAACACTTGTTTATGGAAAGAACACTTCCTCGAAGAAGCCCACACCCAATTGCCCCATAACTATGGCAAACTCGAGGACTTCCTTAAAAGTTTCAACAAAGTGTTTGCACCCCTTGACCCAGCCAGATCTGCAATCACCAAACTACGTGACCTGAAACAGGGTAACAAAGACCTGCAGACATATGCAGCTGACTTCATTCTTCTTATGAATCAAGCAGGAATCACCGATGAGTTAACCAAGATTCAGTTCTTCCAGGACAGTCTCAATATGGGTATTCTCACCTGACTGTTCAATACCGGAGATGTCCTCGACACCCTTGATGAAGTAATCAATACTTGTGTCAATATTGACAATTCCTATCACCACCTGCAATCGATTTGAAATTGTCACATGCCACAGAAGAAGTCCCAGAAGTATGGAAGCACCTGTTACCCGTCTTCCTGCAATCCAAACGTGATGGAAGTTGATCGCCTTACTCATGCCGAGAAGGTCGACCTGATAAAGAAGGGCAAATGCTTTAACTGCAAGCAGCCCAGACACTGTGCGAATGGTTGTCCCAAGAAGAAGGAGCATTCTACTCCCATACGCCAGACCAAAACCAAAGCTTCAGGGTCTGGGTCGAAGATTGAAGAAGTTGAAAGTGACGATGATGAAACCATCAGGCAGTTGGCCCAGGATTTTTGATTTGGAGAAACAAATCGACGTATGTCTCTCCATCTGTACTATTACGACTTGTTGTCACAAATTCCTCATACAAATCATTATTCTTTCCTCAATTTTCCTAAAGTGTCTAAAACTAGTGCTAAGACAAACCCTAACCCTACCGAAATCCCTACATCTGCTTCTATAGTCGAACTCCCTGATGAAGAAGAAGAGATCTTCTATGACGCTATCAGATAAGATAAGATAAGATAGTGTCATGTGATCTCAGAACCTTCTAGAATATGATGTCATTATGATGTCATCAACAATGTCACAATATCACATCGTATGATTCTCTTTTCTATTTTCTGATTGGCTAGTAGTTTCAGACTCAGTTTGTATTTCAGTTTCAATATGCCTATATAGTTAGCTAGTTTTGCCATAGTAGTTCTTCAGTTCAAACCTCTTGTATCTACACCTAGTAGCAACCAGACGTCACTGCTCCTCTCTTCTCTTTGTGATAACCTTAATTTGAGTCCTAGTCTCTGCCCCTGCCTTTAGTGGTTAAAAGGGTTGTGACACTTGTACGTGCTGTAGGTGAACGAAAGGAACTTCGTGTTCCCATTACTCTTATCTCACGAACTCCTCGCACCGCCGTCCTTCGAAGAAAGCACTAAATTCAGCAATAAAGCTCAAGAGTTCGCTATGGATGAAAAGGAGAAGAAGAAGAAAAGCTTCGAAGAGCTTGTCCCATCGTATCTCCATGACTTCCGGGACATCTTTATGAAAGAAGGGCTTAATAAGCTCCCACCTGAACAACCTGGTATTGACCATCGAATCAAAACCAAACCCGGGTTTGTCCTACACACATCTAAGGTTTACCCTTTATCCGGAAAGGAGAGAGACACCGTTAAAACCTTCATTGACGAGAATGTTGCCAAAGGGTTCATCTCTGAGTCGAAATCAGCCCAAGCTAGTGGATTTTTCTTCGTGGGAAAGAAGAGCGGAGAATTATGTCCTTGTCAAGACTACCATTACATCAATGACTGGATGATCAAGAATGCATACCCGCTTCCTCTTCCCGTTACCTTGATAGCTTGACTTCACGATGCTCAGTTCTTCACCAAGATGGACATCAGATCCGGATATAACAACATCCACATTCACCCTGATGATCGCTGGAAAGCCGCATTTACCATGGAATTCGGTCTCTATGAGCCCAACGTCATGTTCTTCGGCTTGTGCAACTCCCCCGCCACATTCCAAGCCTACATGAACCGAATGTTCCAGCAAGAAATCAACAAAGGATGGATGGTTATCTATATGGACAACATCTTGATCTTTTCCAAAACCCTTGAAGAGCATCAAAAACATACACATCAAATCCTGGAACAAATACAGCAGGAGCAACTCTTTCTAAAACTGGAGAAATGCACGTTTGATGCTGAAGAAGTTGAATACCTTGGAATGATTATCTGACCAGGAGAAGTTGCCATGGATACCACTAAAACTAAAGGTATTGCCGAATGGCCGATTCCACGGACTGTCAAGGACATCCGTTCTTTTCTCGGTTTTTGTAACTTCTATCAAACCTTCATTTCCCACTACTCCAATATCGCCCGACCACTTATCGATTTGATGAAGAAGAACACCAATTTTGATTGGACGTCCAAATGTCAGGATACGTTTGACATCCTGAAGACGAAGTTTACCCAGCAACCGGTACTTCGGAACCCAGACCCACTCCGGCAATTTGCAGTTGCCACTGATGCATCCCTCATAGCGACGGGGGCAGTTTTACTTCAAACCGACGAGAACAGGGTCTACCACCCCTGTGTTTATCTTTTGCAATCCCTGAACCCTGCTGAATGCAATTATCAAATCTTCGATAGGGAATTGCTTGCCATTATCCATGCCCTTACCGAATGGTGCCACTATCTTGAAGGGAGTCCCCATCCCGTTATTGTTTTTACCGACTGTTACAACTGGGATGGGCTCATTGAATGACGGTTCAAAAGAGAACAGCAGTTGTTTAATGTATCAACACTTTATGTAGAAAAGACTACGACGTTGTCAGACGACTAAGGCAGTTGAGTCTTGGGTGCAAGACAAAACTGGCTAAGTCGAATATAATCATGTTCAGACTGAGGCTTAGGAGTGCTAAGACTTAGAAGACGACTTCACAATGACGACTAGAGTTGAGAGGCTCTAGCGAAGGATGTTCCAGGTAAAACCCAGTAAGATTCAAGTGAGGAATCTACTAGTACAAGGAGGCCTTTAAATACTAAAGTACGTAGGTAGCTTTAGGGCAGGTCTATGAGTCAACAGAACGTAATGGAATATCATAGAATGTATGAGTCAAGTGAATGATGTTGGGATGGAAGTCTGTAGAACGTTACAGAATACGAGAGAGAAAGGTAGAACGTACAGTCAAGTGACTGTGGGAGAAGTAAGGTGGTCACTTGACCATGCAAGAATACAACCGTAAAGGTGAGGTCACCTGACTGTGTAATAATACAGCCAATGTGGTAGTCATGACATAAGCAAGTAAGAGAAAATGAATAGGGGCGTACGACGATTGTAACACCGACCACAAGAACCTGCTGTACTTCAGGACAGCACAGAAACTCACTTGACGCCAGGCACATTGGCAACTCATTCTTTCCACTTTCAACATCGAATTGCACCATGTAGCTGGTACTAAATTGGCTGCTCTGGATGCCCTCTCCCATCAACCTGATCATGATAATGGTGGCCATGATAATGAAGATACCATTCTTCTTCCTCCTTCCGTTTTCATCTGCCTCATTGACATGGATCTACTTGACGTACTGGGCTCTTCTGACCCTCTTGATGATCCACTTTTCAAAATGGCATCAGATGCCCTAGATGGCATATGCCTTCTGCCTATGAAATCTGCCCTCTCTGACTGGAAGATTGACAACAGTATCCTTTACTTCTGCAACCATGCCTACATTCCTCCTGCTCACTGCGCCGCCCTTCTCACCCACCATCATGATCACCCTACTGCAGGGCATCCCAGTCGTTTTAAGACCGAAGAACTTGTCAAGCATGAAGCTTGGTGGCCCTCTATGGGGGCCTATATCTGAAAATACGTCGAGGGTTGCGCCCTTTGTCAGCAAATGAAGGCAGATACTCACCCTGTTCGACCACCTCTTACTCCTATTCCTTCCTCTGCTACTTGCCCCTTTTCCCAGCTGTCAGTTGATCTCATCACCGATCTCCCCATTAGTAATGGCTTTGATAGCGTCATGGTCGTGGTAGACCATGGGCTTATGAAGGGAGTAATTCTCATCCCCTGTTTGAAAACCATCACCTCAGAAGGCATAGCGAAGTTATTTTTGAAGCACGTCTACTGCCATTTCGGTCTCCATGACAAAGTCATTTCGGACCATGGTCCGCAGTTCTTTTCCAGATTCTCAAAAGAACTTGCCAGACTCCTTGACTACCAAATCACACCATCCACTGCATATCACCCGCAGACCGACGGACAGACCGAAAGGCTCAATCAAGAGCTTGAAACGTACCTTCGCATCTATTGCTGAAATAACCCCAATGAATGGGTAGAACACCTTCCAGTCGCTGAATTTGTTCACAATCACCAAAAGCATGACGCCCAAAATGCCTCCCCTTTCTTCCTTATGATGGGATATGAACCACATGCCATCCCTCACCTCATCCCCGATTCCATGGTACTGTCAGCAGAAGACCGAGTATGTTCCCTACAGAAGATAAGAGAAGAAGCAATCGCGTGCCATAACTTGGCAATGCAGAAGATGGCAGAACAATCCCATGGGAAGAAATACACCCCATGGAAAGCCGGCGATAAGGTTTGGTTATCTGCAGAAAACCTCGGACTAAAGCTACCATCTCAGAAACTCGCACCGAAAAGGTACGGACAATTCCCGGTCGAAGAAGTCCTATCCCCCATCACATTCAAACTATGACTACCAAAACAGTGGAAGATTCATCCCGTGTTCCATGCCTCCATTTTATCGTCCTATAGCAAAACTGACGTGCATGGCCTGAATTTCCTTGAACCACCCCCCGATGTCATCAACAAAGAAGAAGAGTATGAAATTGATGTGATCCTTGCACATAAAGGGACCGGGAAATGCCAGCACTATTTAGTATCTTGGAAAGGGTATTCATCAGCTGATAACGAATGGATCCCAGAAGACAATCTCTGCAACTCTGCTCGAATTCTGAAGGCATATAAGACATGACATGCCCTTTGATGTCCCTCATCCATTCCAGAACCACTAGTTTCAACTACCTGATTATGTCTTCTACTTCCTATGCTGCTAACCCCTCTGATTCTGAAGTTACCCTCGTTGATCGTCCCCCATTCATTACACCTGTCCCTCTTACTCAACAATACACTATCGCAGACCTTGAGGACCCCGCTCAAGAAAATTACCACAACATTGTCAATGACATCCAAAACACCTCCCTCATCATCTCCGCTCTCCTTTGTGAAGGGCACGCCATCGAAATTGACAATAAACTCCACAGAACGCATAACCATGTCCCCCAGCTCATCGTCAACCTCATCCGCACCGCCTCCCTCTTGGGAAGACTTGCTGCCGACATTAAAGATCATCACATCCAGCAACGCCTTTACCACATCGAGAGATGCATTCAGCACTATGGTGTACTGTTGCTCCCTGATACTTTTAAGAGCGACGTTGAAGAAGTTATCCACATCATATCCAAGCATCAGGCAGGCGTTGCATGCCCTCCCTCTCCACACCGAATTGAGCGAACGCATACATCGCTTACCACTCTTACTCAACACCTCATCCTCATGTCGATGCCATTACTGGCTTATTATCTAGTATCGAGGAGGCATCCACCTTCATCGTAAAAGACCTTCATCTTTGCGTAGTGGGACACCCAACCACTCAGAAAACACTAGAAAGAATAGCCAATACCTCCCTCCCATTGTACACCGAAAAGATGCACCCAGATTGGGTCCATGATGCCACCCTAGCAGCACAACTTACGTTGCTAAAGATTCATCCCCCCATGGCCATCCCTTCTGACGAAGAACTCACATCCACCACTCACATCCTTCAAGAAACCAATTTTGTTTGCACAGAAGAACACCTGGCAGCACTTTATACTGCATTCACCAACACCCATGAGGAGATAGTTGCTGCCAGGACTGCCTCTGACATGTTCGATGTTCATAAGGATCTCCCTACTGCCACCCTTACTGACCCTGCTGCATTGGGACAAATCCCCATAGAGACTTTTGGTCATACCTCTCCTTCATCGCCCAATGAACTAATCGCCACCGCTGAATCCCAAGTCGCACCATTATCACCACCCCCTTTTCAGGGATCTCTTCTGGATGACTGACCTTCTTGAAACCGAAAACGCCATCATGGCATGGCAACTGGCAAGGGAAGAGCATGATCTGCTAGCCCTAAACCATTTCCTATCCCTTCCCCACTTCATCAGTCTCATTCCAATCATGATGAGAATATGAAGTGCTGATTCTGCCACAAATACAGTCATTGCCAGTCCACCTGTCCACAATACAAGTGCCGCATCTGCGAGAAATCCGAGCCTGGGCACCTCACGCTGTACTGCCCTCAGTTTCACGGAACCCCACCATTCACTCTTACATACAAGGATGATGGGTTCTACAAAGTGCTTTGCATTTGGGAGACGTACCTCGACTCCATCCATTCCACCATCCCATGGGTTGATAAGAAGCAGAGAGAGGAACTTAGATGCAGAGGCGCGGAAGAAGCCATGTATATGATGCGCCACACTGGAAGGGACAATGAAGACGATGATACCTTCAAATTTTCCAATGACCCTATCTACTACCACAATCAAGATGACTAAGTTGGTGACTTTGTCCATAAAACAGGGGTAATGTTACAGTCATTGCGTGCCCCTCTATTTTCTCCTTTGTACTTACATCTCTCTCCTTATACTTACATCATCATTTCCTTGTATATCACTGTCGCCCACAGTCACTTGACCGTATGTTCATACATGACTCATCTCAACTCGGCTCTGTTCATGACTCACTCTGACTCTCTATGACATCATACGTTCAACACGTTGTACTGCAGCTACCTTCCTCCTTTG
>MU172944.1:268960-304718 GCA_016695475.1 Suillus decipiens
GGCCTACTCCTCTATAGTAGTTATACCATTTCATCCATCCATACACCTATCCATCTATCCGTCCATCCGTCCATCTATCTATCTGTCTGTTTACCCATCCATCCATCCATCCATCTGTCTGTCTATCCATCCATCCATCCATCTGTTATCCATCCAACACTCTGCTACTCCTACTTCCGGATCCTTGGACCTTCGGATCCTCGTACCTTTGGATCCTCGTACCTTTGGATCCTTGGACCTTCAGATCCTCATACCTTCGGACCCTTGGTCCTATGGTCCTATGGTCCAGTCCTATTCTATCCTTCATCCTATTGTAACATCCTTCACTGTTCTACTCTAGACTTCGTCCAAGTAGTCTTGTCATCATCCCCTATCATCCAGGAATAGTTCCAGCGCATCCCCGCGCTCATCCGGAAGTCCTTTGGAGCTCTATTGAGCTATCCTGTCCTAGAGTTCATCTGGACTACATCCAGACTTCACCAGAACTTCATCCGAAATTAAGGGGCAATACTCGGGTAAGGGGCACAGTGTATGAGCTGAGGCCAAAGCCCTTTATGATCTGTTAACCCTCCAAGCACGTCTCTAACAGTAATCACTATGATAGATCACAGTGGGATGAAATGTTCGGCAACTACATGGCCTTCTGCATCTCTCGTGTGGAATCGCTCATAAAACTTCATCTGCTCCTTTTTTTGCAGCAAGGTTCCCAGCTCATTGACCATGGTGGTGTTAATGCTGACGTGCTTTGTGGTCATGGCATCCTTCAGACTCTTCCATATTTCGGGTGCAATGGCTATCAGGTCTCACATTTGGATGTTAACATTGGTGTCAAGTATACAATCAACCATGTGCTTGTCAGCATCTTTGTCCTCTAGCAGGTAAGCATACCTATATTGGGGGCCAGAAGAGTTAGCAGTACTGGTTGATGGCTTGGCAGGGGTCAATGATGAGGATGGGGTACTACCTGCAGCAGGGGTTGCTGGTTTCGATACTTTAGCGCCTGGATTTGGCGTTGCTGAGGCTTTGACCTGTGGTGAAACCACTTCCTCTACCACATCTGCAGCTTTGGAAGATGGTCCTGGTCAAGGTCGCTGCAGCACATCTACACTGTTGAAGCGCACATTCTTTTCCTTATCTGCTTTCCTAGTAGTGTAAGCATTAGTATCACCTGTCTCATACTCAGCCTGTGAGATCCTTAGTGAAAGGTCAAGGTCTGCTTTGGCATCACTCCTATGTTTAGCACTTGTTTGCATAAAGGCAGAGGGGTCGACATCAAGGATGGCATTGTGCTCATGCTCTATATGGCAGTACAAGTTGCCTAGTACCATAGCGTTGGCACCTGTGGCAGGAGTTTTGTTAGCATGGTAGTGGTCTACCTTCTGCTGCAGACTGCCCCGTCCTGGAGGAAGGTTGCTTCTGTCTGGCAAAAGCACATACTGGCCTCTTAGTGAAATCTTACCATCCCTATGATACGCTTCCTTTACCTAGCAATCCCTATTTCCATGCTCTTCTGACCAACAGAACACGCAGCGGTATGAAGAATACTCCTTTTTGATAACCATGCCTGGGGTAGTCAGTTGTATTAGAGGCTGCAAAGCGGATTGCTGTCCAGGGCCCCATGACAAACTGGCTTGGCTGGATTTAGGCACTGATGCTGGCGACGTGCTTGGTAGCAAGAATATGGCTGTGTTATATACTTCCTTGATGTCATATGGATTGTCTGGGTGGTGATCAGTTAGCTTAATCTTGAGCCACCGCATAATAGCGGTCTGGGTGGTAGCATGAAATCTGTCAAGGAAAAGACAATCGCACTCAAGATCAGCGAGCTTCTTCTTCATGATCAAATGCCTAGATATCTTGAAGAACTTGTGGTAATACTGGCCTAGCTCCTCTTGTGAGGTCATTGGCACATGGACTTGTTCTGCACAAAGATTTTCGAGGTCAGTACAGGTAAAGCAGTGATCGCCTTCACATCCAGGATACAAGAGTTTTACTGCTGCTATGAACTTCTTCCAATTGGGCAGAGCAGCTTCATTGAGCATTTCCCAAGTCTCTGCCTCCTTGATAGGCATGTATCTGAGTGCTGCCTTTATCCACTGCTCATCAGTTAGCATCGCGTGATCAGCAATGGCATCTACGCCTTCAAGGAATGGTATCAGGTGGCCTGGCATTCTGTCAAACTTAGGTGCTGCATCCGTGCCTTGAAGCGGCATGCAGAATGGGGCAGACATGATTTGTTGTGGGAGTGTAGGCTTCGGTGCGATGGAATGGTTGGCAGTAAGTTAGCGATGCATTTACAAGGTGACAGCGTGGAAGGCTGTTGTGGAGGAATGAGAGACTCCTTATCTGGTGAGGGTTGGCATGATGGCACTGATGGCATTAAAGATGATTCTGTGGAAGGAGTGTCGACAAGAACAAAGGGTACTTGGGATTCTTTGGGCTCAAAGGATCCCGGCAGGACTTTGTCCACTGGCATATCTTCGTGATCGGTTAGTGGGTCGTTACCAGTAAGATGTTGGTGAACAGCGGCTTTGTCAGCGCTAGTGTGTTGACTGGATTCTGCAATTTCTGGTTCTGGTGGTACTTCTGGTTGCGCTTCTGGTGGTGTTTCGAGCAGTGCTGCAAGTTGTGCTAGCTTGGTGTGGCTTCTGAGTATGCAGCCTGGTTGCTCCAGCATTAGTGCTTCTTTGGTCCCCTCACAGTGGGTTCCAATTGAAACAAGGAAATAACAGCTGGCCTATAGATAGACACAACTATTTATCCTACTGAAGGTGCGAGTATGTAGTTTGACCCGAGAGGACTGTGATAGAAGCAATTTCCTTTAGTTAGTTAGTGAGGGAATGCAGTAAGACTAGAAAATAGAGGCAAGAAACTACTCCGAAGGTTGCCGCCGTCAGCAGTACTATGGCAGAATAAGATAATCTGAGAGCAAAAATGCGATGGTAAGGGCACTTATTAGTGATACTGAAACAGCGATAGCAGTAACTACTGAAGACATGCACTAGTCCACAGTAACGATCAAAAATAGTGGCAACAGTAAGAGTCACTGGTAGCAGTCCGAGACTCCATGAACGAAATCAAAGTTCCAAGAATGAGAGCTTAGCTCATAGTATCCAGTGGCAACTTATAGCGGTACTAAGTGCCGATAGGTCGAAAGTTAAGGCAAAAACGAAGATAGAATTGCATGAAACAAAGGATTAATACTACAAGTGACTTCTATGGCTACCACAAACAGAGGAAGTGAAGTATGAAAAATATTTGAGAGGCTTTTTAACATAGTGCATGAGTGACCGGGATGGATAGGTGAGTATAGTAGCAAGTGCATGAGGCAAATAGATGGAATATGTAATAATGCTGCTGGGTACTGCAGCACGAGGCATACATGTAATAGCACTTGCCATGGGATCAGTTTTGACAATTACTAAATAATATGCACCAAATGGAGCTAGATGGACTTAGGATGGACATGGTTGGACAACGCAGTTCAGGTGGTCAGTATAAGTGCCACTTGATGTTCGGTTCCCTTGGCTATGATCTGAGATGTGTGTATAATAGCTAGGACATGAGCCTAGCGGCAATATGGTCACTACACTGGTGATAAACCTGTTAGCCATGATATGGCGAATGATACTACAAGACCTAATGTGGCTGTCATTGGCATCTGGTATTTCTTCTATAAGTGCTAGCCTGGGTGCACATGGCAGCTGCGGGTTCTGCTGCATAGTCTCTATTTATCATGGCAATACTTCAGTTAGCGATGGACATTCGGTAATGGCTTCAGTGATTGCTTCTGTGAATGGAGTTGCTTTGATATCAATACTATACCTTGTCGGTAGACATTTGTGCTCTATCTCGGTGGTGTCTGCTTCTTCGTCGGTAGTAGCACTATGGGTAACAGTAATTGCGCTTTCCAGGGGGATAAGCATTTTGCTATAAGAATCATGTACAGTATTGTCAGTGTCGCATATATCATCAGGTAACAAACTTGGTTTGTTATGTTGGACTGGCAGTAGCGCTATGTTGAGCAGTGGTGCCACTGGTACTGGGACTTCATCTAGGCTTGCCATTGGTATGATCTTGAATGTTAGCAGTGTTGTCGTGATGTTGGTAGGCGTAGTTTGTTCTTCAGTGATGGTAATAGGGGTTATTATGGCGTGATGTGTATCTGTGTCAGAGTACTCAATAGTGTCCTCCTCATAGGACTCCGCCAGCAGAGTGTCTGCTGAGCAAGCTACCACACATTTGAACATTTCATTGCCATGACCTGGATATGTGTATAAAACTGCATTAGCGAATTCTTCATAATCATTACCATTGTATTCCTCTAAACATTCCCATAGTTCAGCTTCATCAGGGTGAGTGTACCATGTGGCCGCTTTGATACATGCTACTTCTGTGATACCTGCCATGTCAGAAAGTTGATCTACTGTAATGAGAAATGTTAGTAAGTCCACTGGGTTACCATCAAAGAACGGCGCTGATGGTGTGCAGCATAATGGCATATAGAACATAGTCATGATTAGGCATTTGGTATGGGTTAATATCTGAAACTGTCAATGCGAAATACACAGCAAGTGGTGTAGCGACCATATTGCCACTAGGCTCATGTCCTAGCTATTCTACACACATCTCAGATCATAGCCAAGGCAACTGAACATCAAGTGGCACTCATACTGACCATCTGAACTGCATCGTCCAACCATGTCCATCCTAAGTCCATCTAGCTCCATTTGGTGCATATTATTTAGTAACTGTCGAAACTGATCCCATGGCAAGTGCTATTACATGTACACCTCATGCCACAGTACCCAGCAGCATTATTACATATTCCATCTATTTGCCTCGCACACTTGCTACTATACTTGCCTATCCATCCCAGTCACTCATGCACTATGTTAAAAAGCCTCTCAAATATTTTTCGTACTTCACTTCCTCTGTTTGTGGTAGCCATAGAAGTCACTTGTAGTATTAATCCTTTGTTTCATGCAATTCTATCTTCGTTTTTGCCTTAACTTTCGACCTGTCAGCACTTAGTACTGCTATAAGTTGCCACTGGATACTATGAGCTAAGCTCTCGTTCTTGGAACTTTGATTTCGTTCATGGAGTCTCGGACTGCTACCAGTGATTCTTGCTGTTGCTGCTGTTTTTTAATCGTTACCGCGGACTAGCACTCGTCTTTGGTAGTTACCGCTATCACTGTTTCAGTATCACTAACAAGCGCCCTTACTGTCTCATTGTCATTCTCAGATTATCTTATTCTGCTGTAGTACTGCTGATGGTGGCAACCTTCAGAGTAGTTTCTTTCCTCTAGTGTCTAGTCTTACTGTGTTCCCTGGCTAACTAACTAAAGGAAATTGCTTCTATCACAGTCCTCTTGGGTTGAACTACATACTCACACCTTCAGTAGGATAAATAGTTGTGTCTATCTATAGGCCAGCTGTTATTTCCTTGTTTCAGCGGTTTTGAGCGAAGACAGAAATATACCAAAGAACCCCTCATGGTGGGCTCCAATTGTAAAGACTACAATCTAGCTAGAGTGATAGTGAACTACCCCCTAGACTAGTATATGTCGAGTGTCTACCTAGCTGCTATACTTGCAAAGCAAGAACGTTTGACCCGAGGGGGATGCTAATTGGATATAGTCCAAGTTGCCTAATATAGCATGATAGGGGCTGATGATAGTGAGAAAGTTGCTGAAGTTGCTGAGATGGTTTCTGAGGGTAGCATGATGTATACTGAAGCTGTGTGCTGTAAAGACTACAATCTAGCTAGGCTGATAGCAAACTACCGCCTAGTCTAGTATATGTTGAAGTCTTGCCTAGCTGCTACACTTGTAGGGCAAGTACATTTGACCTGAGGGATCTGCTGTCTACTGAGGTAAAAGAAAGTGCACACTATATGGGACTCAAAGGTCCAAAGCTCTATGGGCAAATCTGATGGCTATACAGGATGTCCAATGCACGAGAATTTCGGGTCTGCGGGTTGGTAACAACTGAGAGGATAATAAAAGAGTGCCAGTGCTTCAGGTTGTTATAGATGTGATGGGAGGGTCGATATGATGATGAGGATAGTGTTTCGCACAATGATAATGAATGAATGATAATATTGCCTGCCTATGGCTTGTTAGACAGGGACCAAGTATCTGGGGCAATCCCCCTTCTACAGGATGGTATGGAATAGTGTCTACAGGTCCCTTATAACATGCTATGTGAAAGTCCAGATTACTATAGGTGAAACTAGGCAAATTCACTTCGGGTCCGAAATTCTATGTAATAAGCCATGAGGTACTGTGGCTTATGATAATACATGTAATAACGCTGCACAATGCATCAGGAATGGAAATATCAATGACTACGCACCAGTGGGGTGAGCTAGGACTGGACTGGACATGGGGAGGACAAGTTTGAAGGTTTCCAAAGCGCAGGAATCTCGAAAACTGTGGGTCCAAGGGTCCAAAACCTCGGAAATGATGGGGTTTGGTGTAAACTTCATAAAATGACTATTGGCAGGTCACAGAATGTTTGACTGCCATAACGTACTTACTGGTTATGGTCTTGGTCTGTGTGCACATATTGGCCTATTTAAGCACAGTGTATTGCTTGTAGATTCCTTACTTTAATCTTACTGGGTTTTACCTGGAATCTCCTTCACTAGAGCCTTGCAACTCTAGTTGCCTGAATCGTCTTTCTAAGTCTTAGCACACCTAAGTCTTAGTCGTTGAAACGATCTTTGTATTCGACTCAGCCAGTCTAGTCCTCTCTTTGGACTCATCTGTCTTCATTGTTTACTGAACCTTTCCTCTTCTGCTTAGGTATAGATAACGAACGACTGTCACTCTCTTCTGAGTAGTTGTGTCGTGACCAACCACAGTCATAACAGAATACATCTCTCCACATGATAGAGGTGCTGCTTGATATGATGATCTTTAACATTGGCAGCAATTCTTCCCAGGAGGGTGGCAGTTCTGATGATGTTGATGACAAGCTGGGGAATGTGGTTGTGTTGTCATTGCAGGAGGTTGTCAATTTCAATGGCATGTCCTTCGCAAAGGAGAGCAGACAGGATTAGGGAAGTGTTCTGGATATTGGTGACAAGGTTGTGGTAGTTCTCTTGTGTGGGGTCTTCTAGATCAATGAGGGTGGCTTGAGAGGATAGTGGGACAGGCGTGATATAAGCAGTAGGCATTTGTTGTGGTGGAGGAGTGTCTGTGAATTGTTGTAGGGCAGAAAGTGAATGAGGATGATTAAAGGGCATGTCGCTTCTTATAAGCCATTAGAATTTGAGCAAAGTTTCGGAGATTCTGTTTGGGGAGCCACTCATTATCTGCTGATGAATACCCTTTCCAGGACACAAGGTAATGGTGTCATTTGCCAGTTCCTTTATGCGATAGAATTGTCTCTACTTCATACTCTTCTTCTTCGATGATGTCTGGGGGAGGTTCAAGGAAGTTTGGTCTGTGTACATCTGTTTTGCTATAGGTCGATAAAACGGAAGCGTGGAACACGGGGTGTGTCACCATGTGCTGTGAGATATGTGAGTCATGCTGTCTCATTGTCATGTGATGGCTCAATTGCATTGGCATGCTCTATGTCTGGATTTGCCTTGCATGTGTGTTTTCTCTTTTTTTCAATTTGCTGTCTCTCATTCTCTTGTTTCTTCCATGACAGCCAAGTAACACATTCACTGCGATGGAGTTGGGGTGTTGGATTGGGTTGAGGTATGGATATTTGTTGTGTTTGGATCTTGCTGCTTGGATTGACTGGGATGTTGTTAGTGGATTCTTCCCCTGTCACCCCCTTGCTAAGAGTGGGACCTGGATTGTCTGAGCAGCAAAAAATTCTCTCATACACAATCACATTGTGTGAGGCTACAAAACAATGTTTGCTTGGTATCCATACCTTGTATGCCTTTGAGCCTGGTTCAAAGCCACACAGGATGCCATCAATGGAGTGTGCATCCAACTTCTTTTGCAGTTCAGGGGGAACATGGACATGGCAGCATGACCCGAAAATGTGGAGGGTCAAGATATCAGGTATTTCTCCATAGAATGCTTTGTTTGGAGTCTTCCTTATCAACACTTTGGTAGGGCTTCGATTTTGGGTGTACAAGGCATACTTATGGGCTTCAGGCCAGAATGCATTGGACATTTCAAGATCTTTCAACATGGCCAGGGCATTCTTGTTCATTGTCCTGTTGAAATGATCTGCAACACCATTTTGCTGTGGTGTGTGTGGTGCTGAAAGTTCTTGTGAGATACTCTTGGACTTTAGGTATGTCTTCATCTGCCCATTGATGAATTCACCTCCATTGTCTGATCAAAGTATTTTGACCTTACACTCAGTAAGTGTCTCTAGGTAGATAATGATGGCCTTGATTTCCTCACTCGTATCTGACTTCTGTGCCAGGAATCTTTTCCACCCTTTTTGACTATGATCATCGACCATCACAAAGGCATAGAAGTATCCATTGATCAACTTGTCAAATGGTCCCTGGAGGTCTGTGTGGAGACATTTGAGGATTTTCTCAGCATGTTTGGCTGTTGCTGGGAATGGGGCTTGTGGGTGTTTCCCTTTTGTGCATCCAGTGCAGGGGCTGATGTGCCAGTCAAACTTGCTATAGGCTTGTATGACCCCATTATCATATAGGTATCAAGCCCAAAGCATGTTCCTATCATTAACCATACCCCTCAGCCTCTCCATCCCTTACTGAGCCCATTTCCCATGCATTACCCCTATCTCCGGCTCCATTCCAAGCTCCAGCAGCCTCATTGCAGCTTAGTGGCCACCCTATGGCAACTTTCCCACGCTGCATGCAGCTCCTGCGACTTACCGAGACCCATTAGGCAACCTAAAGGCTCAAGAATTCTGTTCTGTCCTATGTCCACCTAGCCATGCCAGTATGTAAATTTCCTTGCCTTATGTTTTGTAACATGTAGTACATCCTTATTACATGTCTACTGCATGGTTTTCCTATCCCTTCTGTCTCCGTAGCTATTACTTAGGTATATAATTTCTTACCTACCGAGACTTGTACTTTACTACCCTTCTACTGTATACTCAGTAGGAGAAGTCACTATTACCTTTTGGTATAGTTTTCAATCATTATACTAAATACAATCCTTATCAAAAATCACAATAAATACTTATCTCACTGCATGCAATACCTTCACTATACTGCTATACTGCTTTACTGCTGCTTAGTAATATTTTCCCATGCCATGCTGTGACAGTCAAACATTCTGTGACCTGTCAGTAGCCTTTTTATGAAGTATGACCAAACCCCATCATTTCTGAGGCTTCAGACACGCAGTTTCCGAGATTCCTGTGCTTTGGATACCTTTGCACTTGTCCTCCCCATATCCAGTCCAGCCCTAGCTAACCCCACTGGTGAGTTGTCAATTATTTTGCACATTCTTATGCCTCGTGCACCATTATTACATGTATTATCATAAGCCACAGTACCTCATGGCTTATTACATAGAATTTCGGACCCGAAGTGAATTTGCCTAGTTTCACCTATAGTAATCTGGACTTTCACATAGCATGTTATAAGGGACCTGTAGACACTATTCCATACCATCCTGTAGAAGGGGGATTGCCCCAGATACTTGGTCCCTGTCTAACAAGCCATAGGCAGGCAATATTATCATTCATTCATTATCATTGTGCGAAACACTATCCTCATCATCATATCGACCCTCCCATCACATCTATAACAACCCGAAGCACTGGCACTCTTTTATTATCCTCTCAGTTGTTACCAACCCGCAGACCCGAAATTCTCGTGCATTGGACATCCTGTATAGCCATCAGATTTGCCCATAGAGCTTTGGACCTTTGAGTCCCATATAGTGTGCACTTTCTTTTACCTCAGTAGACAGCAGATCCCTCAGGTCAAATGTACTTGCCCTACAAGTGTAGCAGCTAGGCAAGACTTCAACATATACTAGACTAGGCGGTAGTTTGCTATTAGCCTAGCTAGATTGTAGTCTTTACAACATAGTGAGACAAATGCAGAAGGCATGAGTGTAAGATGATATAACAAAGCAAAGGAGGTAAAGCATGACATGGCAAATCCACGTAGATACAATGACCAGCTCATAGACTGTATTGTGAGACAAGCAGTCCATGGTCGTACAGGTTATGTAATCAGAGAGAAGGAAAATGTATAGGGGCACATACAATTGTAACATATTCAGAATTACAGCATGTTGCTGCTGCCTGATACTTTTAAAAGCCATGTTGAAGAAGTTATTCATATCATTTCCGAATGTCGAGCAGGCATTGCTTGTCTGCCATCTCTGCACCAAATTAACCTGATGCATACACCTCTTACCACCTCCTATTCAAACCCTTATCCTCATGTCGATGCCATTGTTGGCCTACTATCCTGTGTTGAGGAAGCCATGACCTTCCTTGTAAAAGATCTCCACCTCCACGTCACTGATAACCCCCAAGCACAAGCTGTATTAGAAAGGCTTGCCACTGACACCTTGCCATCATATGCCGAGAAAACTCACTCTGAGTGGGTGAAAGATGCCACCTTAGCTGCACAGCTGGGAATGCTGCAGATCCACCCCCCGATGGTCATCCCTGACCAAGATAAACTCACCTCTACCATCACCACCATTGCTGAAACAAACTCCATTATCACAGAGGAACACCCCACAGAACTTTACACTGCCTTCACTGAAGCACATGAAGATATCATTGCAGCTAGGGTAGTTACCGACATTCTTGGAGTACACACAGCCATAGATCCTGCTGCCCTCATCAACCTGTCTGCTACTGGACAAGCGTCTGTCAAAACACTTGGTCCCACCTCCTCCTCTTCTGTGGAAGAATTACTCACTGCCGTGGAAGGGGATTCCCCCACATCACCCCCTCCCTTTCAGGGATCCCGTCCTGATGACCGACCTTCTAGAACCAGAAAGCACCATCATGGTGTAGCTTCAGGCAAAGCAAGAGCATGCTTTGCTAGCCCTCAATGAATTCCTATCCCTTCCTCTCTACATCAATCTGTCTCTAATCATGACGAGAACATGAAGTGCCATTTCTGTCATGACTACAGCCATCGCCAGGCCACATGCCCACACTACAAGTGCAGAATTTGCGAAAACTTCCAACCTGGTCATCTTATGCTATACTGCCCTCAGTTTCACCGCAGCCCACCATTCAGCCTTACATACTATGATGAAGGCTTCTACAATGCCCTTCATAACTGAGAGCACTACCTTGACACCATCTAAACTTCCATCCCCACAGTTGATAAAAAGATGCACAACAACATCAGGGCTTGGGGTGCAGAAGAGGCTGTGTATATGTTAAGGAGAACCGGCAGTGATGACAAAGACGATCTGGCTGCCTTTGATTACTCGGACAATCCTATCTACTATGCCAATCAGTCTGACTAAAGTTGGTGACTTTAGGTGATAAAATGGGGGTAATGTTACAATCTTGTATGCCCCTATTCATTTTCCTTCCTTCTACACTATGTCTTCACTTATTTCATCGCTTACCTTGTATATCATTATGTTCAACACATCTGTACTATAGATGCCTTCCTTTTCTGGATATGCACTTACTTTCTCACATTCTGTTTCTCATGCCTCTTTAGGCAGTCTTGGTCTGTGCATGCATAGCTACCTTATTTAAGCACAGTGTACTTGTCTCTTATTCCCTACTTTAATCTTACTGGGTTTTACCTGGAGCTTCCTTCACTAGAGCCTCTCAACTCTAGTCATCTTGATCATGTCTAAGCTTAGCACACCTAAGTCTTAGTCTGAAGCAGACCTTTGCTCCAACTCAGCTAGTTCTGTGTTGCTGCCACATTGCAGACTACCTTTGTCATAGCTGAACATATCCAACTCAGCCAGTCTAGTCCTTTTGGTACTCGACTGCCTTTATTGCTTACCTGAACCTATACTTGATGTAGCTAAGTCTCGTATAGCTGAACTCTTGCTTGTGTGCAACAGTGATACTCAAACGACTGTATACTCTCTTTTGAGTAGTTGTGCCATGACCTACCCCAGTTGTAACAGTCGCCCTCAATACTATCATCACCCTGCCTGTCACTATTGACACTATCATCACTATACTCAATCGCTTTCACCGCTACCATCGCTAAGCATTGGTATCATCATTATCATGCCATCGCTCATTGCTGTCCCTCGGCATATAGCATTATCATAGTCATCAGCACACGCTATCACACCACTCATCATTAGCACTACTCCCAGTGTTACGACTGGGATGGACTCATTGGCAACTGCTCAGAAGAGAGCAGTGATCAACAATAGTATCAGCGTCAAAGTACAAAAGAGTACTATGCTTCAGACAATGAAGGCAGACTAGTACTAGAGAGGACTAGACTGGCTGAGTAGAATATAATCGCATTTGGCGAAGACTTAGGAGTGCTAAGACTTCAAAAGATGACTTCAATGACGACTAGAGTTGAGAGGCTCTAGCGAAGGATGTTCCAGGTAAAACCCAGTAAGATTCAGGTGAAGAATCTACAAGTACAGGAAGGCCTTTAAATACTAAAGTACGTAGGGACTTTAGGGCAGGTCTAAGGTAGATGCAAACAGTAAGTAACCGTGTATGGTATACAACATGAGTCAGATACGTGAGTCAACTGAATGTCATGGAACAAGATGGAACAAAGTATAAATGTATGATCAAGTGATCGTGAGAGAAAGGTCGAGGTCATATGACTGTATACAAGTACAACCGATAAGGTAATAGTGACATAAGCAAGAAAGAAAGAATAGGGGCATACAATGATTGTAACACTCAGTACCATCGGTATCATTGGCATCACTGGTATCCATCACACCCAGCACACTTAGCATCGGTGTAAAGACTACAATCTAGCTAGGCTGATAGCGGACTACCACCTAAGCTAGTATATGTCAAGAGCTTGCCTAGCTGCTATACTTGCTGTGCAAGAACATTCAACCTGAGGGGGATGCTAGTTGGATATAGTCTGAGTTGCCTAATATAGCATGATAGGGGCCAATGATAGTGAGAAAGTTGCCGAAGTTGCTGAGATGGTTTCCGAGGGTAGCGTGATGTATGCCAAAGCTGCGTGTGGCATGGGAAAATATTACTAAGCAGCAGTGAAGCGGTATAGCAGTTTAGCAAAGGTATTGCATGCAGTGAGATAAGGATTTATTGTGATTTTTGATAAGGATTGTATTTAGTATAATGATTGAAAACTACACCGAAAGGTAATAGTGACTTCTCCTACTGAGTATACAGTAGAAGGGTAGTGAAGTATTACTTTCGGTAGGTAGGAATTTATATACCTAAGTAATAGCAACGGAGACGGAAGGGATAGGAAACCATGTAGTAGACATGTAATAAGGGTGTACTACATGTTACAAAACATAAGGCAAGGAATTTTACATACTGGCACGGCTAGATGGACATAGGATGGAACAGAATTTTTGAGCCTTTAGGGTTGCCTAATGGGTCTCGGCAAGTTGCTGGAGCTGTGCATGGTGTGGGAAAGTTGCCATAGGGTGGCTGCTAAGCTGCAGTGAGGCTGCTGGAGCTCAGAATGGAGCTGGAGATAGGGGTAACACAGGTAAAATGAGCTTGGTAAGGGACAGAGAGGCTGAGGAGTATGGATAATGATAAGAAAATACTTCAGGCTTGATACCTATATGAAATAGGGTCATACAAGCCTATAGTGAGTTTGACTGGCACATCGGCATCCATGGCATTTGCAGCGCTATCAATGGCATCACTACTGCTACCTTCATCAACTTCATATAGCAGTACCACACGTCTTACATTAGTGTTTGATGAAGTATATCCACCAGGAACCCCTCAGGTCGAACATTCTTGCTCTGCAAGTATAGCAGCTAGGCAGACATTCGACATATACTAGCTAGATTGTAGTCTTTACACCAGCTTGCATGGGAACAGTGAAGGCCTTCTTCAGGCACTCAGTTTGATGGTGGTGTTTGGTGTTCTTCCATCCTTGTTCTTATCTTTCGTCTTCTTCTTCTGGGGGGGTCACATCTCTGAATGTAGTCTCCAATCTCCTCATGCATGCAATATACATTAGCATGGCTCTCATTCCCTTCTTTTCATTCAGGAGGTATTTGATGTTGCATTGATGGGGTCCAACTTCCACTTGTAGTGCTCCTCAAATTCCTGCATATGCTGGGCAGACCAGTAAGAAGTGGTGTACTGATTCATCATGGACTTCACATTTTGGGCATCGTGCAGTGGGTGATTTTCTGATGCATTTGAGGTACTTGTTGAGTGCAATATGACCTGTGCGGAGCTGGACTAGTAGGGAGCAGTGGTGTCTCAGGAGTTTCACTGTCTTTCCTTTGTATTTCTTCAATGGTGCAGATGGGTCTATGGAGTTGAACAGAGTGTATCATGGGGATTTCTTTATGATGGCTGTGGCTTCCAGCCTTATCTTGGTGTAGAAATATTGCTTGAGCACTGACTTGCTGTAGGGAAGCATGTGGATTTCATTTTTCTTCACAGTGAGTGATTTGGGGAGTTCTCTGGGTCCTGACATCTCTCCTTGTGCTGCTCTCTTTGCATGCTCATCTGCTTCCTCATTCCCCTTGATTCCAACATGTCCTGGGGACCATCTTATAGTGAGTTTGTGGTTGTTGTTGTCTGGGATTAAGTGTCTGAGGTTGTCATGGAAGGTGTCCATTAGGTAGTGTCCTGGTTTTGATCTGAAGGCTTCTGTTGCCCTAATTGCTGCCTGGTTGTTGACCCCCAGGGACATTGTTCCCCCCATTTACCTCCTCCCTCTTTTAGCAGCTGCACCACTAAGATTATCCCTACCAGCTTAGCTTCATATACCATGTGTACATGGTTGCTCCCCAGGTAGAATTTTTTGCTTCCAACCACTTCTTCTCCTCTCATCAACACTGTAGCTCCTCCTATGCCTCTGTCCACCATCAAGCCATCAGAGTAGGCTTGAAGGTCTTCATTGGCTAGATTGTCCTCCACTTGCACTGCCTTGCTCTCTTCTGCTATGTGCATGGTTACATCCAGCTCCCATTTTTGGTAGTGTCTTACTGGGTTGATCTTCTCCAGCTTCAATGGGTCTATCTAAAATTCATTCATCAGCCTGTGCAAAGGGGAGGGGTGTCATTTTTTGCCCTTGAAAGCTCTGCTTTCACAGTCATTGTACGCTAACTTGATTCCCTTATTCAGGGGGTGCTGTTCTGGTAGGGATGCCATCCTCAATGTTGCTCTGTAGCATGCCTTGTGAAGAATCTGTTGGAAAGGTAAAATGTTAGCATGCACATCTAACATATCTGTAGCTGTGGATCTTAGCCCTCCTGTGATCGACAGAGTCACCATCCTCTGTACTCTTACCATTTGGGAGGTGAAGCCTCAGGCGCCTCATCCTCCCCCTCTCTTGTTTCTTCCTTTCACTACCAGTCCGGTGCACCATATGTCCGCAGTGTAGAGCATCTTTGGGATGATGACACCCTCAAAGAGCCTCTTCATTAACCTGCCATGTATGCCTCTTGTTGTCCTTACCATCCTCATGCATGCCATTGTGTACTTTGTACCCTTGGCTAGGGCATGGACTGCTTGTTCTCTGAAGTTGAGGTCTTTGTCTATGATGATGCCTAGGAACTTGTGCGACCTTGATGGTTGGATGGTATGGTTGCATATGGTTATAGGTTGTTGAGGGGCCGGGATGGTCTTGTTGGGGCTTTTGGTGCTTGGTATGCACTTTCTAGATAGGCAGATCAGTGCTGTCTTTTCTAGCTCGAACTCCACATGGTACTCCTCACTCCAGCTCAGGGTGCCTCCATCTTTTTCCATCATATTCTTCAACTTCATGTTAGATTCTTTATATGTTCGACCTCTTGCAACCAGTGCCATGTTGTCTATGAAGCCTAAGCTTAGTTTGTGTCATATTCCATACATCCGATCTCAGATCTGATCTGATCTGATCCTGCTTCTATCCAGACCAGAGATCCGATCCAGATCAAACATCCAAGAGCCAGCTTCTTGTGTTCTAAGTTCACTGTGCATACTTGCTTCTATCCCCTTTCAGTGATCTACCTGTACTGGTGTCCTGGCTGTGTATATTCCTGTCCTGCTTACTGATCCATTACCTGTGCTTCATATCTGACTCACATTTGCTGATCCGCTGCACATTTACTAATAGACTTCCATTATACTTTGTGCATAGCTCTCCAGTTCCAGACTCACTGATTATCTGTACTATCTGCCTACAGTATATAAACTACATGTACAACTCTAGAGAACCTTAGTTCAAATATCATCTTAGATTCTGCTCATTCTGCTCATCCAAAACTGATCCTCTTCCAGCTCTAAGTATCTTCTGAGACTTAGGATTGATTCCTATAGTCTACATTTCTGACTCTACCTCTGGTAGTCTATATCCATTAGTTTCTAGTATGGACCTCATCCGCTACTAGCCTTATACCTTGAATCCATCTGTGCACTCTGGATACCCTCTGGACATACTCTTTCCATCCATACGTTTCAGATATACTTTGGACGTGCCATATCCGATACCTTCAGACCTTCAGATCTGCTACACAAGCACTTCCAGATCCTCGGACACAGATTGCTCCTCTAAAATGAAGGGTAGTACTCGGGAAAGGGGCACAGTGTACAAACTGAGGCCAAAGCCCTTCGGATCTCTCACCTATTGAGTACAGTCTTAACAGTTTGCCACTTCATGGGTTTGGGTCAGCAATGGTTAGTACTCCTGAGTTGTAGACTATGAAGCCGAAAGGTGATAGTGGGCAGCCTTGGTCAAGGCTGTCTGGGACATTGAACAAATTTGACTGATAGTTGTCGAAGAATAGATAGGTCATCCTGTTGTCTAGCCTGCATTTGTACCAATCAACATATTGCTTAGGGATACCTGCTTTCCAGAGGTTGTGGAGCAGCTTGTTGGATGTTATGCTAGGGAAGGCTGCCTTTATGTTAAGGAACAGGAGGGAGACATGATTGTTCTTTGATGCCCATGAGTTGGTGATGAACTTTGTGAGGAGATGAAGCAAATCCACTGTTGACCTTCCTGGGCATTTACCAAAGTGCATGGATGGTAGGAGGTTGTGTTCTTCTGCTATGTAGGTTAGGTCATCTGTGACACAGGAGGAGAGAATCTTAGTGTAAGGACCGTATGTCCTCTACGCCCCGACCACAGCTTCAGATCAAACCTTAACGCTCAAGCCTTTCGACGCGTTCGAGACCGTCCACGTGACCTAAATGATGCGATTAGTGTCACACATCGCGTCCGAAAGTCACGCGGATACAGTCCTTTCCTCTTTCATTACCTTACTACCGTCGTCTATCCATATGGTCCCAGTTCCTGCTTTTTACAACAAACTCGTTATCTCTGTCCTTCGCCATCGTTACTGACACACCATTCTCAATTCACCGCTGTCAACTACGCTATTCGACCCTCGCTATTCTGTCAACACTACTCATTCAATCTTCGTACCCTCTTTATTTTCCGTTCTTATCTATCCAAGTACGACGCCACCTTTTTCTACCCTTCGTCCTCACATAATCGCTCGGCTCATCCATCACCGAGGACCCTCATTGTTTTCAGTATAAGTAGCTCATGTACACTCTCATATCTACAGCGAATCCTACAGTGAGATCCCCGCTCCAAGTCAGACCGAAAGCCTCTTGAAAAAGTCCTCTTCTCTAGTCCTAGTACCTCCTGCTTTCGTGTTACCGGTTAACACGCCTCGTTTATATCTCTTTTTGTTCACAATTCCCTGCCGAACTCACCACCAGCCTTACATTAGCCATGGTGTCCAGCAGCATTATCGGTCTATATGCTTTTAGAACACTATAATCTGGTCTGCCGGGTTTGTACAGCACTATTGTTGAGGAGCATTTCCATTCATTGGGTAGACTTCCAGAGTGAAGGTCACCCTGAAGATTGGCGCCATGAAAGGTATGAGTAGGTCAGTGCATTTCATAAAAACAATGTTGCTTACCCCATTGAGACCTGGAGCTTTGTGTGGGGAGAGTTTTGCAATTGCTCTGTGTACCTGTTGGTCTGTTATCAGCTTGAATTCGCATACTGAGGGGTCATAGGCAAAGTCTGGATCTACATGGTTGTTTTCTTGGGCTGGTCTAAAGAAAACATTGTAGAGTATTTTGCTTTTGTGTGCATTGTCTTGCATGGCTCCATTGCCATTGGCTGCTCTCAGGTCTTGTAGTGTCTTGATTCTTGTGTGGATTTAGTCAGAGGGATCACTTGCTATGTACCTGTGAAAAGACCAGGTACCAGTAAGTGTCAATGTCTCCAGCCACTCTTTCCAGTGATCTTCCTTAGTGCATTTGATGCTTTCTGTGAACTTGTTGTATGCAACTCTGTACGCCTCATGGATCAGGTCATTCCTTCTGGCTTGCCCCTTCTTTGCTATCATTCCTAGCTTGTAAGTTGCTTTCCTTTCAGTGTCCAGGTCCTTCAACCACCATCTCTTCATGTATAGAGATGGTTTGGACTACAGTACACAGGCTTCAACTGTTTCTGTTATGCTTGTTGACAGTACTTTGAAGGCTTCATCAAACTGCTCATGCATGGCAATTTCAGTTGCTGGTGGGATGGAGGATAGCTTGTCTGTGAGGCAGTCTCAAAATACTTCCTAGTTGGTGTTATGATAATTGTGTTTGGGTGTTGATGTGATTCATTCTGGCTTGAGGTTGATTGTGCTAATGATTGGGAAGTGGTCAGTTACCACCAGTTGGAGTTGTTGTTCAACACTGCACTGAGTGAACAACCATTCGAGCTTGGCTGAGGCAAATACATTGTCTGGTCTTGTCAGGTTCTTTGTGTTGGAGGCTTCTAGGGTGGCGATGTTCAGGGGAAGGACCTAAATTAGGTTATATAGGGCTAGTAAGTTGATCAGTGCTCCCACAGCATCTAAGTTCACTGTGGTGAACAGATGTGCATTATGTGTCATTTCCCACATGGGGTGGTGGTGGTTGAAGTCATCTAGCCAAATAATATGTTCATTATGTGCAGGGTTGTCACCTTGAGCAGCCTGTTGTACACCTTGTCTGCAGGCATTATATTCTGACATCATATGTCTCTCCAAGAATTGGATCATGTTGTTACTGTCGCAGGGGTTGTAGACATTGTAGATATGCACCTTTCCAAAGTCTCCTGTCAGTTCCATTGCCATAACATTTGGTGATTTCAGTGGGACAATGTGCCAGTTGTTCTTTGATAACCTTTTGTTGATGAGCATTATCGTTTGTGAATGGCCAGGGGTTGCATGATGGTCAGTCAGGTAGATTACATCCCAAAATTGTCTTAGGTTGGAGGCATTGGCTAAGTTGACAGGATTGAGGAAGGGTTCTTGAATACAGGTGATGTCATAGGTTTCAGGGTCTAAGTTCCTTAACATGTGTTCCCACATATGGTTCGATTTTCAGAGGTTTTGTTGCCAAATTCATAAGTCATTGTGTGCTGGGGGTGCATTGTTAGTTGTGTCAGACATTAGATACCTGCGTGGTCTTGGTCCCATCCTGATGTTCTGTACTGTTCATATGGGGAGCCATAGGGGGAGTTTGTCCAACTTTGATCTTCTTTGTTGTTGATCCTATCCTGGTTGTGCTGTGGCTGTTGCCCTTGGTGAGATTCTTGCATTTGCCACATTTTGGAGATGTGGTTCTGCCCCATTTGTAGGTGGTTGGGGTTCCTGGCTGGGGGTTCATGGCATCTCCTGTTGTCAGTGTACCTATCCACTGTCCTGTCCCTTGGAGGAGGGTACCATTGCTGGGTCTGCTGTGGTTGTGCTTGATTGTTGTTTGCTCTTGCTGATCTGTTCCCATCTGACTTCAAGTTTGGGATTGTCTCCCAGGTAAGTGGATTCATTGTTATGTAGAAATGGTACTTAGTGTCTTCATTCCAGTCTTTGTAGGCTTCCTGTTTCTCCTTGAAGGTGGGGCATTCACAGCTCTATGCTACATGTCCTTTAACATCACAGTTCTTGCAGTGGAAAGAGTTCTGGTCTGTGATAGTGCATGAGGAAGTCCTATGCACTTTGCCACATGTGCCACACATCTTGAGCTCTTGGGGGCAAGCTGCAGCAATGTGGTTTCCATCTAGTGAGTGGCATTTCAGGCATCTGATTGGTTCTGGGATTAGCTTTCTTCCATATACTTTCTTACCTTCGACTGTTAGGCCAAATTTGATCACTTGGTTTGCTCCTTCCTTCATGCTAAAGGTGAAAATGGTATGAGACATACATTGGTTTGGGTGATGTCGTGCTTCCAGTTTGATGTAGCAGGTTCTGTTTATTGATCTTGGTTGCAGGCCTGCTTTCTTCTCGATGTCTGCAGTTGCTGCTGAATTGCTGGGTGTGAAAGACAACAGGACATTTTCAATTAGTATGTGGAAGGAGCATTCCTTGATTACAATTTCAGGTCTGAAGTGGTTAAGGAATTGACTCCAGTTTGCCGGTGTGTTGAACCATGCTGCAGCCTTAGGCGAGTTGAGTTCGTACAGGATTCCTCTGTGTGGTAGTCAGCACGCTGAAATGAATGCTGGCTCCTTCGGGATCTCAATGCTTTCCTGTTCTTTGATGGTCTTGCTTGTGGAGAGTAGCAGTTTTTCAGCTGTTGTCTTGCAGCTGGGTCTTGTGATGGTGCTTAGCGTAGTTTGGTTGGTCGGGGTTGATGTTGGCAGCATAATGGTTCTTCTGCGCTGGCGGCTTGGAGGTTTGCTTTGAGGTTTTGATGACGTTGTCGGGGTAAGATTTTCCGGGGTCCTTGTCGGGGTGCCACTTGGTACGGGTCCAAGAAGCGATGTCCCTGTACTGTAAAATATCTACTTATATATGTCTGCCAACGGTAAAACTATGCTGCCGACGCCCGGCAATATCAAGTGTCGAGCTCGTACCTCGACCCCTGATATTCCAATAGCTTCGTAGTTGTGAACATCCCTTCCGTTATGGCATTACTGATTAATCTAGCTTGACCATCGACTTTTACTACACCTTGTTACTGCCGCTCACTTAGTGGACATCGGAAGCAGATAGGCTATAAGAAAATGAAGAACGCTTCTTTCCTCTACAAGGTCAAACGTGTTACATGATAATGTAATGATTGGTGGCAGAATTATGCTGATGTGTGCGATTGTGTACTATATATGGCCTCCTACTTTCTTCACCGGTTCACTGATGACAAGGACTGATACACCAATTCTACAGCTACTAGTACTGGTGGCTGACTATATAGCTCCGTGTATTTTTCCTGATGGCAGCAGTTCCTGGCAGATCACGGAGCATGGTCTAATGCTGACGTGTGCAACGGTCATTGGTAGTGCTGGATTTTAAGACATGGGTACATATATAATTTTTGGATAGACGCTTCGTCGACGTGCAAGTTCCACAGACAGGCGAAGTTCATCATCTGCCTTGCATTATTTTCTCATTTAGTCCAGCACGATCCTGTTGGACTGTCAACCGCAAACAGTGTCCACTGCGACCTGCATATGCCACAACGTACAATGGCTCGCAGGCCTCACGCTCCGACACGCCGTACTCGACCTTCGCACCGATGTGTTAGCACAGGGACAATTGTACACAGCGCTCTCCAGAGTGCAGAACCGTCCTGACATTCAGGCTTTTTTCAGGAACGAATGAGAAAAGAAGGACGGACAACCCAGTATACACTCCATTACTATTGTGATAAACCATAACAGGATACAACGGAACCGTGCAGATTGCTTGTATTACTGCAATCTTGTCATATAGAAGGCCAACCATGGAATAAGATCTCCATAGCCTATTTGAGAAGAGTCAGTACAACTCTGCATGCTGCTTTGTATCTGAAAAACGACCCTTTGTATACTTGGGCGATTTCATATTAGTTGGTGGTGGCATCAGTGAACTGGGTTATGGCGAAACCGACGCAGGAGTTGGAGCCATCAAAGATAGTGTAGAAGCGCTGGATAAATGTGTAGCCAAGAATAAAGTCCAACCCTTGGCCAGAGCGCCTGCCAATGTTGATCACGATGAGATATATGGCATTGGGATCACCAAAGCCATCCAGCTTGGAGTTGAGAAAACGAGGCCAGATTTGGGCATTAGGTGTGAGACTGAGGGTTTTCTGTGCAAAATGGTGAACAAAGGGTATGAGGGCTGACAGAATTGACGTACGCCGCCAATATGGAAGTCCAAGTTCCGTAGGGCATTGTATTGGTCAAGGGAAATACGGAGGAGCTCAGTCGCCTGATCGAGAATAGCACCAGTTACAGCCTGGTACCTCTCAAAGGCATCTACCGAACGCTGATTATACAATCATGACACACTGCACTCTCAATACACACCGGAGGAAAGCTCAAGAAAGGTGGCGCCACTATCGACGATACCAGCAGTGTGGAACATGATCGTCGTGGGACCGTAGGTGATGCTCTGATCGATCCCCCAATAGTCCGATGAGGGGTCGATGGCAGTGATAGGACTGAAACAAAACAATTACTATCAGTCTTCAATCTGGATTGATCTAGGAGCCGAGGTAGCTTACGTGCATGCAATGTTACCAGTGAACTTAGTATAGTCAGGTCCACCAAAGGTGAGCTCTCCGAACTGGCTGTCTGGATTCGTAGTGACAGGCTGGAAAAAGATACCAACAACGTGCTGACCAATCTTGCCTTGGTTATACAGGTAGTCAGTAAAAGTCGGGAATATGTGTGTCCGATGATATGTTAGGGTGCCCTCTGTCAATTCTGAAGGCCCGATGCCAAGCATACCCTCTGCACCTTGATTGAAGCCCGTCCATTCCGAAGCAACACCGAGTGGGAACTCGGTGACGGTGAGCCCATCGCCGAGAGTGACAGTATCAAGGAAGATAGTTCCTATTAGCAGATAATCGTAGGTATTCAAAATTTCAACTTATAACATTGTTGTATGTCATACCAGAGAACGAGGAAACAGGTTTATCATCGTTAGAACCATAGCTTACCGCTACACGCTGTCTAGTGTTGAAGCTGGTGTCGGTTGGCACGTATCGGGTGGAGGCGCCAACCCATGTGACCGAGCTACCGGTGTCGACAATCAATTCGTCTTTAAAAATACATTAGCAGCCACATGTTTTCTCAGTGTTGAACTGACAGACTGTGCGGGGCCTGCCAACGCCAACTGCTACGGTGCAATGGGAAAAACTGCTTGGCACAGGAATGCTATGAGTACGTCGGCCATACGTGTTGTGCCCCCTAAAGGCCGCCAGACGAGCTTTATCGGGCTGCAAGAAGTTAATAGTACCATTGGAAAAGTTTAGCCTCCTGGTAAGGGGGAGGGTGATGGAGGAATTGCGAACTTCAACAGGCGATCCCGTGATTGACAAAGCCAGGAAATGTGTCAGTAAGGATGCAACGAGGAACATGGCTTACTGGAAAGTAATATCATACTCAGTAGCCCATAGGCCATTATATACTTCAAGTTATGTGGCAGCGAATGCGATGATCGTGGCACGTATGAAACGTCTCCCCTGGAAAAAGCAATGATGAGGTAGTTGCGATCCGAGGGCAAGGATTCGACTTTTTACTTTTGATGCTGGCAGGTGGCAGGAATTTACAATTCGCTCGGTCACCAGTGCTGCAAAAGTTCCGAGTTGTTGACTTACTTCAGGTTCATTTCCATAGAGATGCTAGCCCGCATCATGGATACACCTTGGCAGAATGTCATTGCCCAGGTTAGTGTAGGAAGCATTGCTGAGGAGAGCGGTTGTCCACATTACGACGTCGCCGACTCTCATTATTAGTGGGAGAAGAGTTTTGTCAGAAACGACACATCTATCTCAGGCTGTAAAATCTTCTCCCGTCAGGTCACATTGACGACTATCCTTGATGTAGCGTTGATGATGCGTTCGAGTTATAGCGCTTTTCATAATTATGCCCGGGCCGAATCCAACTTTATTTTTGGGCTGGTCGGAAACATCCAGGGCAGGACCCCGAGAGATCATGAGATAGCTGCCTGCCTCGATATACCATGTCTACTACAGAAACATCGTTCAAAATTGTTTTCGTGGGTATGAGGTGATAGCTGACCAGTGGAGGGATGAAGAAGAAGAAGAAGCAAATGACGAAGACCCATTCAACTAGTAACTAAAGTAGAATACTTGACTATACAATATATCCTAATGAATGAAAATACCCTTGTGCTTTATCTGGTGTACTATCATGACATGCCTCATCAATAGCAGTAAGTGTATTTTTTGCAGAGTAACGGCGAAGAAATGCCTTAATGGCGAAAAAGCTTCCTCGACAGGATTATAGTCTGGGGAGTAAGGCGGGAGAAAAATCAAGCACCCTTCTAAAGCCAGGTCAAGTCATAGCACCTAAGTGAAGAGCACGAAATAACTTACGAGCTTCTCCCTCAATGAGCTGACGAATTTAGTCAGCGTGATGAATACAGCAGTTTGGTGATTGCAAAGGGGTGACTTCCTTGTGTAAGTGTAATGTCTGTACAATACTGTACAACCTTCTGATGTTGTCCAAATCTACATCGAAGACGTTGAACGCTTGTCAACTTGAACTCCACGCGTTCGATGGATCGCAAAAATGACCAAAAAAGTACGTAAATTCTAATAACTGTTCATGGTGTATGCTAAGCAACAAATGTAGTCCCGAAATATGTTTGTTCTTCTCTAGACCTCAGAAGATGACGATTTAGCAGGAGCCCCAGCGAAAGAGAAACTATTGATGACATGGCCATCAGGTTTGAAGGGAATTCGTCTAAGTCATCACAAGGTCGCAAGAGCGATACTTATAGAGAAACCTTGCTGTCCGGCGCGATCCCGTCAGCCTCACTTCAGTTGCAGCTAGCTGAAAAAAGGATGTATCTCCTTCCTGTACAAAGTATGTTCATTATGAATCACGTAGTACGGCGCTCATAATGCTCGCTGCCGCGTGTGTTTATAGCAGACATCTCGTGCCAGACACCTCAAGGTCTGATTTTGGGTAATACGGTCTATGATAAGGATGTTGAAGTGGAGCACCCAGCGAAGAGTAGTGGCAAAAAACCAACCTGGTGACCTGCCGGATCGTTAAAGCTGCACACGCTTCAGCGAAGTTCAATCTACCGAAGGGGGGCACATCAAAGCTAACACCAGTCACAGTCGCTCTACCGTGGAACATTCAAGGGTAAACCAATATACCATACATATACCAAGTCCGAGTTCAGTTCTCTTGACCATCATGCGAGGCAGCCTTCAGAATGCGCCATGTGTCATCCCCAGGATCGCATTTCTTCAAGCTGTCATAGTCGTACCAAACAAGCACACTATCCGAGTCCGCAACAACCGCTTGCTGTGCATACGAATAAAGCACAGCGTTCAGAGTGAACTGGGTACGACTCGAAGAAGTGATTGGCCTATGACCAATCAAAAGCTATTCAAGGTTATGAAAGACATCACTAAACGAAATGCTACAAGGAAATCTCACTGTGTCAGGAAACGTTACTGGTCGTCTAAAATTGACATTTGCTGATTTGAGTATGAGTGAGATGCCCTGACCAGCGAGCATTGCCTTGACGCGTTCTTCACCCCCAAGAACCTCTCCGAGGGCCATGAGCCACACCATACGACCCTAGCCAAGCTTCAGTACAATACGGACTCTAGCAATGACTTGAACAGGCTGACCGATTCGATGAATCGTACTGCATATTGACAGTGGCAGACTCATGAGTGACCCTTGTTGTTCATGTTCAAAGAAAACTGGAATCCTTACGGTAGTGTGCATTGTTGACGTGTCTATAATAAGAAAGATAACGAGTCTGTCCTTCGATATCTACGAGGTGCGTACCGGAATGAATCATGGTGCCCCCACACAATACTCTGCTCCCAAAATGACCCTGCATCATAACCCATAGAAACCAGTTTAGCTCTGGCGTTCTCTGCCGGCGAGCCAACTGCAGTACTGGGATGGCTGGACTGAGATGGAGTAGGGTCTGGGAGTGAGGGAGGAGAGTCGGGAGATTCTGGACCTGTCTGTCCTGGAGGGATGTGAAATGGTGAAGAGGGGTCTCGGAAAGCATCTTGGAGGGACTACAGCGGGGAGAACTTCAGACTCACACGAGGTTAGCTATCAGCATATTGTTTGAATTACCTTGATAGATGAGCCACTCAGCGACGCAGTCTGAGGTAAAGAACATGATCGCCTAGAGCGCAGCAGAACACGTGCACGTGTCAATGGCCCAAGTCGTGTCGAAGAGAGCATACTTTGAACTTCTTGAAGCAGCAAATAGCAATGCCAGCAGCAAGAAGAAATATGTATTTCCTTTTCAGGAAATCGCCATTGGGCACCATTTGAATTTTGCACTGGGTACTACGTAGTACCAACACACTACCACCTAGGCAGAATGACTTGATTAGATTCTTTGAATCATGTGCAGATCAATAGCTGTTGTTGTCAGGGTGCCATATCTTTCCTTTTGCGGTTTCTGAGGTCAGTTTCAAGCATGGTGGCCTCCTTTATGACTCCACTCTGACTCGGATGATCTAGCATGTGTCGAAACTTCGAGCGATAAGCTCTGCGCCTGGACTTATTCTGCCCATCTATTCTGCAGCCTACCCAGCTAATGGTATTGCGCCCATCGATATCCCTACGATCTCCAATTGCTCTGGTGAGCTTTTTATTATCATGGATCGTGGAATTCTCGTGGTAAATATTCTAGCATTTTCCTGTGCAAATTGCAGATATTCATGTGTACTAGGTTCTTCATGTAAGGCTACAATGGATCGGTGACCTTCTCGATAACACTCATTGGACAGATACCATGGGCCCATGCGCGATAACGATGTGACTTGTATCGGTAACGCCGCACGAATCTGCGCATAGAATCAAGTTAAAAGCTTGTGTCCTGTGCTCTTCATCCAAGCCCTTGTTTGACAAAATCCTCACAACATTGGTAATACAGTCCTACTTCCCATTTATGAAAGGTTACTGACAATAGCTTTCAGCAGACGACACCATCACAACCCAATGCACAAGTGTCTTCGGATCGCAGAGCTGTTTGATGTTATTTGCAAACAAGTTCTTGCGACTGGCCATCAGGGATCCCTCGCGGCTCTCTGTAGAACCTGTCGTCTCTTCCATGAACCCGCTCTCAACGTACTTTACAAGTCGCTGGAAAGTCTTCGTCCACTGCTGTTTTGCATCCCTACAATCTTTACCATAGGAAACAGGATCGTGAGTACCGACCCATAATAGTTCGCGACACTTCTGAAATCACATATATGTAGACTATGCTCAAAGAGTTTCGCCTTTCAGACTGGCAGCGAATGCACTACTACGCCAAAAGAGTTCATTCACTACGGGTCAGTGACCAAGAAGAGGTAGTCATCGATAAGACCATCCTACAGGCACTAGCTATTTCATCTCTCACACCCCCGATGTTCCCTCATCTCAAACGGCTTTGGTGGTCAGGTAATTCTGCAGATGCTTTACCACTCCTGTGCTCCCTAGTCAATGCAAAACTTGAATGGCTAATTTTGCATGATATGGATCCAATGCTTCTTCCGCGTGTTATCCCCCACATCACCTCCAGCAATTCTCTCCGCGTCGCATGTTTCCCCGCGAAATATAGTATGAGGCACATACATTCTGACGTATTCCAGAGCTGGCGTAACCTACAAAATCTTGTCTGCGGTCTAGTGAACGATGCAATGCTCTATCATCTCGCGACATCTTCTAAGCTCACGCATCTCACTATTCAAGTTGATGAGACGAACGACTACAGTGCCCTCATGAAGCTGACCGACCAACCAGTGTTTACCGCCCTTCAGGGGCTTGATATCACTGCGACTCACACCCTCCACTGCATCCCTATTCTCGAAATCGCAGAGTTACCATCACTACACTCCCTCCATATCCATTCGACGGAAACAGGCTTAACAGATGTTGAACTGCATCAGTGTTTCTGCCTAATCTCACGCCACTGCACAGATCTTAGGGATCTACGGATGAAAGAATTACAGGTATCCCCGCCGAAATTCCCTGTTGGATACATCATCACGTTTGATATCCTAAATACGCTTTTCTCTCTGCATCATCTGGAGGCACTACATCTCGACACAACTTGTACGTTTTCCCTCAATGACAAGGAGCTTGGGCAGTTAGCTAGCACGTGGCTGAAATTACGTGTACTTGAACTGGGGACCGAGAATGGCTGGCGGAAACCCAGCAACATTACTTTGCAGGGTTTTGCAGAGTTGTTGCGGCGCTGCCCAGTGTTATCGGCAGTCGGTCTTACCATGAACGCTTTGGCACCGGACATCAACCATCGACGACCTGGAAGAGGGATCCGCAGAAACGGTTTGGAAGTCTTACGAGTGGCCGATTCCAAGATCACGGATCCATTGACCGTCGCAGCGTTTTTGTCAGATGTTGCACCGAATGCTGAGATAACGGGCTACGAGATCGGGTATGACGTGTATGGGATGCTCAATACTCGGATGTTGTATCAGGAGAGGTGGGAGGAGGTTTCTATATTGCACCCTCTGCTTGTAAACTTGAGGAGGCAAGAAGTAGCAGGCTTGGAACCGGACGAGTACTCCAGAGACTGGGAGTAGAACACAACTAGACTTGTTATAGCTTGCGCAGTCTATGGAGCATTGACATTTACATCTATCACCTTTTACGTAGATACATAATGGTCTGTGATAGGCTTGACCTTGGAACTTGATGTTGGATATGAGTTTGCGTCCTAACGCTTGGTGCTGAGGTGAGATGGGCCCGACCGCCCCTGTGATGCGGGTAGATTCAATAATGTCGTGTGTAGAGCGTGCGCTGATGTGTGGCTTCAACGTTAAGACACCCTAGGCTGGAGTGGCGCTGTCTGATTGGCGGAAAGGACTGAGGCGGTATGTTCCTAAAAAAAAAACCAGCGATGAGTGAAATAAACCTCAAATTTCAACGATATCCAGAAGCCGGTCCAAGGGAGCTGAAATCGATATCATTTACATAGTAGCGATGAGAAATCATTAGCTTCCAGACTAGCGTCAATCGACAGCTTGCTTCATCGACGAAGCGGTCACGAGTCTAATTAGCTTTGATATTGAACGGTTTGGGTGGCCGGCCTGCAGGTAGAGGATTTTGGGAGGGTGTTCTATTCGGACCTGTGCGGAAGAGTGTCGAAAGCAGATTATTGAGATTATGCACTGGACCATGCAAGTTTCGGCTACGAAACTAAAAGCCGAGAATGGCTTTTGATCGTGTGACTAATAGCCTCAAGCCCTTCTCTCCGGGAAACAAAAATGCTTGGCATACGTTGTTGATTACTAATCAACGTCGCAACACCATAAGTGCTAGTAGTACTTTGTTCTTACTATAGTAGTACTATGTGACTCCAATCTGATTCATAGTGATGGCATCATCAACTACAGTGCACCCATGTTTACTGGTTTCAGAGATCTTACTCAATATCTTCGCAGAGGTCAACGAGCGTGACGAAGAGGAGGCGGCTAGGACTTTGGCTGCCCTCTGCCGCACATGTCGCACATTTCGAGCGCCTGCCATGAAAGTCCTGTGGGCGCATCTAGGAACTTTAGTCCCCTTAATCAGGTGTATTCCTTGCGTAAAGACTGTCAAGAGTAAGGGAAAATCACAGGATGATCTTCCGACATTGGTCAGTCTTCAAAGTTCACTGACCTCACTGGGCATCATCTGATCATCGCCTGCAGGTCCTCGAAAGAGAGATGTCCTCTACAGACTGGGATATATTCCTGTCGCACTCGCGCCTTGTACTCACTTGCGGCTATTATGTTTCAAGAAGGGATAAACATCCTGTCCTCAACTCCCCTTCACATGATATCGGCACAGATATCTTGCGTGCACTATCATCCCCTCCACCTTCCTCCATCGTCTTCCCTCACCTGAAGAAGATCAGATGGACGGACTCACGGAAAGAATCTATCCGATTTTTTCGCTTAATACTGACACCTGCTCTCGAATTCCTTGATATGTCATCTATAACTGACCCAGTCTATTCTGTCATTATCCCTTCCATCAACGATGCCTGTCCGTCCTTAAGGATAATGCACCTTCCCAAATGGCCCTTTCTTCACCTCCCCGATATGTTTGACAAGTGGCCAAATCTTGCATATGTGACCTCCGGTCCCCTTGCAGATGCCACTATCCAATCACTTGGCCGGCTGGCGCATCTTGCAAGTATGGATATCTGCCTCCACAAGTTACATGACATAAAATCACTTGTCGAGAATCCTGGATTTTCTAACCTGCGCCGGCTCGTGCTTCGTGCGTACAACATTAACCTTGTCGCGGGTTTCATGCGGCAAGTCAAATCTATTCATCTTCGCGAAGTGAAGTGCTATCTGCCACACGGAACAACTGCAGCAGGCATACAAGAATGGATAACAATCCTCCTGGATCGATGCATGCCAAGAAGGCTAGAAATTCTGGAGATTGAAGACTACGCTGATGCCGGCGCAGATTTCCCTGATCAATTCACGCTTACCCCGGATACACTTCGACTCTTGTCCCGCTTTCGCGGACTCACAACACTAGATCTTGCTACTGCATGTACATATTCGTTGGACGATACCACTTTGACGCAGCTGGCTATTTGTTGGCCCAGCATGCAAAGTATCGCGCTGGGAACCCACTGGGGTTGGAGACAGCAGAGTGAAGTCACTCTGAAAGGTCTGCTATCTTTAGTACGACACTGTCCTCAGCTAGAAAGCATCGGCCTCGTGATGAACGCCGTAACGACAGATATCACATCCCAGAGGCCTGGGGGCGGAACTCGAAGGCCCAAAGTCACGAGTCTAAACGTAGGCGACTCGAGAATTGGTAACCCGCTCGCAGTTGCTGCGTTCCTGTCGGACGTTTTCCCATGTTTGCTATCAGTCGATGCATTCAATCATTTAGGGGGTAGGCGGAGACCAATACCTGCTGCGAAGGAGCATGAAGAAAAGTGGAAAGAAGTGGAAAGACTTTTACCGGCATTCTGTAAAGTTCGCGCCCAAGAACACCCTCCTGTGGGATCAAGAAGGAAGGCATTTTTTCTTGAGGAACTGTATCTCGCTTGAAGAAACATTATATTAGCGAATTGTGGAGTATCTATGAAGTAAAGGTGTGTGATACACGGCAGTGGCGACTAGAGGATATTCTGGTTGCGGCTGGCATCAGTGACAAGCCTGTCTCTTTAGCATATGCACGTATGCACGTGTGTACTGATTATATCGATACTCATGCTGGAAACTGTTTTTATTGTAATTTACCCGGTCCACATCGGACCTTTTGACTGGACATTACATGGTCACTTTTTTGGCGTAGAGTTATTTGCATAACCTTGTATTTTTAGTGCGCACATTGCTTCTGAAGTTCTATTTATAATATTTATAGTTCATTTGAAGGGCATATACATATACAGATCTGCACACTCACACCTCGGGTAGTACTTTTCCACGATGATCTCTCCAGTTGGGTGTACTTTTCAAATGCTAAGCTATATACATCATGATCACGGCCAGTGCTAGGTAAGCAATAATCCGTTAGCATCGGCCATCTGTGACGACCTCTGCAGATTTTGTCGTTGCAATCAAGATAGCATAGACTTTATCGCATCAAAGTGTTACGCGTTTCAACACATGTGGTACGAGCTCTCAGCTAATGGCACAACGTGAGGACCGCATCACGAGCTGATGCCATAGCACGAGGTCACCTCGCGAGTCAGTTACTATGCCGTTCAAACGTTTAAGAACGTTACAAATGCCATATGGTACGGCAGCCTGATGCTCACGGCACTCTATTTCTAGACAGCATACTATATGTATATAAGCAGAGAAGCCGTGCTAGAACTCCAACGCTAGGCCACCTGTTCAAGCCGAGGTAAAGCTGCCATGGCGTCCATTGTCGCTGCCCTCTTAATTGCTTCCACCGTCCAGGCCTCTCTATCTATCAGCGCGCGCCAGAGTATTACAGCTCTGACGACGTCACAGATCGATACGTACACCCCGTACACCTACTACGCTAGTGCAGGGTACTGCACGAACACGCAAACACTTGCATGGGACTGTGGCAGTGAGTGATCACACGCACCGACTTGGATCGTTGTTCTCTGACGAGTCTGATTGATGAACATGATCTTTGAATTTGAACAGCCAACTGTGAGGCCAATCCCCAATTCGAACCGGTTGCCTCCGGAGGCAATGGTGATTCTGTCCAGTATTGTGAGTGTTGATTTGCTGAGTCGAACGTCGTGTTGAGACATCATCTCGGTGACTAAAACCAACAGGGTTTGTTGGATATGATCCAAATTTGGATACGGTAATCGTCTCTCACCAAGGCACAGATCCCTCAGAAATGTGTGCTACCTCTTTTAGTTCCCAGACACTCGGTACTAATGCACGTTCGCCAGTTTGCCTCTCATCACCGACGCCGACTTTTTCTTGACCAACTTTGACTCGACATTGTTCCCAGGTCTCAGCTCGGATATTGAAGCTCACAACGGCTTCCTAGACGCTCAGGCCAGGTGTGTACATAATTCTGCATCATTAGCTGTAGTAGCACTGATTTCGTACATGTTCCATAAAGTACTGCCACTGATGTCCTGGCCGCCGTTGAATCCGCCATGTCCACCTACGACACTTCGTCAGTCACTTTGGTCGGTCACTCTCTTGGTACGGTATATTTCTTGTGCTAGATCTGGCCTTTCATTTATTAAATTATTCACAGGTGCTGCGATCACCTTGCTTGATTCTGTATATCTTCCCCTTTGGCTTCCTGCGGGAACGACTTTCACTACCATTGGTTATGGCCTTCCCCGTGTACGATACCCGCGAGTTTTGTCATTACTAAGCTAATTTCTTTTTAAATAGGTTGGGAACCAAGCATTCGCCAATTATGTCGACGCAAACCTCCATCTCACGCACATTAATAATGAAGAGGATCCAATTCCAATCTGCCCCGGTATGTTCTTGGGCTTTGTGCACCCCGCAGGTGAGGTGCACATTGAGGACTCCGGTGAATGGGCTGCGTGCCCCGGTTAGTCCATGCATCATATTGTCTGATGACGGGGTACTGAATAGTTTGGTATTAGGGCAAGACAACCCAAGCACTCAGTGCATTGTTGGTGATGTCCCCGAGATCTGGGATGGTACGTATTGATTGCGGTACTGATTTTTTGTGTTGCTAATAGGTCCTGCAGGTGACGAGTCTGACCATGATGGGCCATACAATGGTATCGAGATGGGATGCTAAACTGGCACGACTTCACCAGAGGACATCCTTCTACTTTGTATGCTACTTTCGTTCTCGGCACTTACCTTTTTTATTTTTATTTTATTGGGATGCAATATATGTATTGGAACTGTGCTCGATGCGATCTGACCTGCAATCATGCAAAATGAACCAATTTCACACCACGTCAAGGGCTTCCGGAAAGCGTGCGTATACATGAACAATATGCAACTGACTGTGTGATCACCTAAACAGTAGTGGTACTCAAAATTCTGGGCTAGGAAAGATATTCCTCAGCGAGTGTGGTAACAACGCTGAGGTGCAACGACGGAGACTTGTGTATGTTTTAAGTATAAATTATGTAACGGGGAGGATCTGAGACTGTGGCTTGTAACGAAGGTGTAGCTGTATAGTACCTTATGAGGGTCCAGGGATGCTCAATTCTAAAGAAACCATCCATGAGTGAATATCAAGGCGTGTTTCGATAGAAAAAACCTTGTCCGGCAGGTTTCAAACCTGCACAGTCCAGGAGAAACAGATTTTGATTCTGTTGTGGCAACCACCTAACCAAGACCAGTTGCGGTGTACTTCTAAAGAAACCATCCATGAATGGATGTCAAAGTGCGTTCCAATAGAAGAAAACTATAGTTCAGTAGGTGTCGAACCTGCGTAATCCAAGAGAAATAGATTTCGATTCTATTGCGGCAACCACACTAGCTAGGAGTCTTTAACTCTTCCACTTGACGACTCACGAGACTTCCTAAGTTGAAAACTTATAGGGCCCCTGATCGATACTGCCCGAAAAAGATGACATGGACAATAAAGCTCAAGTCTGAACTGTGGAGATCTGACGAGGCTCGGACTGGGAACGGAACGAGAAACGGCGACTTGGTATTAGCTCAAAAGACTGCTAAACGATATTCGATGATGAGAGATTAATATGATGATTTAGACGGAGAATCGAAGGGAAACGTGTCTGAGGCGTGCAACGAGGAGTGATTGTGTATGCAGAATAAAGGTATGAGTACGTACGATAGTGACGTCGATAGTCTTGATATGAAACGTCTACGAGACAATAGATTTGCCCCGATGAGGGACATCATTCTAATTCACCATCAGTAGCAGCAAGTTTAATATGATTGACATTACCACTAAGTATACATGGAGTTTCTAGAAACACAGAAGGAAATGAGCAGATACTAGAAAACGGGGACAATGAAACACTGTCACCACCTTGAAGGCCAAACGGGATCGGAGACGGGAGTCTCATCTTCCCACAAAATGGTGGTCACGCAGCAATCCAGTTCATCCCAAACTTAACATCGAGACCACACGCGGCCTCGAACTCGACATCGGTAGTGAGAGCACAGCAATGAATCACTGAGGCCATGGGGATTTGAGTGAAACACGAACTTGGGCCCAAATGGCCGAGCGAACGAGCAATCGAAGAAGAATACGATTCAAGCACAAGAGCAACAGGCGCAGGAAGACGATCGATGTTCCAGTGGTAAAACATGATATAAATTACTCCCTTATGATAGTGTGAATAAATCTACACGGCACATTAGAATGGTCGCACAGGTGTTCAGAAACCAATGGAAGCACCTACCTTACTAAGGAGGTTCTGAGAAGGGGAAGCCTTGGAAGTAGAGCACGGTGGTCTGGCTTTCCATAGAGCAGCAGTCTTCGTACGAATCTCTGCTCTCTTCTGTACAAAACGGGGGCAATAAGGGTTGGTATGAATGTGGACAGTGTCTGCAAGCTGTCATGATAATATTGATCGTCCTAATGAGACCATACAGAATTGTCATGCTGTCTCAAAGCCATATGGGATGCGGCAGGAGAAAAGACAGTGAGAATATGCTTCAGGCTAGATAGACTGGTTGAAACGTATGTTAAGAATTATACCAATTGTCGATAGTAGGAATGTGCACAGGACCAGATGTTGTCAACTCCACGGTGGCTCCATTATGATTGGAAAAAAACGCAGCACAATGCAGCCATGCAGAGAAGACAATAGCACGGAGAAATCGAAATCTCGACTCATCGTTGACATGAATAACAGTAGGAATATCAGCAAAGGATCCAATGACCTGATAATATAGTCGACGACTAAGATCAACATACGTAGTGAGAAACACAACACCCACTACTATCATAGCGGGCACTGCGCAACCTGAGTGAGTCGCATATCCTGGAGGGTAAGGGTTGCTCAGTGAGCTCAGGGAAGGAATCCGAAGGATACATTCATTCGCCACTAATGTTGTGATATAATGCTCACTGGCAGCTGCGGATCTGCCTCAGCGAGTATGGCACGCAGAGTCGCTGCAGACTGGCGTGGAACTGATTTACGATTCATGTGACAGGACTATAGTCATCGTGAATAGCCTGAGGTGCATACCGATAAATTTTGGAGCAAACATTGGTCGGACTTCAAAATACGTTGCGGCATATCGGCAAATCGAACCGTAACCTATCGTCCACAATATTTATACTAAGTTAGAATTGACCAGCCCTCTGCACACTCACACCTCGGGTAGTACTTTTCCACGA
>MU172944.1:307164-326031 GCA_016695475.1 Suillus decipiens
TTCACACCACGTCAAGGGCTTCCGGAAAGCGTGCATATGCATGATCAATCCCAGTGAAAACCCACTGTTCTGAGAATGGCTGAGGTTGTGTGAAATGGTCTAAACTAAGTGACACAATCTCAACAGAAAAATGGGACTAATAGCACATGTGCAAATGTGCGTGATTGTGCGTGATTGTCGCAGATTGTTCAGATGTAATATTTGCATGTCACCCTGGATTGCGCCAGATCTGCTGACATTGTGTAGCTACAGGACACATTGCATCATCCTGGATTGTGCCAGATCTGCTGGTATTGCCTGGCTGCAATGCTTGTTGCGTCATCCTATATTGTGCCAGATCTGCTGGTATTGTGTAGTATACATTACAGGTAGACGGATATAATAAAACTTGGCACATCCTGCCACTGTCTGTTCCAGCCCATGCTCGTTCATATGCAGCTGTTCCTTGTCCGATCCCATGAGGCAGTGAGGTTGGAGGGAGAGTACTGTTGCTGACGGTGATCCTTGTGTGAAGATGATCAAGATAATGCAGAGAGGGGGTGAGGTCGCAAGAAGTTGGAAGGAGAGTGGTATCGTTAATGGGGCCATTCACCAGCTGTGACCTAGTTCGAAGAATACCTGTCAGTAGGTGCAACATGTTCTACTAGGTCATAGTACATACTTTCTTGGCAGCGAGCTCATTGTATGACTGATTAAATATGTTAGTCCAAGCTGAGGACAAATGAGACAGAAGGCGCACTTTTTTCTGTCCATCCGACAGTCCATCATAGTACGTCTTGAACTCGGCTGCTGATCCAGTCTTGTTACGAGTGAGCCATTCACGTGCACATAGGTTACTGTGATGGAGTTTGTGAATATGTACAATGGCAAGGAACACCGCTGACGTAGACATACCGTCCATTTTGTGCTTTCCCGATCTGCATCTTCCTTGACTTCTTGGCTGGTACACTGGTCTGAGATTCGCTGGTAGCAGAGGCATCTACTAGTAGAGGTACCATGGTTGCTGTTGGAAGGATATTTGAGTTGAGCTGGTTGTCTGGTTATGTGGTGGTACTTACTGTTAGTGGTTGGTATCAGGTCGGCACTAACTTGAATGGTGGCTGGTGGGTGGGCATTGGGCACCATCTCAGAGTCATCTGGGGAGTGTTCTGGCGTCAGTATAATGGAAGACTGTGGCGCAGGATCACTGGTGGGCTGTATAGATATCGGTTCCTCTGCCAGAGTCGTAGACTGAATATCTTCAGAGGGGGGAGGTTGAATTAATGGTAGTCGATTAGCGTCAGTCGGTTCAAGAGTAGTGCTAATGTTGGTCAGTTCAAGTTCTTGAACAAATAAGCAGGCTTACAGTGGGTTTGCAAATTTCAATGGCCGTGCACGGAACTACAAATGAGCATATGAGTGTGAGATGACAATATAGAGACAAATATATACTCTAGCAGGGGCACCAGGTGTGGGCATCTCCTTTGAGGAACTAGCAGCATGAGGCTCGGTGATCATTGAAACGGAATGGTCGTTAGTGGGCTGGAACTCTGAATCTGGTGGGGTATTCCCATCTGGAACTATTGCTAAGTGAAGGCGGTGGGATCACAAAGAAAGAAGCTGATTGACATACCAGGGGATAGACTAGTTGAGTCCATGGCTTCTGGGACTGGTAGCGATGGTGGTGTGCATTCAATCACTATTAATGTAGTAAACAGTTAAATGATAATAGAGATAAAATTGATCAACTTACTAGACGTTTCCGATGACTTCCGCTTCTTACTGGAATTTGACCTGGCATCAAGTGATTCAGAATCACGGGTCCGTCGTTTGGTGGTCTTCATGTCAACATTAGCCTTCGTGTCAGTACCCTCAGTGTCGTCAGAGTCCAGTGTCTCAAGGTTATCGAGGTTGATGATGTCTTCTGCCATTGGTTTGTAGGTCCCTTCACGGTCCAAGCGGTTAATGTGATTCTTGCACCAAGAGGTATAGCTAGCAGTTGCAATGGCATCGCATTTCCAGTTGCCGTCACAGTAGCCCAGCTCAGGGAAGAATGTTACCATTTCTCGGTAGTATAGCTTACTAGCAGACCCCGACGCTGCTCCCCAGCTTTTGGGAGCCTCATTGATGTTCCAGATGTCCACAAACACCCGTCGAGATGTGGTACGGATTGAGGTGACACGTTCCAAGGGAATAGGCTTATTATTCTTGTCAACGACAAAGCGCAGTGGATGCGACTTTTCGAGCTGGGTCGATGGTTTCTCCTGGAGCTTCTTCCAGTCTTCCTTCGTCCATATGAACTCACTGGGGAAGTCAGCACGATTATAGGATGGGACTGTGATTTCCTTCGCCTTGAGTGTCACAGGCAGACTCTGAGGGGAGAGGGTACTAAGGGCGACATGGTCAGGAGTTAGCGAGAGGGATTCTGCAAGTTTAGTATAAGCAGCCCTAGTAAACCAATAGTTAGATACCAGAAAAAAAATGATACATCAAGAAGACGTGCTGATGTAAATCTCACTCGCATGCCAACATTTGTTTGTCCATCCGCAGCTGTAAAATATCGTTCTGTAGGACTTTAATCTGAACATCAAGAAGCGTGAATGTGCTGCAAGTTAGTATATTTCTTTTAAAAAAATCAGTCAGTGAAACTTTGACCTGCTCTTCGAGGCGCATATATGCGGTCAATAGACCATTTCCACCCTAATTATGGTGTTCAGTTACATAACATTACCATGAATTGTTCTTACCATGCGTCCATCCACTTGCTGCATAAGAGGGGGTGAGTGAGATGGCCTCTGTTGAAAAAACAGATCCAGGGATGGAGAAATAATGCTATCTGAATGCGACGACCCATTTGAATCAGGGGAGGGAGACATCATAGAGTCCTGTTGGTGAGAAAAAGGAGGTAAGCTACCTGCAGAATGATTAGGGATATTAGGGTATGGAGTTTTATAGTTCTCCAAGGGTGTAAATTCATTATACTGGGGGAAAGAACAAGACATGGTGGTATAAGAGAAAGATATTGGACACACCTAAAGACGCGCTGCAAGATGCCCAAAACACGCTCACATGACCACTGGAAAATTCCGAAGTCTGGGGATATTTCATTAAGTCCTCGACACGGAGGCTTTCATATCACTCTAATTTAATACCCTAATGTCTATCATAATCGACTCTGTTAATATGCTTGAGGATGTCATTTTCCTTGATATTGACAATGTTGTTCCTTCGTGGGACACATACTGCTTTGCACTGGATATCAACTCTCCTGGACGCAAGGTAAATCATTTGTTATTCTCGATGCCTATCTCACACATATGCAGAGAATTGTGTTACGCTTCAGGGATGCCCAAATACTTCAGTTGAAAAATGGTAGGGATGAGGAAGACAACTCACAGGAAGGGTCAGCGGTCCAGATTCTAGAGGACGAGTCAGCACCCCAGACTCTAGAAGATGAGGAAGAAGAGTTAGCAGTGCAGACATCAGAAGACGAGGAAGAAGAGTTGGTGGTCCCGGTCCCCACTCCTCTGTAGATTTCCAATACCTGATTTTACTGCTTACTTACTTACTTCTTGCAGCAGTGCCTCTCCATGTATCCTTCTTACCAGGCGCCTCGAAAACCCCAATGCAGATCCGGAGAATCCTACTGCACCTTGGCGCTACTGCATGCGTCCAATCAATGAATCTCATCTCAGTGCCAAAACTAAGAAAAGAGATGCTGATGAGCAGGAGCTCCAAGAGAGGTTCAAGAAGCCACGTAAAGTTTGATCGATTTATGCTGTCATTCTTTCTGTACTAGGTGGCACTTTTTCCTCGAGTGGTGATGTCACTCAAGGAAAAAGTGCCACGTGATCAAACAGAGCCATATTCGAGGCGTTTGGACAAGTTCTTTCTTTTCTCTAGGAGGTGAATCCTTGCATCAAAGCTCGACTTTATTCTACCTCTGAGTGTGCTTTACTGTCAATACTCAATTCCTCTTAGTACATTAATCACATCCTCAGATACACATGTGCTAGTAAGCACACAGTATCACTGCTGTCATCTGACTGATGCAAAGGCCGGGTCTGTCCTCCCTGCTCAGATCGTATGTGTGCCGACTTGGTGCGTCTTCCTTGTCCCTTTATTCCCATAGCTAATCTTCAACTGCCCATTGGTTCCCATCTACTCATCCCCATCTGCTTCGTCTTCAATCTCTTCATCGACGGTCACAAGCCCAAGCCCAGGCTTCTCGAGGAGAAAAAAGTGATCTTCTACTACTCCAGATTGGAGTTTAGGACGGTGAGGTATCATGGCAACAACAGACTGGATGGATTTTGCACTGACTAGCTGCAGTGCCTCACTATCATGGTATTTGCATGACCAAACGGTCTGCATCAATTTCTGGAGTAGTTCGGGATCTGGGCAAGAGTAGACAGAGATCATTGCAACTGTGATGAAGTGATATATTTCATCATCATGGTACTCCAACTCCCCGTCATTCTCATCATCATTTATGTTGTCTGCATGTGCCTTAACAGCAAGCTGTGCATAATACAAAACCTGTGCGATTTCGTTCCTGTCATTGATGGTGACCTGAATTTACAGTGAGAAGCTGTGTTATAACATCAGGAGACAGTCACCTTGACGTTTCGTGCCATGCGGACCTTGTCTGCAGGCTTGAGTGTTTCCTTCCATGCACAGCGAGAAACCTGTCCGTTTGGAAGCCGTAGTCTTGCCCAGCGCTTGAACTTTGGAACAGGTGCATGCAAGAATTCACTAATCACTCGTGACTCGGCCTCATTTGGATGATAGTTATATCTGTCACGAGCCCTGAGGAGAACATAACCACCCCCGAGATCGACAGAATGATTTGGAAGTAGATTGTTGGATGGCTCTAAGTCGGGAATCATGACCTTGAGGGCATTTATCTGACACCGGCGAATGGCAAGGAAAGTTAGGTTTGAAAATGGATTGGAAGGCTGTCGTATTTCCATCCCCAGCATGCCAATGACACGTTCCATAGTCCACTGTGCATAACATGCAGATGGACCCGATCGAAAACCTTCGGTTGCTAGATGGTTTGCCTGGTGAGCACATGGCCGAACAAAATGGATTCGGTCTGCTCGTCGCTGATAGTATATACACTCGAACTCATACTCCCATTCACAGAAACTCCTGTGAGCCTCCTGTATGTCTTCAAAAGTGAGGCTATGCTGGCTCATGATTCGGACACCTCGCACAAACTTGCAGAAGTTTTGCCAGTACTTGTCGGGCAAGATTCCATAGAGAAGACCTGGGCCAAGGCCCCACAGCCATAGGATAAACTCCCAGGCTTTGTAGTAAGTGTTGATCTTTTCGGCGGGATTGCGTGGAGGCCGATCAAACGAACCAGGGAGGTATTGTGCACATGCAGCTACAGTGGCACCATGATCCATCCAAACAGCCTTGTCTCGGAATACAGCCCAGTCCCATGAGTCTCTATTATCTGTGGCATCGCATCTCATTGTGCCACGCCACAAATCAGTGAAGAGCGAGCCCATATTGGGGCCCTCGAAGTGCATGATATCGGGGGTAAAGCATTCAGGAATGCCAAACATGCGGTTGGGCAAGAGACCAAGCAATATGCTTGGTTTGACGATACCTGTTTCAAGGCGCTGCTGATTATACTGGGCTGTGGTTGTAGTGGAGATGACACGGTAAAGATTGTCGACATAGTCAGAACATGGTAATAATGAAAGTTTGTTGATGTCGATATCGTCGTGATCGCATCCAGAAACAGTATAGTTGAGAGGCTTGAGGAGTACAGGGTAGTATTGCGGCTGCCCATGCTTGTGACGTCCCTTGAGACCACAGTACATCCTACACCCATTCTTCCCAGTATGCCCAACCATTGAGCTCAGACAAAGTAAGCCTGGACCATCCGCAGTTCCAAATGCAAAAAAGAGATCTGACTTAAACATTTGGTCCTTGGATGCATCCCATATACGAAGCCCTTCCTTCTGCAAGCCCACAAGATGGTGTAGCCCAGGAAACAGGAAGGATTCAATGAATTTTGGCTTATTAGGCCCAGGTATGATTCCGCCCGGGAGGATGTACTTCTTCTTGTAGCGTAGATCAGGAGAGAGATTGATAATGATCCAAATATATATCCAGCAGTCGGACTCCTTGCTCTCGTATAGTTGGGCACTGTCAATTGATAACATGAGAACGATATCATTGTCTTGAATTTTTCCTTCATTCACAGCTTTCAGATATTCTGTACCCGTAATGATATCATCATATACGGAAAGCTTGCCATCTGCAAGTTCAAGCTCCTCGAAGATATGTTTTGTCCGCTCGTCACGATAGCACATGTTGGCGGCTGCTGCAGGGTCTCGATAAAGTGTCTGAAGCTGCGGACCAATGGGGACAGTGTGAAACACCTTAACAGGTGACTTCACCTTGCCATTAGAGGCTTCGTATTTGATCTGATCATAACGATAAGAATGACAATGGGGACAGCGGTCGAGAAGTGCATAATCTCCCGTGAAAGCTGTGCAGCCCTCTGCACACATGTCATCGGCAATGGACTCAATCCCGCTCATCTGTGCAACAATACGCTTGATTTCATGGTGGGAAGGAAAGACTGTGTCTGGATAGCATCGCAGGACGGCTTTGCAGACATTATTGTATGCTTCTACAGCAGAGTGTTCCAGTGCAAGATAGGTATCAATAGCTAAACGCAGATGGGGATCCTCAATTTTAAGTTGGTGCTGAGGAGGGTTTCGGAGACGATCAAGAGCATCTGGATCAAGTGGCGAGAGATTGTCATCTAAAGTGGAGCGTCGAAGGGCCTGAATGAATGAGATAGATTGCAATACATCTGTCTGCCCTCCGACACTTGCAAGACGTTGTATTTCATCTAAATTGATATCTTGTATGGTACGCCGGTCCTTGTCACCAGCAGGAGGGTCTGGTGGAGGTGGGAAATGGCCCTCGTGATGAACAGGAGGGTCTGGCAGAGGTGGGGAATGGCTCTCATCATGCACAGGATGGTCCGATGGAGGTCGGGAATGGCTCTCATCACGAACAGGAGGGTCTGGCAGAGGTGGGGAATGGCTCTCATCACGAACAGGAGGGTCTGGCAAAGGTGGGGAATGGCCCGATGCAATCCACTCGCCCCGTGTTTCATGCTGAAGCTGTCGTCACCCCACCGCCGAAAATCGAGGGTAGTAATTTATCAGTGTATTTAACAAGACAAGATCTAATAACTCAGCACTCACACCTTGATTCGTATGTTTGCTAGCAGTCGAGTTACCTACAAAATAACGTGGCAGGATGAGTTGCAACACATGCCAGAGCACGATCTAAATCACGTGCATTGTGATCAGTTCTTTCTTGGAATGGTTATTTGTAGCTGTACGCCGTATGTACCGGCTTGAAGAACAACAATATTCCTCGATCCAAAATGACATCCATCCTCAAATTATTCGTCGTATCCCCAGACACTCGTTCAGAGCGTCGTTTCGACCCCCACGTCACTATCGAGCAGCTCAAGGTTGCGTAGTCCATCTACCATGCACGTCTTGCAGGACACTAAATGACAACCCCGTATATAATCGCGATTCGTGCACACAATTCATAATCAGGCGAAACTAGAACTCATCACAGGCATCCCAGTTCAGAATCAGAAACTATCGCTGCACAATGGCGATGATGATTCGCAGGTCGTCGCACAGCTGGATGATGATGCTAAGCCGCTTGGGTACTACAGCGTTCGGGATTTTCAGACGATCAAGGTATTTTCCGTTAACCAAGCAATTGTTCATGCATATGTTGATCTCGTTTATTGTAGGTCATAGATACGAACCCTTCGACGTCGTTTACAGGTCAGCTCTCCGATGTGTCGCAAGTAGAGAAGTTCGAGCTCAGTGACGACGCATATGCCCAACGAACTGGTGATCAATCATCATCCATTCTTTACCACTAGCTCTGATTCTTTTATTCTAAAGACTCTGTGTTAGCGTACAAGCAAAGGCATAAAGTAGGACGCTTTGCGCCCCCTTCAACAGAACCCACTCCTGAACCCGTGGTAAACATCCCCATCGGATCACGCTGTGAGGTGGAATCAACAGAACCGGGCTTGACAAAGCGTGGTGCAGTTCGGTTTGTTGGTCGGACTGAGTTTGCTGCTGGGATTTGGGTCGGTGTCGAGTATGATGAGCCGATGGGCAAGAATGATGGGTCGTGAGTTTAATTTTGGGCCCTCGGACTATTTTTTGAAGCTCATTTGAGTATCTAGTCTCAAAGGCGTGCAGTATTTTACGTGTCGTCCAAACTATGGGGTGTTCGTACGCCCTGCAAAAGTCACAGTTGGTGACTTCCCTGTGCAAGAGATCGATTTTGATGATGAAGAAATTTGATGGCGCGTTGACAAACTCGTTGAAATATATTCACCAAGGATTCAGTCGTTAGAGACTCAGGATCGGGATCTTAGGATGTATTGAAGAATGCACTATATTCAAATACTTACTATTGAACATCCTCGCCGTACATACATCCAAAATCACCTCATCTTCCGCGTCTAAAACGGCTGGCGGGAACCGGTGGACTGGTGGAGGTACGCCCCACACCAGGGCATTCGCGAGCCCTGAGGTGCAGCGGGGCAGCCCCCAGACTAGATAGAACTGTCTTGCATAGAGTAGTCCACTCTCAATGGATAAAAATGGAAACAAAGACAAGAAACCTTCACCCTACCCAGTCCCGATACCTCGAACCGGACAGCCCTGGCAGTAAAACACACTGACCCTAGTTAGTAGGCCTCTATAATTACCCTAAGAATACAGTCGTTTTTCGACATAGCTAGCCAGTTATCAAGTCAGTAGAACTCGATGTCGTCCATCCATTTTAATCAACAATACTGAGCTCCCTCAAGCGTGTCTTTGCAAAATCATCCTTGTAAGTGTTCCATATCCTGCATTGACAATAACTAAGCTCGACACAGACAACGAAGGGGTCATAGAATACCCACCTGGTCAATTCCTCGATATACATCTGTTGCACTCTTTCGACCTCCTCCAACGACGGTTTTTCGCAGCGTTGAACATGAATCGGTCGGCCGACTGTTCAGGATTGAGAACTCCTGGTAAATTCTCATATTAGGAATAGCACTCACTCACTGACACAATCCGTCGTCGGTACGGCATTAGGCCCAAGTTATCTGCAGCAGAGATGAAGGAAAGGCCACCAGTCAAGTAAGTTGTAACTCACAATTCAGCAGACCACGTCCATGGAAAAGCGGAAGAGTGAACCCAAACATGCTCTGGAATTGCTTCTGCAGAGCATATATCGTGGTGCCCTTCTCGTTTGGCATTTGATTGTATATCTGACGAATAAACGTTGTAGAACAATGCACAGGAACGAAAGAGTGCGCCACCTACATCATTCTCACCGAACGAGAACACAGGCACAAGGTCCGCTCTGAATAAATATATCAATGACATTTTCTATCAAACCTTCTATTAACTCACCCGTGCTGGATCGCGACCTTGATGAAACCTAATCTATAGTTCATTTGTCATGCGCCAGTTCGTTATGTTACTGTATCGGGGCTTACCTGCGCTTCAACGTTAGATCGGCCGTACCAGGTCTTGCGCTCAAACTCTCAGCAGCACCTCCAACTACGATAGTGATAGCCTGACCTGGGCCGCTGGAGAGAATGTTAGAGCAAGACTTTCGCGAGACGCTGCTGATCCCAAGAGCCATGATAACTTCGCGATATAAAGGAATGTGGAAGTTATTAGTGAGGGTGAGTAAGTGTGGTTTAATACCGGGAAAAGCTTTGGAGAAGCCGGTGGCTGGTAGGATATATTTGAGACATTGATGTTATGGGAAAGTGAAACACTCGCCTTCGGTAGCGAAGGTAGCGAGTGCGCCCCTGGTGGACTTGTAATAAGTATGCAAGGTTACATAAGAGAATGATGTCTTACATCCCAATTATACCTGTTGAATTTGCAAAATGAGTGATAATTAGAACTGAAGGGAAACGAGACTACCATGGGGATGGTACCCGAACACGTATGGGCGGTCAGCGGGTAGATCGCATTCCTATATTGAGCACTGATTGAATATTCCAGGCGCAAAGTAGTTCACACCACTGCCGTACCTTTAGGAGCCTAGAGATAATCACATAAACGGTTGTGTCCATAAAATACGAAGAACCAAGCTTACGATGCAGGGTAATATTCTGCAAAATACTGCCAGATCTTCAAGGACCGGAACCATGGAGTGAGTCTGTTTCCGTGTGCTGGGCTTTTGTCTATGCAGAAAATCCAGATGAGGTACATGACCAAGAATGGCCATAGCGCTGGTATGGAGCTTTGGCGAATCAATTTTAGCAAGTAAATGGTATATTGTAAAATTGCAGCACGTACCAGAGCATTAGGAACACAAAACAAGACATCACTAACAGCACCGACCACACGGCAACGACCATCGTCTGCAGTCTCCTCTTCCGTGGTATCTTGGTTGGCACGAAGCTAGATAGCATATAAAGCGCAATTCAAGTTGTGGAATACCATAATACAATCAGCCAGTGGCATAAACAAACTATCTGATACGCACTCGATGCTCGCATGAAGGGCGGCTACAGGACGCAAGGGTGCGCCGGTTAACTTCGTCAATCGCCCTCTGAGTGAAGATGCGGAAATAGTTCTTGAGAAGGCTGTCAGGTCATGGCCTTTGTCCATCCCAGCTAGTCCAATATTTATTGGGCTCGGTGTTCAGAGGGCGACTGAATCTGTCTGTGTCTTGTTCTAGTTACTAAGTTAGTCAAAATGCGGTCGATTGCTTCCCTGACTCCTCTATGTTCACGTGACCAGATATTTCAGATACAAACTGTACAGTTACTACTTTCATCATCGTCATGATCAATGCTATGCCATTCAAGTGGTTCGAGCACTCCGTGAAAAAACTATGGCAATCAATTGTCTGGTCATCAATATTTGACATTGGACAATTGGCTTATCGAATCAATAGGCAGTGCAACAACCAGCCACCGACTGGCAGTACTCAGTACTTAGCCCTCGTGTACTTGAAGCACCTGAGTTTGTGCATAACATTCAATGGCGGGTAATTAGGTCAGAAAGCGCCGCGGTTTGTTAGGCTCGAACAATGTGAGCAACTATGATGATTAATCACCAATTGCACCAATAATTATCTAATGCCATGACCAGAACTCCGGACTTTGAACGTTTGAAGTCGTGCTCCAACGATACTGAGTCGACAGTTTGGCCACTTTTTTATGGGCACAGAGCAGAGCCTATGAAACAGCTCATACGAGGGAGTTGGATCTCGTTTATCAAATTCCCAAGCGATATTTGATTTACTACACGCTTCCGCCATTCGATGAGTTATCGTGACCATCAAAGCTAATCTCCCGGATATGCAAGTTTGTGGTACAGATTGTCTGCGTCTGTGAGCTTCCTCCACAGCTGGGGACTAGCAGCGGGACGCTTTCTGCTATAATACACAATCAACGTTCAACGTTCAACCATCAATGGTCAATCTTTTATCCATAGCATCGTTCCTCTGCAGCGCTCATACAACTAAGTTGGGTCAGAAAGCGCCGACGAACAAACAAAACATGGTAAGTGCCAAGTCGTAAGTAACCGTGTTTTATTGATTAATATCACTATCGATCACTTCCGATGCGGCCAGCGCACCCGTTCCGTGAATTTACACAAGGGACTTGAGCCTACTGTCTTTCGCTTACCAACTGAACTCTTATCCCAAATTTTTATGCATACACTTCCACCACTTGATGAATTATTGCCCCCATCAAAGCTACGATCTCCTATGCTGTTGACCAGGATATGCCGAAGATGGAGGGAAGCTGCTGTGGGCACACCAAGTTTATGGTGCAGACTGTCTAGTGGGTTTATGAGTTCCAAACCCAGGCATAGACAGCGAGAAGCCTTGTGCTACAACACATGGCTCAGGCGATCACGAGGACTTCCACTGTCGTTGGCACTCACATCTTGCCCAGATCCTCTGATCGGCCTTCTTTGGCCTTACATGAGTCAAATCTCATCTCTTCGTATCGTTTACAACGCCGCCACACGTGACCTTCTGTCAAACGACCTCCCAGCACTTCAAGTGCTTATCGTAGATGGGATTTGTCTAATGGAGAAGAGTGTTATGGCACAATCTATCTCGAACCACTCATTCACCCTACGCAGTCTCAAAGCCAGTGGACTGATAACAAAATTCTACCCGGAAGACTTCGACCCCTTCAAGAATTCTAGATGGCCCCACCTCACACATGTTGACATTACTGTTGGCGAACAAAGCAAACTCTTCCGATTACTGCAGCGGGCTCCCAACCTCTCTTCAGCCAAAATTATCATAGCTTCAGAACGTGCTATGTACCCCTTACCGGTAGAGCCATGCACGCACACGAAACTTCAAGCCTTGTACATTGAATCTTATAAATCACTCTCATCACTCCCCAACCTGCTTGGTGCCCTGTCACTCCCAAATTTACACGAGTTTACGGCTAGCTTTGTATGGACCCGCTGGCCTCACGAAGAGTTTAAAGCATTTTTATTACGGTCAAAGTGTCCTCTGGAGTTCCTGAAATTTGGTGATCTATCGACGACACGCTCACAATTAGACGAGCAGCGAGTGGAATATACCGCTCTTATTCCTTCTCTTGAAGCAGTAGTAGATCCAGTTTATGCTCGCGTTGTCACGTGTGATTGGTCGATCTAGTAGTTTTCGGGTAAAGATTGCGATAATATGCATATTTGTCGTCCATGAATTTTGCTTGCTTGAGCGTTACGAGACTTTTTATGATGTCTTCTGATCGAGTTTCTGTTAGAAAAGTTCCAGCAGGCGAGTAAGGCTCCCTGCAAACAGTTCCATTATCCCTCATGCGTACTGATATTTAGTCCGTCGTGCTAGCCCATCCCAAATAAATATGCATTTCCATACGACAAGTGCAAGTGTTCTTGCGAGTCCCCAAAAATATTTGCTCTCTTCGAGAGTAACAATATAATTCATATAACAATCCATCCTATAGCTACCTAAAGATTACTTATCTAAGTAAACTCCCGATATAAGGTACCCGCCTATTTTGTGGTGGTTGCCGGCGCAACTGTTGTACTAACAGAAGAACTGCTTGTGATGGTGTTGCTCACGGTCGAAGCGCTAGAGCGGGAATTAGCAATTACTGAAGCGATTGCAGCCGCATTCATCCGACTCGGTGTTATAGATGTCGAGGAGGGAGAGGTGAGAGAGGAGGAAGAGGACAGCGGAGAAGATGGAGTGATGGACGCAGAAGGCAATGAATCTGTAACTGGGACGAACTCAATTTCTAGTGAGCCCCTCATGGGCTGCGAGGTCGATGTCGCTTGACTGGTAGTCGCCGAGCCCATGGAGATTGCTTGAGAAGATGACGACCCTGGAACTGAAGCAACGATAGCAGCGTGGACAGATGGAGAGGGTGGCATAGATGACGGTGGTACTTGGTTGGTAGTCACCGAGTCCGTGGATGATGCCTGAGACGATGACGAGCCCGGGCTTGAAGCGACAATGGTAGCATGGACGGAAGGAGAGGGTGGTATCGGTGTCGATGCAGCTTGGGTGGTGACGGGGCCCGTAGAAGTTGCCTGCAAAGAAGACGACCCCGCGCTTGAAGCGGCTGCAGCAGCGTGAACGGCGGGAGAGGGTATCGATGTGGAACTGCATGCTGCTGGCATTGAGGAGTATGACGAAGGTGACGTGGTAGGTACAGCGACAGCAGCCATAGGGCTTCCAGCAGCGGATGACGAAGATGAAGACGGGGTTGCGGTAGTGGTGTAAACAACCGTTGTGATAATTGTTGTTGTCACCACATCGTCCGCACCCGAGTCAGCAGCATTAGGAGGGGCAGAGACCGCAAGACCAGAAGGCCGGAATACAAGAGTTACGTTCTGTACTTCCGGTGCAGATAAGGAAGTGGTAGGCCGAGGTGCAGATGTGGAGCTGGCGGTACTAGATCCGGCAGATGTCATCATGTTGGAGCCAGTGGTGGAAGAAGTCGTAGTGTCCCGCTCGACAAACATCGCATGCGAGGAAGAGCTGCCGTCGCCGTTCGTCCACATGGGCTTGATGACACCAGTAGAAGGATTATACTCGAAGATCTGGCTTTTGTGTGGATCCGCGGTTAATATGGTATAGTCGACGATAGGCGCCACGCCGTTGGAATATGAGTAATCCAGGTTTTTGACATCGTTTTCGGATTCCGATGGACGGCAAATCTCCATCGTCATTGGCTCAGGTCCAGATGGGTTCGGGTCAAAAGTCGCGCAGTAGAGGGAATCAAAGATGTCAGTTTGAACCATAACGTGCTTAGTCGTGTTTGCTATGAAAATATTTGAGTGCAGCAATAAAAAAACGCAGCGGGATAAATACCAAGGTCGTTGAATGAACTGTCATTAGCGTCGACCAAGTAGAACTGCGTCCCGTTTGTGCTCGACGCATTGAGAGGGAAGGAGCCATTACTAGTATGACTACTAGTCGAACTGTTCGACGTAGTATTGGTGGAGTTATATGTCGAAGAATCGAGGGCAAGAGATGCGAGGTGCTGGCCTTGCTCTCCGCTCTGGAAGTACGATTATAAGAGCACAGAAGAGGGGGGAAAGCTCCATACCACAATGTCAATGACCCCGTAAACAGGACTAGAAGTACCGCGACGACCCAGTCTTCGTTTTGAAGGGCACGTAGAGGCCGCTCCCCTGGACACTAGATAGTTATTTCCACCTGTACCATGGACGAGAACAGACGAGCGGCGAGAGAGAGGAGTAGGACGACGTAAGGATGCATCGCGCGGTGAGAAAGGTGGATGAACACCATCACCGCGAACATGAGCAAAGTTAAGATCCAGAATTCCGGCCAGCGGGTTCAATGGGTCGGAATCGGAAAATCTGAAAAACCTCTGCAAAATTGGTGGGTTTAAGGAGACGTTAGCAAAAGACAAACTAACTTACCGAACTAGGAGTATGGATGATCGACTTTCCCCTGTCCTCGGAGGGTTTGTTGGGAAATTTTTCAGTAGTCAGCCTCGAAAGTGAAAAGATAGTGCGAGGCTTATTAGCCTCGTACGCAGTAGCAACCCGGTTGCCACTGGGATGGCTTGTAATATATGCAGCGTCGGCAGAGGGTGGGAACATGATAGCGATGATCGTACAGATGCTTGTGAAAGCGACAAACTGAGATGTGAAGCGCATGATGAAAGTTGCGTACAAGGAGAAGATGCGATCTGGCGCAGCGTTGAGAGAAACAAAGAGGGTAAATCAATCTGAGGAATACGATGCCTGTCGTACAACAAATCACCAGGATCTGTGAGTAGGAGAATGGGATGGAAAACATAAATATTTCGAAAACTTCGAGACTTTATACCCTGCAGGAAAATGACGTATGAAACATCCAAGGTCACCCTCCATGCAGGAAGCGCGTATGCGAAACCGGCCTCAATTGAGGTTTGGCGTAACGGCTTGCAATGAGAACCGATAGTCGCGTTTACTATGACAAGTCGAACGCAGATCTGGAACCGTTTTATGTATTCGGACTGAATGAATCATCAGAACTTTGATGAACTGCTCATATCGTCAATACCGTCAGCTTCAAATTAGGATTCGACGTACATGCCACAGAACTACGCAATAACAGCATGCATATGGCTGACACATGGGATTATGACTCCGTACAACTTCCACTCGACAGTGTCAAATTTGTAGCTTTTCTAGGACAGTCTGCGACACGCATTTCAGAGACGAATAAGTCTATAGAGAAGGAACCTCACATAATAATTATCAACGCTAACCTGACACATACATTGGCGGTTTGGGAGTTTTGCACTATGCAAGATTTTCGAAATGTGATTAGCATTCTTACTATACGCAGTGAAGACACAAAATTTGGGAAAATCCTGGGGAAATTCTACATTTCATACACCATTTTGACACATGAAAAGAAAGTAATTTCGAGATTTGAATCAAAATGATCGATCATTTTGATTTAAATCTTGCACGGGGGCAGTAAAAGTTCCCACGGCTACTCAGGCGTTTACTGATGGTATGCTGCTTTGCGCCGGAAACATGATCGTGTATATTTTGGCAATTCCATATTAGTTGGTGATGGCATTAGTGAACGAGGTTGTAGCAAAACCGACCCCGAAGTAGTCATTTAACACAGTGTAAAAGCGCTGCATAAATGTGTAGCCAACAATAAAGCCAAGCCCAGGGCCAGTGGCCATGCCCAGGTTCGAAATGATGAGATATATGCCATCGTTCTCACCACCAGAAAGCCTGTTGTTGAGAAAACGAGGCCATATTTGGGCGTTAGCGATGAGAGTGAAGGTTTGCTGTGCAAAATGGTGAACAAGGGGTGTGAGGGCTGACAGAATTGACATACGTCGCTAATATGGAATTTCAACTCCTGTAGGTTATCGTACTGGTCAAGGGTAATACGAAGGAGACCAGTCGGCTCATCAAAAGTGGCGCCGGTTGCAGCCTGGTACCTGCGATAGGCATCTATCGAACGCTGATTAGACCATTATTACTCGCTGCACTCTAAATACACACAGGGGGCAATTTCAATGAAGTTGGTGCCAGAATCGATGACACCAGCCGTGTTGTCCAAGATGATGTCCGTGTCGCCGTAAGTGATGCTCTGATCAATACCCCAGAAGGTCGCTGAGGGGGTCATTTCGGTGATAGCACTAAAACAACATAAATACTAAGAGTCTGGATTGATATAGGAGCTGGGATAGCTTACGCGTATACAATTTCACCAGTGCACTTGGTATAGTCAGGTTCACCAAAGGTGAGCTCTCCGAAAAGGCTCTCTGGATCCCTAGTGGTGGGCCGGAAAAAGATACCAACAATGTTATGATCAATGGCGCGTGCGCTAACCAGGCACTCAGTAAAAGTCGAGTACGTGGCATCCGGGTGACCTGTCAGGGTATTGACTGTCAAATCTTGAGGCCCGAGGCCAAGGATGCCGTCATATTCGACGTTGCTCGAAATAGAAGCAACAGCGAGGTCGTAGTTGGGGATGGTAAGCCTACCACCGAGAGTGACGATATCTCGGAAGATAGTTCCTATAGATAATTGTAGGTATTTTCAATATTTTCAACTTATAATATTGTTGTATATCATACCAGAGAAGGAGGCGATAGGACCACCAGTAATACCGTAAGTTGACCCTACACCCTGTCCGGTGTTGTCGCCGGTTTCGTCGTATGGACTGCGGGCGCGTATCCATGTGACCGCGCTACCGGTGTCGACAAGCAGATTGTCTTGAATAATATATTAGTAGTCACATGTTTTCTCAGTGTTGAACTAACAGATCCTGAGGGGGCTGCCAACGCCAAGTGCTACGGTATATTTACCATTACTGCCGAGTAGCATTTCAGCATATCGGTCACGCGTATTGCGGGCCGTCACAAGAGCTTTATCCTCTTGCACGAGGCCAATAGTACCATTGGATAAGTTCAGTCTCCTGGTAAGAGAGAGGGTGATGGTGGAATTGCGAACTTCAACGGGCGATCCCATGATTGACAAAGTCAGGAGAAGAGTCAACAAGGATTCAATGAGGAACATGGCTTGTTGGAAGTAATATCATACTCGGTAGCCCATTATATAGTTCAAGTTATGTGCCAGCGAACGCGATGACCGTGGCACATACTACGTCCTCCTTGAAAAAAATAGTTCAGATCTGAGTCAGATCATGAGTGCAATAATTCGACCTCTCGATAAAACGTGGTAAGAGACATCTCACATAGAGATGCCAGCTATCGTGAATACATTGCCCAGGTTAATGTAACAAGCGTTGATGATGCTTTGTCAGACGCACATGACACGTCGCTCGTTACGTCACGTTAATGACGTAGCGTCGTCCTTGCAGTGCCCTTGTGGACACGGGAATTTGATCAGGCCTGGGCGAGTCATCAGGTACATAATGGTGCCAGCAGTAGGAAGTACGTTCTAATCCGAGGTAGGAACGTAGATTGCAGTGTTTGAATATGGATTGTTACTACTATTCCGACAACTGAATTATATCTGGTTTGTAGGGTCCGCACGTCTGATTTTAGTCTGAATACCACCACAATCGTGTCGGATTAGCATCTCAATACGAAGCCACTATATGTCCATATGCTCTCCTACGGATCTGACCCGCTTCCAGTCGTTGCTCCCCTCGTGCCCTGCCTCGCACCGCCACGATGTACTGTCCCCATTCCAGTTTCTAGAAGACAAGAAGTGCATGATATGGAAACACGCATCATCTGACAGCGCAAGGAGATTTTCTGTTTACCTGGAAAGATAGCATCACATACCATGCGAGAGCGAATCATGATTTGGTTGGTTGGATTGGGCCATCGCAGAGAAAGTCATTCTGGCAGTGTCAAGGTCAAAAAAATTAAACTTTTTCAACAGACGACATTAACACACTGCATGAAAATGGGCCGTCGCCAAAGTACCACCAGCATTGCAAACATCCAATTCCTCATTACGGCGAGAAAGTGTAACGCGCCGTCAGCGTCAGGCAAGCGAGCCAACAGACGAGAATACAACAACCTGCACCAACTGAGAGCGGGTCACAGCCAGAGAATCATTCAGCATCGAACCAAAAGACTAGAACACGCACTCTCTGAGAGCAGGACACGGCCAGGGCACCATCAGCGTCAGGTAAGCAAACTAAATGACGACAACGCATACTCTGAGAGCGGAACACAACAGGAGCGCCATCAGGGTTCAGTATTAAGCGAGCCAAAAGATGAGAACACGCAGTGGCTGGGAGTGGGACATAACCAGCGTATCATCAGGGTTGAGTAAGTGAGCCAACAGACGAGAAAGGCTGGACATCATGTTGGAGCCAGTGGTGGAA